>BSBK01011227.1:0-159741 GCA_027943335.1 Chamaecyparis obtusa
TATATATATATATATATATATATATAGGGAGATAGAGATAGAGGGGGAAAGAGTGAGACAGAAAGGAGGTGATGGAGATAAGTAAGAAATAGGTACGAGTAGAGGGAGTTAGAGGAAGGGACATATAAAGAGAAGATAAATTAGTAGAGAGAGAGACACACACACATTGATAAAGTCAGAGAGACAAAGAGAGATGTATAGAAAGGAAAAATGATAGAGATGGATTTAAAGGGATATAAAATGAAAGGCAAAGAGAGAAAGATAGAAATTTAAGTAAATCAAGAGAGAGGAAGAGAGGTATAGAGAGACATTTTGTCTTAGGTCATCTTGGGCAATTGCGTACAAAGGATCAAAGACAAAAAGGAAACCCTATATGATCATTTATGAAAAAATTTAATGTCATTAGTACATAAAATGTAATTTTTTCATTATTTACTACTTTTTAACTATGTCAATTCTTATGGGAGAAAAATTGAACTAAAAAAGAATGATTTTGTATGCAAAAATTGTGATTATTACAAGTTTAAAAATTAAGTATTCAATTCAAATGATTATAATTAAGTTTTGGTCTATAATCTAATAAAATTACCTTAAGCATATTGTAGGTCTTGTAATCACCTTTCCAACACCTACAAAAAAATCAAAATTTGATAAGAAATACAAAAGTTATGCCCATTTTACTAAAATGTGCTTTTTATTTTTTTCAAAATGGGTATCCGATTTGGAACGGGTATCCAATCTAGTTTGGTATTACCAAACCAAATTTAAATTTGTTTGATCCATACAAAAATTCAAAGCAGATTTTTGCATGTTTGGAAAAATAGAAAATGCAATTTTTTTCCCATTACCACTTTTTGGCACACCATGATCCTGTACATACCCATGGATGAAATAAACCTTACAACAATCCAATGAACATATTGACTACCTATTTGTATTTATTTATTGGCTTGTCCTTGTATGGGAAAAAAGGTTCTCTCACTTTTAGGTGAAACTTTCAGCTACATCTAGGTTATCATGTAATATGTTTTTAAAGTTTTAAGAGCATCTGTTAAGGTTTTAGGATCATAGCAAATGTAATAGCACTATCTCATTGTATGTGTTTTCGAAATGCATCGATCTCTTGAATATATACATGGTAAAGATAAGAAAAGACATGTCCCTTCATGGGACATGTCTATTCATTAGACTAATTTATTAACTATATAGTCATTATAATAATAAATAAATGATTAACATTATATATATATATATATATATATATATATATATATATATATATATATATATATATCATTTCTCATAATTTATTATATATAATTAGTTTTATTTGACTGATGCTACATACATCAACACTCCCTCTTAGCTAGGGAAGATAAAATTATATATCACATTTCTTGTGGTAAGAAATCTCACATATCTCGTAAAGGCAAATATCACATAACACATGATGCTCATTTAAGTATCACATAACTTGTGAGATGAGGAATCACCTAACACGTGTTACTCATTTTATATATCACCTAACATGTAATATGAGGAATTACCTAACACATGATACCCAGTTTTACATATCACCTAACATGTGATACCCAGTTTTACATATCACCTAACATGTGATACCCAGTTTTACATATCGCCAAACATGTGATATGAGGAATCACCTAACACGTGATACCCAGTTTTACATATCACCCAACATGTGATATGAGGAATCACCTAACATGTGATACCTAGTTTTATACATATCACCCAACATGTGATATGAGAAATCACCTAACACGTGATACCCAATTTTACATATCACCCAACATGTGATATGAGGAATCACCTAACACGTGATACCTAGTTTTACATATCACTAAACATGTGATATGAGGAATCACCTAACACATGATACCCAGTTTTACATATCACCCAACATGTGATATGAGGAATCACCTAACAAGTGATACCTAGTTTTACATATCACCAAAGATCGTGATACAAGGATATAGTAATTTGAGAACATTACATTCCCCTTACATATAACCCTATTATGGTATGTGCATTGACATATCAAAAGTCTACCATAACGAATCTCCATTACAAGATCGTCACCTTGTAACATTAATCAACTACAAGTGTTCATTATCGAAAAGTCATCACCTTTCTCCAATGTTCACAGGAGGGCCCATAAGTCCTAGAATTACACACATGAAATCCACCTTGACTCATCTCAGAGGGTGGATCCATCATGGCTCATTTCAAAGGGTGAAAACAAGGGCTTTCACCTTAGACTTCTCTCTCAAAGAGAAGAATGCAATAACATACAAGATAGTAGATCACATATATTGAAACTTCTCTTCATCTAAGGCTTCATTCTCCAAAATACCAAGTTTATCTTGAAGGTACACAACCTTCCCTCTAACAAGAAACTTGATGAGAATATCGACCATATGTTCTGTAGTGATAATGTACCTTAAATAGCATACATAAGCATTATATCTCTTATATAGTTTGCATCACTCTAGGTGAACCCATGAAGGCATTTTAGCTAGCACACATGAGACTCAATCTCATGATCACAATCCTTTGAATGCTTCCCTTAAGGTCTTGTAACAACCTCCTCACCTCCTCGTCCAGGGTTGTTTTTAGATGAACTATCATACTCACCCTAAATCTAATATCAACCTTCTGCGAACAAGTCGTGTCTTTGTTCTTTAGACTATAATAAGATCTTTTCTTGAACGCCCAACCATCTATCTAGGAATATCACGACCTAGATATCTGCATAAAATCCTTCTATCTAATTCCATTATAACATTTAAAAACCTGTTATGACATTGCAAGATATGGGAGTCAATTTTAAGAGATCACATGAAAGCCAAAATTTCTCAATCCATGACATGTCATAAAACTTATGTTGAGTGATCAATTATGATAAATTATTTAAAAATAACTTTTGATATGAAAAAGAATTTGTTTGAATCATGGTATTAAAATTTATGACCATAGTTCTTGTGTGCTACTAAATAGTTAATTTAAAAATAGTTAGATGGTTTCTGGTTTATACATTATTCATTTATTATATGATTGAGATGGAGTATGCATAATGTTCTTTGTAAATATTATTATTTTGTAAAATTACTCTACAATAGTACTTCAATGGTTCCCCTATAAGGAAATGTGCCTAGATACTATCTCGTAACTATACCTAGTAATATAGTTAGTTCACTTTTTAAAGATTATACAATCCTCTAATTCCTTCTTTGTCATCTCTTTTGCGAACATGAATGATATCCTTCATGAATTAACCCCAAAAATGGGAGAAAACAAAATTGATATCACTCTCTTCCAACAATGTTAACTAGTGCATCAATTGACATCTCCAAACAGCAAGATGTCATCCTCTATTTGCTCCATCATTCTCTTTTATAAGTCTTTTTTACAATGTAACTATTTCCTAATCAATCATTTACATAAATAGAAATAATAGTTGGTCCCCCAAAACTGTAAGAAGGATTGACTAGAATGTCTTAAAATCTATAAAAAAATCACTAATCAAGACATTGAATTTTTTTCCCTATTGAAATAAACAAATGAATTTTAGTTTAAACAATTTAATAAAAGAAAAAACAGGAAGCAGCACAAATGATACCAATGATATAATCAGGAAAGTCTACATTTCAAAAGTATGTGCATCCCAAAGACAGCCCCTCTTGGCACCTGAATGCAAAACATGTACCTCTAGATAATTCAATGAACTCTTCGAGACAGATGTATTATTTTAAATTTAAATGTAAATTTATAAAAATATTTTTTAAAAAGATTTTCATATACTCAAAGTTTCAAACAGAGTAAAACGTAGTGGACTTCTAGAATTGAACGGCTTAGCGTGAAAAATTAAAAATACTAATTAAAAAATAAGGGATAAAAATTTATTCAATAAGAAAGAGAGTTCAAAACTAATTAGCAATACTAACCATATTACAAAGTAATAGATCTCACCTTTGCATGTAGCAAGAAGTTTGTAGACTTGGCATTTCTGAGGTATTTGTATTCTCATCCAGCACAAAAAAATTATAATATATAGGTAGAAATTTACTAACATAAGTAGTTTCACTGAATTACAGTGGGCCCGTGGGGTATCTGTTGTTGCTGATAAACTTCAAAATCTTGCCATGCAGTTTCACAAAAACTATTTCAAACATTCCCGATTCAAAAATATAGAAAGAATTTTCTTTTTATTATTTAGTACATGTTTTTCAAACTGTAAAGACTATCACTTGTAGACAAAGTGTGGAAGCACTGTAGAATAAAATCCAATGACATTATTTATAACATTGTTGTAAAATAAACCATAGATTAGTAAAGATCACAAAAGTTAATTTTACATTTATAAGTAAGAGTTCCTATGTAGTTGGAGTTTCTGTCTTCTGTTAAAAATAGAAGATTTAGTCGAAGTTGCTGTCTTTTGTTAAAAATCGATGATTTGTTCTGTGCATAAAATTTTTTACCTAGCTATTTTGTGAATTGGAAGGGTAAGCCTTTATACTGCAGAGAGCTCAAGTTTTTTACAGAAACATTTTAATGTTTGCATACATTATTTCTCGCTGCTCTAGAGCTCCCAGTTACTGATGAAAGGAAAAATGAAAATACGTCTGTAGAAATCTTGCATCTCTCACGAAGGACTGCGCCTTGATAAATTAAATTGCAAGATATATCGCAAGTTAGAAATTTCGATGAATAGCAAAATATATCAGTTCCACAACTGTTTTTTCTCATACATAATGTTTAGGCAACCTTAAGATATGAAGGATTGAAGGAAGAACAGAAACAGAAAGAAACATGAAATTTACATTAACTAAAAGCACATGCAGACTTTCCTTATGAGCTTCCGCTCATTCCTTTCTACCACAATTACATTCTGCACATGCAGCCTCAGTTATTTACAGACTCATGACAGTTATTTACAGCTCTTTTACTCAAACACTTTTACAGTCTTACTTAATTTTAACTACAGTCACCAGTTTTAGCGCTGTAATTCTGGATTTTAATACAAATTTCATGAAATAGGCAAATTTAAAGAAAATATTATAGAATGAAATCTCAACAAGCTTTTTGTTAACAAAAAGTCTTTGTATTTTTATTTTTAACACTTGTGCAAATGTAATTTTGACATTTTATAATACATTTCACAAGCGTTTCACTCAGATTTAAAGATATAAAAATATTTGTAAATTCCTTTTTGTGGGCATTTCCTAAAGTGCGAAAATTTCAAAAGCAGTTTCAAGCCAACAAAAATAGTTTATTGGCTAGCTCCTTACCCTTTTAAGTTTTAACCTCTGCCACAACTCTGATGTTCTGAACCATATTGTGAGGGGAAATAAAATTAAACAAGAGCTGCATTGCAACCTAGTTCCTGCCAAAAATGGCAGGACAATTTTGTTGGGGGCTCGGTTTTCCAAGGAGTATAGGTATAGATACGTGTGAATCTGGAAAAGCTCTTCATAAATTGCCAGAGTATTGTGTTCATTGACCCGTCTCTCTGTTCCACCATCTTTAACAAAATGCTTGGCACAAGCTACAACATTCATTCTGAAGTTGAACATTTGAAAAAAAGACAATCATGACATGGAAAAACATTCCAAGAGTTAAAAGTGAATTAAATAATAAGAATTTTTAAAATGAATTAAATTTCTTGCATAGTATAAGACATACAATGTATGTTATTGAGTTGGCAGTTTGGGCTATTTTTGACAGATGCCCAAAATATTAGTTCGTCAACTTGCAAGAAGGATAGCTTTGAAACTACTGTTTGATAACTAAATGGGTTTCTTCATCTTGTTGGATATAAACTAAATTTCTTTTTGGCTTCAGGTAACTCACTCTTGTCTAGTAGCATCATTCCAGTCAAGTTCCATCCCTCGGGAAAAATAAAATTATCCATGTAAGTAAGAGCAAATATAACACTGGAGAAAGGTCCCCACGCTGTTCCCAGAAACATTAATCCGCTTCTTGCGACCTTACAGCTTAACAAAACATACCCTGGTTGTTTCCCTATAGAGATCCTTTTTTTGCACTGCAAGGGCTCCGTTTAGCAAAGGAATTGTAAGCAGATGACATTTCTGCCATCAAACAAATTGCATCAGAATCAATGATCAGAACAAATTTTCATTAATGGGTGCTGATATTTTCCAGATGGGTATTTTGTTTGGTTCAATATAATCTACCTCATAGATGGATTGCCCATCACCACACATAAAATCCAGAGGACCTTCAATGAAACAGTTTTTGAAGTAATGTCTTCAACTGTCATCAAGCACAGTGTACTGAAAGCCTAGGAATCTACAGCTATCAAATGCAAACCTATCTCAAGAATATGTTAATGGAAGTTACAATTATAAAGTCGGGGGCTTGCACAGAAATACATATATCACTTGTGGGAAAACACACTGAAGTACTAAATCAGATATTCACAATTGTAGCGAGAGCACATGATTGAATTCTATAATTTTAATATGATTACTGAATTTTAGGTTTTTCCTTATGTTTAATTAATTGCATTTGGGTTTTTATGTCTTGTTTTCCCCTGAGCGTAAAAACATTTTAATGGGAGTGAGCAAGGCAAACTATAAATAATTTAACTATGCTAATGATGAATATTCTCTACAAGGAGATCCAACTTGTGAAGCATATTTCTATTTTAGAAATCACTAACTGATTAAGTACCCATGTGAACAATGATGAGGAAATGGTATTAAATTTACACCAATGGATTTAGAAAAGAATATTCGATGAGGCCTGATGTGGAACTCGTGAATGCGAAATTTTGCAGATATTTTAGTGTAAAAAAAATAGCTTCAGAGGGTGCTGATTCTATCCATAGGGCTGTTTGTTTAACAAAATAATTTCTCAATAGCATCATTTATTCAAAACTTCATTAATAAATGAAACTAGGTCTATGCATAAACAGTAGTAAATTCTCTGCAATGGGCGTGTTTCGAGACCTGTTTCAAGACCTTAAAGCATCTTCTCTGTACTAATCATATTTACCATTTTCTTTGTGAAATCTCAGAGAATGCTTTTATTGTGTAGTTTTTTTTGTTTGATATAGACAGTTAAATGTCTGCTCGTTGAAAATACAGACAGAGTACTTCATTGGAAGCTCCGTCAGATCTTCCTTCCGTTAGGATTGCTTTCTCTGGTTTATATCTTTATAAGACTCTGTGTCACCTAAACTTAAAAATGTGAACCTATCTTTTTATAAAAATTATGTAGTATTATCTTTCCACTATGTAATATGTAGTATTATAAAAGTAGTGCAATTACAATTTTAGCAATTGAATAAGGCAGAGTAGTATTATAAAAATAGTGCAATTACAATTTTAGCAATTGAATAAGGGAGTGCCCACTGAATAGCTGAACAAGCCATTTCTCATTTAACTAGTACAATTTACATGATATTTCCACAACCCATGTAATCGAATGTCAATGTTTTTCAGAGTTTTTTCAAGAGTTGTTAACCAAATCAATCAAGTTAAAATTGTGTACTCACTTTATCATGTCACAAATTGTTTTTTATTTCTATTTATTTATTTATTTTTATACAGACCGTAAAAGCAAAATAAAAAGATGCTCGCAGAGAATCAAATTAGAAATTAATCTATAGAGGAACTGGAAGCAAATAGTTCTTCTGGCCATTACCCTACAGTCTATAAAAATGAAAGAAAAAGAAACAGAACACAAAACACTGGCTGAAACATTGTGTTATTATTACTTATCTACATTATAATCTCACAACTTTGTCTTAACATCCATGATTCTATATTATATACTTGACAAATACTAAATATATTGCAAGGACAATGATCCATCAACTGTGAAGGGTTTTATTTTTAGGGCTTTTACTTGAACATAAGAGGGGCAGTTTCCTTTTTGGAAATCTTCTTCTCTTCCCTCCTGCCATCCAAGACAACATGCAATGAAAGAAACATATCCTAACATCAAGACATAATAAGAAAAATATCTTTCCAGATTAAAAGAAATTTGTAGAGAGATAGGATTGCTTGAGAGAAATGTGTTAGGTTGTCAAATATGAAGGCCATAATATTAGATGAATAGACCATTATAAATAAAGCTAAATTCTACTAATAATAAAATTCTTGGACACACAAACTGTTTGCAGTTGGAGGAGGAAAATTAGTTCTCTTCTGAAATTCTCCCAACTGTCCTTCCTTTCCGTTGCCTCTACACCTTCTCTGGAAACTTACGGTATCGAGGTGAGGGCAGAGCAGTCTCTAGTGAGATGTGCAAAAGGGGCATCCTAAATCTGCAATCTTCATCTGACATTTCTGTGACCCTAAACAAAAACCCATCCTGCAACCCACTGACCAAGACCTCGCCGTATGCGCCTTCTCTAGCATTGTAAATCTAAAACCATTTTTTATCATTCTGCCACCGAAGGCACAGTCAGGATGCCAAAATATTTTGAATTAATATCTGTCTTAATTAATATGCAGCTTTAGTGATATAATTAGCAACCGAAAATAAATTGTGAAGAAGACTGTTTTTGATTGGCTGCTGAAGTTCTGTTTAATCACTATTTAACCACTGCCCCTCCCCCCCATAGTTCATAGTTCGCAGGGAACTAAAAATTGAAAAAATTATCTTATTGAGAATCATTTATCTATTGATGTACAAAAATACAAAATATGACAAAGAAGTACAAAGAAAGATTTTCGTTACAGAAGTCTCAGGTTTCTATTTCAGAAAACAAATATATGATTAGACAATCTCATAAATCTTGCAACTGCAATATATCGTTCTAAATCTACCACTCTGGTCCTGTGCCTCAGATGTCATGAAATTTTATTTACTTTCAATTATGAGAGTTTCCATTTCCATGTTTTCTTCTATTTGGTAGCTTGCACTGGTGTTGCATAAGTTTTGCAGATGGTTGAGAAAGAAATTGACACATGTCCACGCATATTTTAATAAACAATCATCTAGTCTTCCTTCATGCAAACCACATCCAAACCAGGTGCCTGCAGGAAAGATGTATTAATGGAAAAAATTAAAAAAAACCCAGATGTCTTAATGGAAAAACCTTAAAAACCCACCAGCAAAAATACCACCTATAAATCACAAAATAGAAAAATATAATAAAAAATCAATTTATATAGAAAAATTGTTACAGACCATAGGTTAAAAACTGCCTACCCGATTCTTGAAAATGGGTTAATTATTAAATAGACGGTGAAAACATTAATCTCCGCATATAGATAGGCAGAGACTAATAATATACTGTGTTCTTTTAAAAACATTTATCAATCGATGAGCATTTGTCTTGATCAATTAAAAATCTGATAAAAATTTCTTGATCTATTACTAAAGATCCATGTTAGTATTTCAACCCTCTTTAAAAAAAAAGCCAATGGTCACTACACAGTAACAATTTTATACATTTAGAAAAGTCTAATTTTGCAGTTACAAATATTATTTTTGCTTTCTTCTTAAGGAATAATTGGAAGGTACTCTCCACTTCTTTTCGGACATGAATAGAAAAATCTATAACTTAATAAGGAGGTGCAAGGGGGCAAGGGGTACGCCCATAGAAAAAAAAGAAAAAGTGCAAGTTTATATAAGATGGTTTTCTATATATTTTGTTTTCCACATTGCAAGTATTCTACACTTAAGGATATTGTAGAAATATTATAGGATTTTTTTTGGTTAAATATTTAATATAATATGAAAAGAAATGTAAAAGAGGAAAAAAAAAAAAAAAATAGTTAAATTGATATAATTAAATAGATATAGAAATTATTTGTAGAACAAAAGATTTGGAATTGAAAAACTTATGATATCTTTGTGCTCCTTTGTATAACCAACTCTAAAACTGAGAACAAGATTCAGCATGTCAACTTTGATGAAAGCTTTGAAAAGATATATACAATTTAAATCTGCAAAATCTTTACCTCAACTGTAAAATTCAAAAATTGACAAAAGTCTACTCCCCCAAAAAGTTGAATCTGTATTTGCCCTCAAAACTCTGAAAACTGTGAAGAACAAATGAAAGAATTTTGAGGAAAATTATGAAACGGACAGCGAAAATATTTTAGAATTGAGCTTAAAAACAATTTTACTACTGAAATAAGCGTTATAAGTAGCATTCCACAAGTGAACAGTCCAAAAGTCGACATCATTGTAGGTGAGAAATAGGGAAGTCAGGTTTGAGGACAAAATTGTAACGGCTCTGCCGTGTAACGGCTACGCAGATGTGAAGCCCAATCTTCCTTCTGCTGTAACCATTAGATTCTTTTATTCTCCGAGTTGTTACAAGTGACTTTGACCATGCAAAGGAAAAAGCTTATGAGCTTAGAGCTGCTGTAACATTGTAACAGAGATTGATTTTCAATAGAGATATCTGCCCTGCTTGAAAGTGGATGTAATCCAGAATAGCTGGATGAACCACTATAAACTTTGTCTCTTGTCTGTGCATTTTTTATCTTTTATTTTCTGTTCTGTTTTCGGTTCTTTAATTAGTTTCGGGTCTGCAATTTACATTCAACAATTGGTATCAGAGCTGGTTAAGCTCGTTCGATTTTTTTTCTAGAAATCGGTGAGGTTTTGCAGGCGCCATGGATGAAGCAGACAAATGGAAGATTGAAAAATTCTCAGGGCAGAACTTTGGATTATGGAAAGTACAGATTGAATCTCTGCTTGTCAAGCAGGATTTGCAACTAGCATTACTTGGAAAAACAAAAGGAAAAGGTTCGATGTCGGATGAAGATTGGGAGAAGATCGATCAGAAAGCAAAGGCAACAATTTTCTTATCTTTATCAAGCAATGTGCTCTTCAACGTTTCGACAGAGCCGACAACGAAAGAGCTGTGGGATAAGTTATCCTCATTATATGAGATGGCTTTAGCATCGAACAAAGTATTCATCATCAAGAAATTATATAATCTGAAAATGAAAGGAGGAGTGATATCGAATCATCTCAACGAGTTCAATATTTTAGTTACTCAGCCGATTTCGGTTGGTATCACATTAGATGATGAGATAAAGGCGATCTTATTATTATGCTCACTTCTGAACAGCTGGGAAGGAGTTGTAATCACTGTGAGCACTTCAGTTCCAGCCAAGAGCAAGCTGAAATTCGATGAAGTCGCAGCCACATTACTTAGTGAAGACATGCGAAGAAAACATAAAGAACCCTCTTCCGGTGATGCTCTAACAGCTGTGAGCACAAGCAATAGAGGTAGAAGTCGTGAGAGAGGAAGAAATAACAATAATAACAACGGAAGAGGCAAATCAAGTCATCACTCGAAATCGAGAGGAAGAAATGGCACATGCTGGTTTTGTGGAAAATCTGGGCACACAAAGAAGCAATGTTGGAACTACAAAAGGGCTCAAAATAATGTTATTAATGCCGGTGTTAATGCCGCAACTGATGGAGCTTTGGTACTTGTAGCCGGCAACATGGAGTCAGATTCGTGGGTTCTCAATTCCGATGCCTCATTTCATGCAACTCCATGTAGGACTGCTTTCACAAATTACCAAGAAGGTATGTTTGGCAAAGTTTTTCTTGGGGATAATAAAGAATGTGATATAGTCAGCAAAGGAGATATTTTATTATCGCTAAAAAATGGAAGCAAATGGATTTTAAAAGATGTTAGGCATGTTCCTACACTTAAGCATAATCTGATTTCTGTTAGTCAATTATATACACAAGGATGCAATGTTAGTTTTGATTTAGCTTCTTGGAAAGTGTCCAAAGGTCAATTAATTTTAGCAAAAGAGCAGAAAACTGGAAGTTTATACACATTAGAGTGTAATGGTGAAGTGGGAGCAGCCATGGCAGTTGCGGATAGCAATGCCAAACTTTGGCATAAGAGGCTCGGTCATATGAGCAAAACAGGTCTTGAAGTTATGCTTCGAAGAGACCAACTTCCAGGTCTAAAATCGATTGATTTGACATTGTGTGAGCATTGCCTTTATGGTAAACAAAATCGCACCAGCTTCGTAAGGACGGGTCATGAGAAGAAATCATCTCCATTAGAGCTCATTCATTAAAATGTTTTCGGTCCTACGGAGGTAACTTCTATCGGTGGTGCTAATTATTTTGTCACATTTCTTGATGATTGCACTCGCAAAGTTTGGGTTTATATGCTGAATAAGAAATCAGAAGTTTTTTCCAAATTTAAAAGCTTTAAGGCTATGGTGGAAAATCAGATTGGAAGAAAACTAAAATGTCTACTAACAGACAATGGTGGTGAGTTTTGCTCTTCGGAGCTTGACCAATTTTGTGCAGATCATGGTATTCGGAGGATTAAAACAGTCCCGTATACACCTCAACAAAATGGTGCAGCTGAGAGGTTGAATAGGACTATTTTAGAGAGAGCTCGGTGTATGTTGTCAAATGCTGGTTTGGGGAAGGAATTCTGGGCAAAGGCATGTAATATAGCGGTTCATTTAATAAACCGAGCTCCTTCGTCTCGTCTGGATTTTGATATTCTGGAAGAGAAGTGGGCTGGTAAGAGAATTTCATTTTCTCATTTGCATATCTGTGGTTGTAATGCTTATGTACACGTTCCTAAAGAGCAGAGAACGAAATTGGATTTTAAATCCAAGAAATGTATATTTTTGGGGTACGGTGAAGATCAGTTTGGGTTTCGGTTGTGGGATCCAGTCACTCACAAGGTTATTCGTAGTCGGGATGTTGTATTCAATGAGAAATCATTCTTAGGCTTGCACAATCAAAAGTCTACTTCTGATGATTTTGTCAATTACGATTTGTTTGACAATGGCACTACTATACAGCGAGCTCCACGGGTGACATTTCATCCCTCTACCATTGTTGTGGCTCCTCACACTCCTGCTACGTCCTCTGCTATCACTAGTACAGTGCCATGTTCTTTGTTTAACATCAACCCTTCAATCACTCTTGCTACACCTACACTAATTGACCCCACATCAAAGCCAAGCACTCACCAAACTCAAGGCACCATCCCTTGCGAAATGCCCCACTCCCTGTTTCAGCACTCACCGTCCCCTCTAATTACTACGCGGGCAACACACCCAATGCCTGATTTTAGCGTTGGCATAGCGCCGACTGCTCAACTTCCACCGCATTCCCTACAAACATCTTCCTCCATGCCTCTTGTTATATTTCCCACTGCTACGCAGGATGCCTCATCTACTGCACATCATCCCCTGTTTTCCCACGCACTGCCATGGACTCCCCCTTCTCCACATGCAACGCCAGCTCTGCATATAGGGCCCCTCACTTCCTCTCACACTGAAGACCAGCAGCGGCATATGCTGCAACCATCATACCCTGTGCCAACTCCATTTCAAGGAGCGTCGTCAATTCTCATTCCACCAGCGATTGAGAACAGTTGGGAAGAAGGGTGTCCTCCATGTGAGGCACATTAGGATGTTCAAATCCCTGCCATTCCAATTACAGAGGATTCAGATGATGCCACACATCAAAATATTCAGTTGAGGAGGTCCACCAGAGAGAAAAAACGTCCAAGAAAATATGATGACTACGAATTGTTATTTTTGTTGTACTCTGATCAAGCAGAGCCACAAACTTTCAAGCAAGCCTGTACCGATGTCAATTCAGCGTTCTGGATGGATGCAATGAGAGATGAAATGGATTCTTTACACACGAATCAGACTTGGGATCTGGTTCCCCTTCCGCCAAACCGCAAAGCATTGAAAAATAAATGGGTATATCATATAAAAGAGGAAGATGGAGGACGGAAGAGATACAGGGCCAGATTGGTAGTGAAGGGATTTGCTCAACAAAAAGATGTAGATTTCAATGAGATTTTTTCTCCAGAGGTTAAAATACAGACCATTTGTTTGGTACTTGGCATGGCAGCAGCATGGGACCTCGAGCTTGAGCAACTTGATGTCAAAACAACGTTTTTACATGGGGACATTGATGAAGAGCTATTATGGAACAGCCGGAAGGCTTCGTCAAACAGGGGTAGGAGCATTTATTTTGCAAGTTAAAGAGGAGTTTATATGGGCTGAAGCAAGCCCCTCATCAATGGTATTTAAAGTTTGATAATTTCATGACTCGGCAAGGTTTTACTCGCTGCGAATCAGACCCATGTGTATACTTCAAAAGGCTTCCGACTGGTGAGTTTGTGATCTTGCTATTATATGTTGATGATATGTTGACTGCTGGTAACAGTATGAGAGTCATTCATGAGCTGAAGACACATTTGTCTCTTTGTTTTGCCATGAAAGATTTAGGGGCAGCGAAGAGGATTCTTGGAATGGATATAATCCGAGATAGACATAAGAGAGAAATTCAGTTATCTCAAAAAAAAAACATTCTTAAAGTTTTAGAGAAATTTAATATGACAAATGCAAAATTGGTTGCCACTCCATTGGCTGATCATTTCCGATTGTCTTCAAAAATGTGTCCTTCTACTCAGGAAGAAAAACAAGAGATGGCTGGTATTCCTTATTCTTCAGCAGTTGGTAGTTTGATGTGCGCCATGGTTAGCACACGTCTGGATATTGCTCAAGCAATGGGAGTTGTGAGTGGTTTTATGAGTAGTCCTGGTAAAACTCATTGGCAAGTAGTTCAATGGACTCTTCGTTATTTGAGAGGCACTTCCTCTCATGTTTTATGTTTTAACAGTAAGGCCCCTTATATTTGCGGATATGTTGATTCTGATATGGCTGGAGATTTAGATATTAGGAGGTCTACAACAGGCTATGTGTTTACTTTTGCCGGAGCAGCGATTAGTTGGACTTCTCGGAAGCAACAAGTGGTTGCTCTTTCCTCCATCGAGGCTGAATACATTGCTCTCGCTGAGGGAGCTAAAGAGCTGATATGGTTATAGCGATTGTTTGGAGAGTTGAGATTTAAACAATCCACATTTACTCTATTCTCTGATAACAACAGCGCCATTCATTTGGCCAAAAATTCAGCTTTCCACAATCGTACAAGGTATATTGAGACCAGATTTCACTTCATCCGTCATGCTCTTGAAGAGGGAAGACTACAGTTAGAGAAGATTGATACAAAGGTCAATCTGGCAGATGCGTTCACCAAGGTTGTACTGCGAGAGAAGTTCGAATTCTGTAGGACTTCTCTTGGCATTGTGATGACATAGCCATAAGCACCAAGTGCGGGATATCTCTGAGCAGCTCGCCTCGTAGCATTGATTGGACTTCAAGTGGGAGATTGTAACGGCTTTGCCATGTAACAGCTACGCAGATGTGAAGCCCAATCTTCCTTCTGCTGTAACCATTAGATTCTTTAATTCTCCCTGAGTTGTTACAAGTGACTTTGACCATGCAAAGGAAAAAGCTTATGAGCTTAGAGCTGCTGTAACATTGTAACAGAGATTGATTTTCAATAGAGATATCTGCCCTGCTTGAAAGTGGATGTAATCTAGAATAGCTGGATGAACCACTATAAACTTTGTGTCTCTTGTCTGTGCATTTTTTATCTTTTATTTTCTGTTCTGTTTTCGGTTCTTTAATTAGTTTTGGGTCTGCAATTTACATTCAACAAAAATATTCAAACTGTGAATAAAATTTACAGCAAGCATGAAAACAAGTGAGCACATGACAAAAGAAAAAGCTGATCGGCAGTCTAAATTCAACGGTAGAATTGATCTGTCCAACCCCTATCACTTCACATTGAATACCCCAGAGGTCCCCAGTTACTTCACAATTCAAAAGTTGCAGCACTTCATATCAATTTCAAATTAGTGAGGAAAAATCAACTTACAGGTCTCAATAATGATTGATACAAGGTTGCAGGTCTGAAATGACTTCCATTGCAAGTAAAAAACAATGTCACTCTTCGAAACCCCCACCAATCTTGGATAGATCACCTCCAAAGATTTCCCAACAATCTCATGCATACCTAGCACTATTAAACAACCTGAAGATGTTGATTGGTCATCTAGATAGTTGGGGAGACAAATGTGCAAACACAATATCCACAGCAGACAAAAAGACAAAACATATTATGCACCAGATATGTTTATGGTTAAGAAGAGATGCTATCATTAAATTACTAAAATCTAACTTAAATGCCTCTATTTGATACCTACCATATTCAAAGTCACCATATTCAAAGCACTTGTAAATATCCCACTGTATTTGTATGACATTATGCGTTTCATTAGACTTTAATCATGAATCCGTCTTGAAAAAGACATGGAAACATTTTCCTAGGCACTATGAATGATGGCATAGAGATCATTTCTAGTAGTTGCAACACTCTGCCTAACAAACCATACAAAGTTGATTATAATGGGCATTGAGTTATTGTATAAGGGTAGTAGATGACTACAATGAGTTGACATTGCATAAAGGTAGCAGATGACCACATCATAATCAACAACAGATACAGTGGAATTACAGTAAACCAAGACATTCATAATTGACATGGGGCCAAATATGCATAAAAAGAGTAGGCATCTACATATCTGTATAACCATTGTATTAGCAGATATACATCAAATAAATTTTTTTGGTGTAAATGTTGATAACATAGTTCCAAAGTTGTCTAGAACGTAAGCTTTACTTTTACAAGATTGGGCCAAGTGTACTTGTAAAATACTTACAATGTTGTAGATAAATACATGAGATGAAGATTAGATATCCATGACCACTATCCACAAATATATGTCTTAGCTCATTTCTTCCATATTGTTTATTTTCCCATCCAAGTGGCCTTTTAATGCTTCCTTTATGGAATGCCCCCATCAATTCCAGGCTTCTAATCGCCTCTAATACAACATTCCTTGTCATCTTTCCCAAAAATCGAAGGACCCTGCCAGCATCCTGCAGCTGAAGTTTGAGAATAGAACAATAGATACAGAATAACCAGAAATTGTACATGTCAAAACAAGACCCGCTCAATTTTCAGTCTCCAGCGCTGCTAAATTTAGACAAACCGACAAAAGAGCCCCCCTTTTAGGAAACAACACGTTATGGATAGTAGTCATAATGACACCATTAACAATTGTAACAATGCCTAAAAGCTTATTGAGCTCCTCGTCATTGCGGACGACGATTTGAATGTGGCAAGGCACTATCCTCATCTTAGTGTTGTCTAGAAAATAGATAACTTTTAACTTTTAACAAATCAAATACATGAAATTTGCAGACATTGAAAATACAAACCATTGAAAGAGATTCTATCCCTTTCACAGGGGTATACAGTCTTTTCCTAATACGCTACACTGTACAACCATGAACATCAACTGTAATTCATAAACAAAGTGTACTCTGTAATTCATAAACAAAGTATGCTCCGTAATTAAAAAATGATCATCTCATCTTACACTTACCTACACACGAAATGAAACACATTGAACAAAAACATTTAGGAGTACTTCACAAACTAAACTAAATTTATTTTAAAGAGTAGATTCAAAATTTTGTCCTTCGAACAACATCTGAATTTTGTTTTTCCTGAGCTCATTCTGTATGTACCAAATCCATTTCGGTGTTTTTGAAGATTGTCAAATAGCTATGATGTTTCATAGTGATTAAGAGGCTCATATTTGACAGAGGAAAAGCATAAAGGTTGAATGATGACAAAATGACAATACAAGTTGAAGTTCGTTCTGTTACCCCAAACGTTTCTGAATGCCTCCTGATTTGTAGAGCTTAGGAATCAGAATATTTTAGAGTGGCTTAGAAATTTTGAATTGGGTGTAAACTGTAATGCGATGTCAGAAAGGTTTGTACAGCACCTTGATGCTCAGTTCATCACTTTTCTATCCAATTTGTGATTACATTTCCCAACTCAAGGCAACTACCTACAATTTTTCTAGAAATATGGCATTTAACAATTGGCCAGATGCTTTTAGATCATCAAGAAAAAATGTTGACATACATGTTTTAGACATCAACTATAAATTGCAACCACTGCAACATAATAATTTGAAAGTAATATTGTGAGTTCGGGATATCTTTCATTACAAGGTAGCTTGTAGGTATTGTAATTTACTAACTACATCAAAATTCTGAATAAGCAAGAACTTTTCTAATTCTTGGCATATAGTTATAACTTATATTCCCACCACATGAGACATAACAGGTTGGAGTGGGTTGTGGCCAAGCTTATAGGATAAGTTCATGATAAACCTGGAGCCATCAAGCCCAATACTTACCCTATTTTTCTTTTAGGTCCCAAACAAAAGCCTGACTAAGGTCCATTGAACATATCATTCCATTCATCTCATATGACCCAAAGAGAAAAAAATTATATTAAGATGTACCCATCAAAAACATACAGGATTAGAGATAGCCAATTTCTAAAAGCATTGTTGTGTACATAAGAACCTATTAGATCTCCACTGACAAACTCTGAACTTACAATCTTATGCTCACAAAGTATGCTTTTACACCCTTTATGCACTTGCTTATTAACAATCGATATCCCAAAGTAATTCCATCAGAATAGATCATTTTCAACATAGCTATGACATCCTATCATGAATGTCAGCAAATATTCCCTGTATATCACTTTACCTTGCAAAATGAGGAAAAACACATTCAATGGATTGAAAAATAACATTGACACACATAGACAGAGTCCAAAAGCCCTTACCTCATTTACTACAAACTCAGCCTGTATCATCTCAGTGGCCATCAATCTGATGATAAAGAAAGATTTCACACAAGGCAATTAGTATGATAGGAAAGAAGTATAAAAAAAGTTAAAAACTTATGAGTGAGGAGTAATTAATTTTTGGCTTATGGGAAATAAGTAATAGATTAAAAAATAGAGAGCACATGCTTTGGCGCCTTTGTTAAAAGTTTCCCTTATTCCCCAAATGAATAAACGAATTCCAAACAGGGAAAATCTCTGGTTAACTGCGATTCAAGTTTCATTCTGCTAAATATTTTTTCTCCAAACTTATAACCATTTGCTTCTCTCAGCGTTGGTAATAACATGACATTGTATCTGCAGAAATTTTGAGATGAACCAATACCTGTCTTCCTGTGGCTGCCGCATCAATCCATTTTGAACGCCGGTAAGAATAATAAATTTATATCTAAATCCTAATCCATTTATCAGTTTAACAAAGCAAAAAATGGTTGTGCTCATCCATTGTTCAAATTTAAATGTTTGAAGATAATTTTTTTGTTTGTGTATTTTGCTCAGGGCTTTGAAAGCGCCAAGAAAATTTACATTTAAGGCATAAAGAAGAGTCTTAAGGTCTTAGAAGAGCCACAGCCTGGGATGCAAAATTAGAAAGCCACAGGTCTGCCCTAACTTACCTTCATTTTGTGTATTGGACCTTGTGCTCTTACAAGCCCGGTGCACATCTATATAATGTGAAAGGGAATAAAATATGAATAAGTATTTTAAGCACACATCTGGTTGGTTGCAGACGCCATTTCTCCAATCTCCCTGCACATTTGACTCTTACGCCAGGCTCTATAAAAGAAATGGGAATGGCGGCGCCATCGCCTTCAGGGGCATAGAAGAGCAGAGTGATGGGCGTAACGGGGAAAATCGAGCAGGATTTGCAGGAAGATCGTAGCATAGATCAGCGGCCATGTGCTCCGTGAAGTGGTCTTCTTTGACCCACCCGCGTCGCCCGCCTTGCCTCGCCCTGCGAATTTTATACTCCAACGATCTGATTTTTCAATCTTCCTTCCGCAATTTCTTCTTCTTCTCTAGATTTGATTTTGATTTTGCAAAGATTTGATTGTATAGTTCAAATATTTACTGCTCAATGAGCAGTTTCTGGTTTGAACGGACAGGTTTTGAATGAAATCCCCACTTATAATATACCCTATCGGCTAAATATATTTTGTAATGAAATTATTTTCTTATCTAATACGAAAACTGGTATAAAAGAGGTGAAGGACTTATCTTCCAGAGATCTTCTCATCTAATTTGTTTGGTTGTGCAGAGCATTTGGACCATTCTTTTGATGTACCTAGATCACCCTTTTTCACAATGTTTAGTTTTTTTCTTTATAGAATATTTTTGACATAAATTTTTTTCCTTTCTTTTCATCCGTGTTGATGTTAAGATGGATGAAAGATCTCAAAACATCTTGAAGAATGAAAAGAAAGATTTGTTGTGACAAAAGTATTCTGTTAATAACAAACAAAATATTGAAAGAAAGGTGATCCTCAGGGACAACCAAAAGAATGCTACAAATTCTATTAGTAGAGAGGATCCTTCTTCATTCTTCTCTTTTTTGTTTGACTGCAAAACCTTGAAAATGTTCAAATGAAGGATCTGGAAGCACAATGAGAAAAACAAATTATGAGTTTAGATTTGGTATAAAATATTAAATTTAAATTTGTAATTTGTTGCCTTAATTTATTATGAACAATCCTATTTTTGAGCCTAATCTAGCGCAACCATAAGCAAAGATTCACAAAACTATTCTATCATTATATCAATGAAACACTTTTCACAAAAGCATAAACAAAGAAAATTAAACTATCAACACAATAATATGTCTTCATTCCATTTTCCTCCTACCTTCAAGATCTTGTGTGCATGGAATGTGGCTGCTCTCAATTTTGTTAGCACAAGCATAGGTGGCTATGAGAGAATGAAAATGGTTGATTGATGAAAACTTCTGATAAAAATGCAAGGGCATAATGCTCTCAATTTTGTTAGCACAAGCATAGGTGGCTATGAGAGAATGAAAATGGTTGATTGATGAAAACTTCTGATAAAAATGCAAGGGCATAAGTTCTCCGAGGCTCAAGTATGCCAAGGCAATAGATAACATCAAGTCACAAAAATCTTAGTTAAAAAAAGTATTAGGGTTTCAAATGTGAGGAGAAAAAGATCCTTTATAGAAGTTTCCTTAAAATCAAAGGCTGGGATTAAGAGGTGCTAGGAGATTGAATAGGATTGAAGAGTAGTGAGAATGAAAGAGATTAAGAGGCAATACGAATGAGTGGTTGAGATTGAGTGGTCGGTAGAAGATATTAAATTTAAGATTAAAAGTCAAATGAAGAGACACGTGCCAGTTGTCACACAAGGTTATTCATGACATTGAAGGTAATTGATGAGATTAAAAGGAAGAGAATTAATTATTCATTCATAAATTAGATTTTATGAATACATACAAAATTAACAAAATTCAATACCATTCAATAATCCAAAAAGAGTAGAAAATAAAAGATTATCATTATTAAAAAAATAATTCAAAAATTTGAAGAGCTATTTACTGATCTGCAAACTTCACTCTATATATTAAAAGCTTTTAATGAATAGATGAGGTGATATTTTTTCTTATTAACAAAGAGTTTAAAAATCAACAATTTAATAAACCTTATCTATCAAGATATAGTTGAAATGATTCCTATGTTCTTAACTCAAAAATATCTACTATTTTTTTTTGTGCATGAGCATGATTTTTTGTCATATGACTTTTTGATTGGAATAAGAATGAAATCTTGTAAGCCATTTGGAAGTGAAACAAATAAGCCCATGTTAATAGAATAATTTAGAAAAAAATGAGATAGAGGAGGATGCATTTGAGAAAGTTGATGTATGGAGAAAAATAGATAAGTGAATGGCTAAATGAGAAATGATTAAATAATTTAAAAATTTTGTTATGATTTTTTTTCCTCAACAAGTTATCTAATGGTTAAGAAAGTCAATTAAGATAAATACTATTTTATTTCAATAGTGAATTAATGGTTGCAATTTTGAAAGAATTGTTTCTAGAATTTTTTACAAAATTTATGTCATAATTTTCTACTTTTGTTTTGTGGCTTTCTTAGATTGGTAAGAATAAGTTGGTTTTATTTTGAATAAGCCAGCTAATAGTTAGGAAGATCAGGAAAGAGAAATGTTATTTTATTATTGATTATTTTTTTCCCTAGGTAAGAATAAATTTGAAACGGTTTTTGTCAAATAATCCATCTAATGGTTAAAAAGAGTAGGTAAGATGAATATTATTTTATTTTGAAAATTCAAAGAGTTCTATTACAATTTTTTGCTTAACTTTATATTGGGAAGGTAAGGAAATTACTATATAGTTTAATCTAGAAAATTATTGAGAAAAAATTATAGGTAGATAAGAGAATTACTATTATATTGTAAAAGTCAATCAATAGTTTAAGTTTTGAAAGAACTACTTATAATAATTTCCAGTAACTTATGTTTTTGGAATATTCTTGTATCAAAGATTTAAATACTATAATCTGTAGTAACATGAGCGGGAAGAGCGGGGAGAGGAGCGGTGTTAGTTTTTCAAATCTTGAGGAGGAAGATACAAATGAGGAGGATGATCTGGGAGGCTATGGAAAGGATCTTTTAGTTGTTGAGACTACTTTGGGTGGCTCTCTTCTCCCTTCCTGGCTTGTCTGGCATTATAATGTTGAAAACCCTATATGGTACCCTGTTCTTTTTTGGGGTCTTCATTTTTGCCCAAATGTTTGGTCTTCTGTCATTGGTGTTATCCCTTGCCTTTTGGTTCCTTCTGCTTCTTGGCTACATGCTTATTTTGGAAGTGGTTTATTTTGGACCTGGAGGGGGATCCTTCATAGTGACGGGAGTTTGTGGTCTTTGGGGTTGAGCTTGAAGATCTAGACTAGTTACAGAACTCTAAGTGACTCTTGGTGGCTTTGGGGTGACTACTTCTTTTGTACCCTTCACATTGGTGTCAAGTTCCAATGGGTGGTGTTCTGGTGGATACTCATATCATGGTTGTTATTCTTCCAATAATGGCCTGTGTTCTTTCGGGATGACTGTTTCTTTCTTTCCTCCATTGTAATTGTAGTGAGGTGTGTCTACGCTATGGGTTGTTTCTGTGGAAGGTTGCTGACAGTCTTCAGGGGACCTCTTTTGTGTTCCCTTTGCCGATGAAGGTCATATCATTTCTCCTTACTATGTGTAGTCTTGGTGATTGGTGGGGGAGTTTCCCTATGCACTAGGGGTGGGGTTCCTATCCCTGTTGTCTCTTTGTTCACCATGCCTTGGTGATGGTCGCACAACTATTGCGTGTGTTCTTTTTTGGTGTGGTCTCTCCTTCATGCATGGTTTGGATTGAAATGGGTGGTCCTCCCCTATGTTGGTTTGTGTCCACTTTTTTTCTTAAGTTTTGTAGTTTCTGGCACTTTGTGTGTTTGGGTGCTGGAAAGTTTGAGATTGAGGTTTGGCCTATGCGATCTGTTGCCTTAGTTCTTGTTGTTCATGTGCCACTTTTGGGTATGTCATGGCTGGCAGTTGGAGCTTTCCTCTACTTATGTAGATATTGGGTGTGGGTGCTCTTCTTGCGAAGGAATGGTGGAAGCCCTGTGTTTTCCAAGGATTTGTTTTTTTGGATCTCCTTTATGGAGTTTGGATTTGTTACAAGCTATGACC
This sequence comes from Chamaecyparis obtusa, assembly GCA_027943335.1. NCBI lineage: Eukaryota > Viridiplantae > Streptophyta > Pinopsida > Cupressales > Cupressaceae > Chamaecyparis > Chamaecyparis obtusa. The sequence continues at coordinate 23,335 of BSBK01011227.1, forward strand.
TTCCTAAAGGAAAAGTGGTGTTAGCTCTTCAATTTTTTGGAGAGATAGAACTAAGTTTGGTGAATGGGTTGCTTACAAACTTTATAGGATAAATCCCAAGTATGGGAGCTTGGCGAGGGATGGAATTATTCTATACATTCCTGCTCTATTTGGGGTCTATAGTAATGTGGACTCTTGGTTTTAGCTCTAGATAGCTTCGTTTGGTGGAGATGGGGTGACTCCACAGCTTACTAGCGTGGGGGATTTTCAAAACCCTATGGTTTTGAGAAGAGTGTTGTTACCCAGGAGGAGGGCTTGGGTCTTACAGTCTACTTCTTCTTTCATGACTTCTATGGAGGTGGAGAAGTCTCCTATTGAGGTGGAGATTATGTTCATGAATTTGGAGGTGGAGGAGACTCCTATTGAGGTGGAGAATATCCACGCTACGTCTTGTGGTTGTGTTGATGGAAGGAGATGTAACAACTTTAGACTTGTTATTTTGATCTTTCTCATCTCTTCTCCTATACATGTGGATCCTTTTTCTATTGAGGTGGACAGGGAGATTGCAATGGGTTGGAAGATCTTTGACAATGTTGGCCAGGGGTGGAGGTTTAGTCATTTCTGGACCTTTGTTTTTTACAGAGAAAGATGGTGTGAGGCCTCACCCCGTGCCATCATTACATAGCAGTTTATTTTCCATCTTTTGACTCATGTTGACACTCTATTTTATCATGTTGGACTCTTTGGACAAAAATATTATATTTTGATACTATGTGATGACCTATGGTTATGTGATGATGATTTAGGACTTTACTTTTGCACTTAATTATTAGGTCCTGAGCATAGTATTTGATGAATCTTCGATTTAAGTATGATACTTTAATTTTACAGTTATGTTAGGGAAATTTATGAGAAATGATCATGATTATTATGTTAGGTGAATTAACATATATCATTGTATTCTTAATTATATATGCTTTTAAAATTTAGAAATGCAATATTGAAATTATGAGAATTATCTTGAGATGTAGTTAGAAATTTATGATGATAGGAATGTGATTATTGAGATGTATTCTACTTACATATATATATATATATATGTTTTGACATTTCATGAGCTACTGATATTCTATCAAGTGTGCAGGTCAGACCATACATCAGGGGAAATTAAAGATGGATACTTGTAAAAATCTTGTTAAGCCAAGGTTATCTCCAAGGGGAGAAATTAACCTCATTGTAATGTTTAATTGTTGTAAAGTGATGCATGGTTGTATTTATTTGATTATGTTTATTTTATTTTAATAGTTGTCGACTTGGCATGCCATGTGTATCCTGATGTGTTGTGATTTATTTGTGGTATCAATTGACACATGTTATGTGATTTGGCATGACCAAGTGCTTTATGTGAGTGAGTGTTCTTCTATTTTTAGGGGCCTTGAGTGGGAATCTTATTCATTTTCGCGAGTTATCTGTAGGTGGACTTTTGAGAGGCATTTAGTGACCCTATAAGTTAGTGGAGGTTAAAAATAGACTACCCCATAGGTGTGGCATGAGTTGGGGGTCAAATTTTGACCATTAAAATGTATTTTGGCTATTTTTGCCCCTCCAAAAGATGCTCTTTTGAAAAGTGACGAAATTGGAGATGCATGCCAAGCCCTCTCCTCATTTTGAATTTTGAATTTTCAATTTCCCCCTCTTGATTGAAGGAATTAGGGTTTGTCTTATTAAGGAGTTGGAGGGAAAATTAGAGAGTAATTGCCCACTCTCCAATTTTTGGAGACTTGTGAGATTGTGAGAGTTTTGGGTTGTTTCTTAGCAAGGGAGGAGGCTAGTAGGAAGGAAGCTCATCTCAACCCACATTGCCATTAGCTTGGATTGAAGTTGGTAATCTTGAGGCTCTTGTTTCTTTTGTAATATGCAGATTTTACCTTCATATGTTTGTGTAAATGCAAATTTTCTTGTGCATTTGTATGGTTTCTTAGTCTATGTATGCTTGCTGATTTTCCTTGCATTTTCTTGTTTTTGGGGTGTGAAAGGCCAAACTCACCCTTGGGAGGGAAGAGAGCCTTGATGGGTGAAGGGCTAGTAGGGTTGGGATTATCCATCTAGTGTAGAGTCCTTCCTTAAGGAGGAAGGGGATGAGGCATGGATGTATGGGCATCCATGTTTTCATTCTTGTGAAATTCATTTGGGGGTCATAAGGGAGTTGTTACTTGTGTAATATTGAGAAGGGTTGATGGTTGATTTTATGGCCTTGTGAGGGTATTATGTGCAGTTTATTGGCCTTGATGAAGGCATGTTATTCTTGATATATGGCATTCTCCTATTTGGGTAGATTCCACCGTCACCCCTATTATGGGTCCAAGGTAACCCATTATGTGAATATCCATGGGATGGGAATTTTGTGTTCATGTTGCTTGTTGGTCTTTACGTAAATGTGCATTGGTGTGTATTTGAATCCCTATCCATCTTTGTTTCCCTTAGCTCGGGGGTGGCCATGAAATGACCTAGGTTGGGAGGTGAGCCTCCATGGTCTGTTGATTTATTTTGTAGATTTCTAAGGGCTTGACTTGCTGGTTTTCATGGAGCTAAATGAGAATTTTGGATAGATCTTCTTCACGATTGAGTTTTTCTTGGCTTGATGTCTTTGTGGAAGTTGTTCTTGAAAGGGCTATGTATAAACGCCTAGCATATGAAATGCTTGTAATAGTTAGTTGGTTAATTATTTCCTCCATCTATTGTACTAAGATGAATATGAGAAAGATGTATTATTTTCCTTTATGTTAGAAAAGAAGTGTTAGTGATGATGTGTAGAGTAGATGAAAGAAATGTCAATGTTATGTTGTTGTTTTGGTTCTCTACATGCAAAGAAACAAAAAAAAAAATCATTACTCTATGTAAATCAATGTGTCGTGATCATTTCATTTTCAATGAAATTTATACATATATTTGTTTAAACATCCCCATAAAAGGAGGATTCGCTTTCATTGAATGTAATGTGTTCAATAAAATAAATGTTTACATTCATAATGGCTATTACTTTTAAAAGAATAGATTTATTATTTCTTTATAAATATTAGCATTAAAATGTATCTAGAGTTAGATAAATCATCTCTACCTTGTAAATGGAGGAAAGAGATTAAATGTCTATTTTACAAAGTGTGGAAGAAAATCATTTCTCTCCTTAAAATGTTTATGCTACTTCATGATTCTTTTATTATAAAGATATGTAAGTATATTAATAAACACACACACACACACATATATATATATATATATATTAATATACTACAAATATTTTATTGCAGCAAGCTATATAATCAAATATAACTGATTTAAACTAAGTAAGTTCTTTTTTTAAAAAGAGAGTAATACTATGTTTTGGTCATAAATATATATATATATATATATATATATATATATATATATATATATATATATATATATATATATATATATATATATATATATATATATATATATATATATATATATATAATACTAATGTATTTGTTTACTTTAAAAATTAGGATAACATTATATCCTGGTACCTTCCTTGTACAAATTTAAAATATTAATAATCACACACACACACACACACATATATCACACCTCATGTATCGTTGGCGGAAATGGTCGTTGCGAATAGTGGCATTACCACTAGTTGCAGTGGCTAAGGCCATTGTAACAGTGGTGGTGCCACTGCTGCATGCGATCTTGGTCATTGTGTACAGTGCCCATGCACTGCTACCCACACCCACATTGCCATTGTGTGCTTGGTCGGGGAGCTGACTGTGAGCAGTCAGTGACCCATTCAAGACCTTATTTTTTATATATATATTTTTATTTAATATATATATATATATATATATATATATATATATATATATATATATATATATATATATATATATATATATATATATATATATATATATATATCTCAATTTTAAATGATATCCCTATCGCATGCGCATCAACAAGGGATAAATGTATGCTACACTTCTAAAAAAAACATAATCACTGAATCTAAATCTTTAAAAAAAAGATAATAAATATAAACTATATATGCTAATAAAATTAAAATAAAACGCTCACTTGTATAAACCCCATAATTATTTTTAAGATAATAAGGCATGCCGGATTTTAATTTCAATTGTATTGCAAATTTGGTTATGTCTGTAGAGACCTACTTACTGGTAAAAGACCAATGCATGTGAGGGGCATATATTGAATTATGAACTTGAAATCTAATCCTTGTGTAGTGAGGAGGATGATTAATCTGAAAACTAATACCTTCTAACCCAAATGAGAAAGGAAGTTCCTCATAATGATAACCTTGGATTTATAGATACCTTGAGAAATCTGGATCTAGCTTTAGCGAAGCCTAGACCCTTTGGATGTATATGCACAAGTACATATGAAAGTATACACACACTGGAGTGTGTGTATACATTCATGTATACTTGGGAGTATACTTTGTTCCTTCCCCATACTCTCAATCCTTGGCCAACCTGCAAACCCAAGACAACACATGAGAAGGGAATAAAGAAAAGCTTGAGATTAGAGTTTCGAGCCATGTCTTATTTTGGCCCAAACCCTAATTTCATCTTAGGGTTTGGTTGACCTTTGGGTCCATAACTTTTTATATTTTTATTTGATTAAGTCGTTCGAAATATCTTTTTCGCTAATTAAGTTAGTGGATATTTAACTATGTGGACTTTATTTATTTTCTATCTCCTCTTTTTAATTCTTAAAATATGTATTTCTCTTTATTAATTACTTGCCTTTTTTATTTTTAAGTTTCCCCCTATTATTTGGGATTTGAATTGATTTTTGGGGCAAGGATGTTATTTGGTTATTTTTATTTTACTGTCACTTATTATTAAGTATTGTTATTGGTTATTTTCCTTTATTTATTTATTTGATGATTCTGTTGATGGAATTTTAATTTGTGATAACGTAAATGATTAATTTAATTGACCCTTATAATTCATCACACTATTAATCCTCTTGGACAATAATTTAATTAGGAAGGCAATTAATCTTTTAGTTCCTAGGTGGGACCTACGTAAGATAGTAGCCCCTAATAATTTAATATTGAACTAATAATTATGACATTATTTTAATGTTTTAAATCACTAGGTTGATGTACTTAATGAACCCTAAACATTATTCTTACTACAAATTAAATTAAGGGTATTTTAATATTAATTTATTTGATCAAGTATTATTGTCTTAATTTTGAGTTTTGATTTAGTGATTTCCCCCCTCGTAATCTCTTTATGATTAACCCTATTTAGTGGTTTCATCAGTCTAGTGCACCTAACGTATAGGGGATGTCAGCAAGCCAGCGTGTGCCATGAATCCCCATGTGAGTTAAGTGCATTAGATGACATTTTTTTTCTCGTGTCTTTGTGTACCTTAGTGTGCAAACTAGTAGTAAGTGTCTTTAGAGGAAAAATAATTCTTGTGTGTATTTTGCCCTAATTTTGGGGCATGGCAAATGGACAAGCTATTTGTTGCTTGAGTTTGTTTCTTCAATTTTATGGCGATGAAAGTGTCTCTCTATTTTAGTTTCTTTTCTTCCTATTCAATCGTGTGATTGCTGACAATTTTAAAGGGATCACTTTGGTCCTTTTTTTTTTTGGTTAAAGTTTTCAGCTTTTATGGGGGCTTGTCGCAAGATGATCTTTGACAGTGTTGACCACACATGGTTGGTTTTTTAGTCGCATCTAGACCTTTGTTTTTCAGAGAGGTAGATCCAGGGTGTTGTTTTATCTTGTCTTTTGTCACTTGTTGTTGGTAAATTGTTAATGGTGTCAAGTTTTAGCCCTTTGGGCTTGTTCTATGCCTGTACCATGGGCCAACACCCTCTTGCTACTGCTTTTTATCAAAAACTTATGTTTATGGAAAATTAGTGATCTAATAGTTATCTTGCAAAGTTAAATTGAAATTATTCAAAGTGGATAAGCCATCCTATGGTTTAGATGAATAGGTAAGAAAATATTATTTTATTTTAAAAGTGACTCTAGAGTTTAAATTTTCAAATAGTTGTTTTCATAATTACCTATTAATTTTATTTTAGAGAGTTAAAAAAATTGAATTTCTGAAAAATCGTCTCAATATATTTTCAATAAACTTATTCCCCATGGAAAATAAAATTTATAATGGTGTAAGATGAGAGAGGTTCTATTTTTTATTTTTTAGAAAAATTTATAATAGGTATTTCCAAAATTATGTTTCTACAATATTCTAATTAATTTATGTCCCGATTAAGTAAATCATGAGGAGGTATGAACCCTTACATCAAGCCATAAGGTAGTACAAAAGTGAATTCATAAGGAGTGAATTTGATGATCAAAAGACCCAAAAATACTGACCTTTGATGAAAAGAACCAACATAAAAAGAGAGATGCAAGCAAGCTCAAAAGAAAACAAAAATATCAAGACCAAAATATTACACAAAAGGGGCCTTAACCTTCTTCCAATCTTGATTTAACACCTTAAGAAGGTTCAAGAAAGAACCATTTTTTGGCTGCCATGCTTTGAGACCAAACTAGTAGGATCTTCAAACTCCTTAGAAAGCACCATTTCTTTCCCCTTCCTTTTGGCCTACCTATGATAAAGTTCATCCTACAGAATCTATAGAGAGAATGAAGTCTTTTCTGTCATATCCTTGCTTGTCATAACCCTAAATTTTTGTCAATAATTTTTAATTATAAATTTCTTAAATTCTTTTCAATCAATATATAAGTCATAGTTAACTTTAGAGTTTAATTAAACAAGCAATGTGTTGGCATTTAAAAGAGTGGTTACTAAATTTAAGGAAATGATAGAGTGGGATTTAAATAAGCTTCCAACTCAACTTATATCTCTTTGTAATTCACTCCAAAATCTTAGTGGGGAATCTTACTATATTGGGAATACAAGGAGTTAGATCCAAAAAAAAAAATGGTAACACACGGTAGAAAAAAAGAGAGTAGCACAGACAAGGCATAGAGGCAATAATAGAACAAGTGTATGAGGAGTCTTAGTTTTTCACAAGCCATTCGGGTTGAGATTGGCCTCTACTTCTTCCTTCGATGTCAAGGGATGAGCTTTTTTAGAGTTGTGAGAAGATAAGAAAGGATATGACCTTTCAAAAGATGAATAATTACTAGAGCGGCCTTCACTAATTGCTTATGTTTCCCATACTTGATTAGCAACACCATTTTATTTTCTAGATATCCAAGGAGGATAGCATCAACATCTACCTCTTCTTTCGGTGTTAAGAATCTTGAACTTTTTAGCTAGCTCTTATCCATTGATTTACAATATACAAATTACCAACTCTCTATACTAGAATTTCTTAGCATTCAAGTTCTAAATTTGTTGTTTGGGGAAAAAAATAAAACAATAAGAGACAAGGAAAAAGAAAAATGTAACAAATTTGGTAAAAACAAGAACTTGGAAAAGAGTTATAGTAAAAAGATGTAATAAGGTGAATAGGGAATTCACCAAAATGTAAAGAAACAAAGAGAGCACTAAGGGTGTCTGAGTGTGGGTAGGACGAAATATGTGAAGTGTATGGAAAATTTTGTGGACAAAGAAAACTTACTATAACATAAATACTTATCTTGATGAGGAGAAGATTCAAAAATCACTATTTTCTGGTGTCTGTGTACAATTTCAGAAAATTTTGCAATCGAATCTGGCCTGGAAATACAGAAATAGAGAAAACCCATAAACCTTTTGTCTTTCTGAGAAAGGTCATCCTTGACCCAAGATCGAGGTAAGATCTTACCCCAAGGTACAATCTTACCCCAAAAAGTTGACCCTAACCTGCACTGTTCTGACGAAAATTCTATTCATGGATCTAGGAAGTTTGTCGAAAAGGGTACTCAGATCTGCACTGAAATTCATTGTCTCTCACCTAGATTTGCAAGAAAAATGGTTTTGTTTTTTGGATGAGGGGTTTTCCTTGGTCAAACCCCAGTTTGGAATCAAATTTTAAAATAGAATTGAAATAGAGAGTGCTATCAAGTAGTAAAAATAGATCTAATAATGAAGCTATGATACTCAATAGCTATGCAATTATATTTGAAATGTAAACAAGTGTGTTAATATGAAAGCTTGGACTCAACACTAACAAATGTAAATCAAAACCTCCATGATTGTATGCTTGGAATCCACCTTGATGGGAGAATGAATAGATCTTAAAGATGAACAAAGGATAGGAAGGAAGATCACACCACCATGATGGATAGATCTAGGGTCTGAATGATGAATCTTGAATGCTTGAACCAAATCCCTCCAAAAGACTTGAAAGATTGAATCATTGATCTTCAATGGAGAATTGGAATGCTTGAATTCTTTCTTGAAGAATGATGGCTTGAAAGAACCTTGAAAACTTGATCTCAAAACTTGATTTCTTGATCATGAAAGTAGATGGGTGAAAATGGGAGAGGAAGGCTTCCTTTTATACAAGTTAGGGAACAAACTTCTAGAGAGATCGACATATGAGAAATAAATTCCCATTAAGTGAAAACCCCTAGAAATAGACCCATATTAAATATAATTTAAGAGTTTACCATTCTAAAACCTGAAACAACCGACCTGGAAGCGGGAAAATAAACTTTTGAGTTTTCCCCCGCATCCAGCAAACTTTTCAATGAAAAGGGGGACCTAGAGCAAGGTCAAGGTCAACTTTGACCTAGGTCAAGGTCAAGGTTGACTTTGACCTAGGTCAAGGTCGAGGGTGACCTTGACCCAGGGGTTTAGGACCCTTGGAAAATGTGCCAGGTGAGGAAAATAGTGCCCACGAAGGCCCGAACAGAGCCATAAACAGACACAGAAGATGGGAAGGGGGAAAAAAATAGAGGAAAACATGATGATGGCCCAAAACACCCCCTAAGGAGGGCTAAACTTTCTTAACATTGAAGTGCTTCCATTTTAAAATGATACATTAAGCCCCCACTTTAGTGAGAGTATGGAAATCGAACATACGCACAGTAAAGAAGAAGAAAGATCCAAGTGGATTCGCAATGAGATAGAATAAAACTTAGTTAAGGATAGAAGCCCTCAAACTAAGGATTCTATCTCAATATACACACACGAGGGTGTGAAAATAAGCACAAAACTAAAAGACACAAAAAGAAGGGTTAGCACTAAAACAAACCCAAATCAACCAGTAAAGGAAACCTTGCTAAGAAATGCCTCCTATACTAATATCATATTTGGAAACCTATCATAAAAGCATAAATGATTACATAAAAAAAGACAAGAGCAACTCTATAAATAACATAGCTTCATGATCCAGTCCTATTAGCACGAAAGAGAAAAGAGAGAAAAGATAAAGTGATTACCTCTCCCAGTAAGATGCCCACCTTACTGTGAATCACCAAGGAGGGATAGCCCAATAGGTAGAAAAACCTGATAGTTCACCCAAAACTGTGCTTTGTAGTTGTAATGCATCTTTTGATAGCTTTTGGAATACCCATAGATGCACCTTCTTGTATCACTATGAATATAAAATGCATGTCCCTTTAAGATTTAGCAACTTATGTACATTACCTTCCACAGATTTAGCATATTGAAAATTGAAAAATGTGAGTCTCTTCAGGATTTAGAAACTTATGTGTGTTACCTTCAGAGGATTTAGCATATTGAAAAATTGAAAAATGCACATCTCTTCAGGATTTAGCAACTTATGTGCATTACCTTCAGAGGATTTAGCATATTAAAAAATTGAAAAATGCATGTCTCTTCAGGATTTAGCAACTTATGTGTGTTACCTTCTGAGGATTTAGCATATTGAAAAATTAAAAAATCCATCTTTTCAGGATTTAGCAACTTATATGTTACCTTCGGAGGATTTAGCATATAAATGAAAAACTATAGTACAAGGGAGACCCTATATATGTCCCCCTCCTTATCATGGTTGTCTACTAGACATGATAAGGAAGAGAAAGAGGATACCTACTTCACAACATAAGGAGATATCCTATTTAACGACAATGTACACTATATTCTTGGCAAAGGGTATTGACCCCTAAATCCAAGAGCATAGACAATTGTGAAAGGGATATATCACTCATGGAAAAAGTATCCTCAAAGAAAGAGATCTTATCAACAAGACCCCCACCATAGAGGAGTGCTTCTAGATAAAATATCATCATTCAAAGATAAACCAAGCAGGAACAAAGATTCAATCATCAAGCCCCCTACAACCAAGAGGAAGAGGAATCTTTAAATTGGGGGAAACAAATCTAATCACCAAGGCAAGGGAAAGAGTTTATAAAGAACATAATTTGCAAAGTAAAGAAGAGGTGATGACCTAGGACAAAAACCTCTCGTATAAAAGGATATCCATAGTCAAAACATCAATCAGTATAATGAAATAATGTTGCAAGATAAACAAATGCCACTAAGCTAAGGAAAGCAGATCCCTAGACAAAGAGAAAGAAGGAAGAACCTTGCCCCCCAGGGATGAAAGAAAGGGATACCTATGCAAAAAAAATGTCTTTAGAAAAGATATCTCGAATAGAATCTATGGATGATTATAAACATAATACAAAGTCATAGAGAGAGAGGATAGAAAGAATAATGATTAAGCTCAAGACAAAATATATCTTAAAATCCTAATGGATCCTAAGAGACTGGATGAAAATACACCTCTTGCCCCCCAGTCCAGTGACAAGAGGAGAAGAGATCTATCTATTCTATATTAGAATGAGGGGTATCCCCTATATCAAAATTATGAAGGAATTGTAAAACTACATGAGAGTGAGATATAATTCCTAAAGCAGCTTTTTCTCTAGCATATAAGTTGAAATGTACACAACCAGCAAGTAAATGTGTATTATTGTGATGAAAAGGACATTTATACTTATATAGAGCATCTATTGACATAGGTTAAAGATTTATTTCTTGGAATTCATTAACTGAACATACACTTCTTATCCACATCTTAATGAGTATTAGGATAATCTAAGGTAGGTGTTGGAAGAGGAACATGAAGAGGAGGATGAAAATCAAAATCAACCACCTTAAATTGAGCTTGCGAACAACCAACACCATGCATATCTTGTTTAGGGTATATATGAACTGGATACTTAATACCATGCTCATTAACACCAAGCCCTAAACCTCTATAACCTTGTTTAGTCATCATATTATATCCTTTAGTCTACATATCATGTAAAGCTTCTGCAGGAGGTGATTTTTGATTGTGTTCATGAGTAAAGGTTGTATAAGGTGGAATAATAGGTTTAGAAGAAGTTACTTTTTTCTTCCCTTTAATATCATTTTGGATCAGATAAGAAGGGGAAGGTAAATGCAAGAATTCTTGCACATCTGCATCATGAACCATAGTTTGAACTTCATCATAAGTATGGGAAGAACTAGGGATAGCAGATGAAGAATTAGGAATGTTAGGAATGTTAGGAATCAGATTAAGATTAGAAACTAGATTAGGAAGGATAGGATTAGGATTATGAAGATTAGGAGATGGTTTATCATCTACCAAATTCTTCACATAATCCAAAAGAGTTATAAGTCTGCCACATAAATCTTTAATGAAAGTTTTGAAAGTAGGAAGACTAGTATTGGTCAATCTCACAATAGCATAGACAAGTGAAAAATGAAGAGTAACCAATATAATGAAGTGGATAATACTCTCATAAACATCATAAGTATGGTAAAGAGATGCTAATAGGGGGATAATAAAGAAAATAACCACACACCAAAGCATCTTAAAGATCTTCATAGCAAATGAAATGCAAGAAATATTTTTGTATTTTGTTGAATGTATGGATTTTTTTGTATTTTTCTATTTTAAAATGCAAGAGCATAAAAGAAATCTAATCTTACAAAAAGAAGGCAAAGCATCTAACACTAAAAAGAAATATTTTTCTATTGCGGGTTCACCAAAATGTAATAAGGTGAATAGGGAATTCACCAAAATGTAAAGAAATAAAGAGAGCACTAAGGGTGTGTGAGTGTGGGTAGGATGAAATATGCAAAGTGTATGGAAAATGTTATGGACAAAGAAAAATTAATAAAACATAAATACTTATCTTGATGACGAGAAGATTCAAAAATCACTATTTTTTGGTGTCTGTGTACAGTTTCAGGAAATTCTACTACCGGATCTGGCCTAGAAATATAGAAATAGAGAAAACCCAGAAACCTTTTGTCATTTTGAGCAAGGTCATCCTTGACCCAAGATTGGGGTAAGATCTTACTCGGGGTACAATCTTACCGAAAAAATTTGACCCTGACCTGCACTATTCTAACGTAAATTATGTTTGCAGATCCTGGAAGTTTTCCAAAAAGGGTACTTAGATCTGCATTGAAATTTGTTGTCCCACACCTAAATCTACAAGAAAAATAGTTTTTTTGTTGGATGAGGGGTTTTCCTTGGTCAAACCCCAGTTTGGAATCAACCTTTAAAATAGAATTGAAATAGAGAGTGCTAGCAAGTAGTAGAAATATATCTAATAGTGAAGCTATGATACTCAATAGATATGCAACTATATTTCAATGTAAACAAGTGTGTTAATATGAAAGCTTGGACTTAACAGTAACAAATGTAAATAGAAACCCCCATGATTTTATGCTTGGAATCCACCTTGAAGGGATAATGAATAGATCTTGAAGATGAACAAAGGATTTGAAGGAAGATCTGATACAAAGGGAGGACGAGAAAGGGGCCAAGGGCACACCCTAACTAGATCCACCTTGCAGAACTATACGCGGAAGCAAAAACATAACAAGTGAGAAAGAGAAAGCAAATATCCTTTCATATAGTATCTTCAAATTGATTCATACGTGTTAGGCTGTAAGGCCTTCTTAGTTTTAGCCAGATATTACAATGATGTACAAAAGTCCTCAAACATGCAAGGATCTGCCAACAATCTCTAATCTTCTATCTTCTATCTTCTATCGCTAAAACTAACTCTAAACTCTAACCAAAAAACTATATTTATACAAGAGGCTACTGAACCAAGTCGACCTTTAGATCCACCATTAACAGAAGCAACAACTAGATCTAGGTCCACACACTTCCCAATGATAGGTACCAACATTAAATCTATGACCAATAATAAATGCAAGCATCAGCCTCAACAAAAATCCAAAATAAACAACTTGATAAGAAAGGATAAACGAGCTCCAGACAAGCATCACTGAGTGCCAGGGAAATTCACTGAGCGCTAGAGAGATTACCAACCAACACTGGTAAACAAAGGAAACCAGGTAGCACCAAACCAACTCGGTCAAAGAAGGAATCGAGCAACACAGAAAACTTCAAACATCTTTTTGTTGACACGGGATTGCCAAGGACCTGAGATGCTCCTACATCAGACACTTGGGGTTATTTGAAAATGATTCTCCAAATCATTTAGCAAGTATGATATGAGCTTCATCCAATTCAGATTGTGAAATCCAAGAACTATCTTCATTCGGTTTATTCTTCCAATTTACCAGGTATTCCATGTATTGTTTTCCTCTTGTACTTCTGCCAATTCTTTGCTCCAAAATATGCTCAACTTCTTCTATCTGTTTCTTAGGATAATCATTTTGTACCGTCATTTTTTCATCCCACTCATGATACTCATAAACATCAACAATGTTGAAAATAGGTGATATGTCCATGTCATCAGGTAAGTCAATTTCATATGCATTTCCACTATTAAATTTCTTTAAAATTCTACAAGGTTCAAACTTCTTCATTTTCAGCTTCCCATATGATCCAACAAGAAATATACCCTTCTTCAAATGAACCATTACTTCATCCCCAACTACGAAAGTCTTATGTCTTCTTGATCTATCAACTTTGTCTTTGTATTTATGATTACTTCTCTCCAACTTAAGTTTTACATCTTCATGTAGTGTCTTCACGTACTCAACAAATTTTACTCCTTCAACACTTCTCTTTCTTTGATCAACAATAGCCCTCAAATCTGATATACCTCTCAATTGTATGCCATTTACAATCTCAAAAGGTGTTTTTCCAATACTCTTATTCACTGAATTATTGTATGCAAACTCTACTTGTGCTAACACAAAATCCCAATTACTCGGTGTGTCTTCAACTAAATATCTCAAAAGATTACCCAAACTTCTATTCACAAATACTGTCTATCCATCGATTTGTGGGTGAAATGTAGAACTATATTTCAACTCAGTGCCAAACTTTCTCCAAAGACTTTTCCAAAAGTACCCAACAAATTTACTATCTCAGTCAAAGATAATACTCCTCGGTAATCCATGCAATTTGACAATTTCCTTAAAGAAAAGATCTGCTATGTGTACTGCATCTGATGTCTTTCTAAAAGGTATAAAATGTGTCATCTTAGAAAATCCATCCACAACAACAAATATAGAATCATTACCTCTCACTATTTTTGGTAAACCAAGAACAAAATCCATACTGATGTCACTCCAAGGTTTATCAGGAACAGAAATCGGTGTATACAATCCAGTATTCTAACTTACTCCTTTTGTAACTTGACAAATTCCACAACTTTTCACAAATTTCTAAACATCTTTATATAATTGTGGCCAAAATTATTTATCCTTAAGCAAATTCAATTTTTTATCAATACCAAAATGTCCAGCTAAACCACTACTATGCTTCTCCTTTATCAAGTTAGTTCTCATTGGTCCTCTCAGTATACACAACTGAATACCTTTAAACAACATACCTTCTTGAATAAAATATTCTTCCAATTTTGTACTCGGTTGATCTTGAATAGGTGCTCTGCACTTTCTCCATGACTCAGAAAAATCAGAATCAGTCTCATACAAATATCTCATGTCATGAAATCCAAGAACTTCAATTCTCATCTTGACCATTAAAGATCTTCTTCTACTCAATGCATTAGCAACATGATCAATGACTCCACTCTTGTTCTTTATCACAAATGTATAACTCTGCAAATACTCAACCAATTTCATATGTCTTTGATTCAACTTATTCTGACTACCCAAACACTGTAAAGCCTTATGATCAGTATACAATACAAATTCACTCGGTATCAAATAATGTCTCCATTTCTTTAGTGCTTGAACAATAGCATATAATTCTTGATCATACATAGAATATTTTCTTCTTGTATCATTTAACTTTTCACTAAAGAAAGTAACATGTTTACCTTCTTGACTCAACACAGCTCCTATTAAACTTCCACTTGCATCTGATTCTACTTGAAATACCTTATTGAAATCAGGCAATGCCAAAATAGGCAATTCATCAACCTTCTGCTTTACAGTCTCAAATTTTTTATCAGCTCCATGTGTCCACTTGAATTCTCTTTTATCTCCTCTCATAGTCTCAGTCATAGCATTATAAATTGAACTGAAATTTCTAATGAACTTTCGGTAAAAACTTGCCAAACCATGAAATGATCATACCTCACTAGCACTCTCAGGTGTACACCAATTCAAAATAGCTTCATCCTTTCCAGGATCCATCTTCAAACCATCAGTTGAAATCACAAATTCCAAATGCACAATCACCTCCTTCATGAATGAACACTTTTTCAGATTTATCAGCAACTTTTCCTCTTTCAACCTCTGTATTACTTGTCTAACATGCAACAAATGTTCTTCTCCGATCTTACTAAATATCAAAATATCATCTAGGTATACAATCACAAACTTACCCAATAATTTCTTCAAAACCTCATTCATCAATCTCATAAAAGTACTCGGTGCATTAATTAATACAAAAGGCATAACCAACCACTCATACAAACCCTCTTTTGTATGGAAAAGAAGTCTTCCATTCATCACCTTCTTTGATTCTGATCTGGTGATACCCACTTTTCAAATCAATTTTGTTAAAATACTTTACTCTAGTCAAACTATCCATTATATCATCCATTATCTGTATAGGAAACTTAGATTTCACTGTTATCTTGTTTATTTCTCTAGAATCAGTACACATTCACCATTCTCCATTCTTCTTAGGTGCCAATACAATAGGTACTGCACAAGGACTCAAACTTTCTCCGATCAAACCTTTCTGCAACAATTCTTGAATTTGTCAGTTCAATTCCTAATTCTTGGTAGGTGTCAACCGATGTGGTGCCTTATTTGGTAAACTAGCTCTAGGGATTAGATCCATATAATGATCAATACTTCTCTTTAGTGGAAAACCATTAGGTACATTATCAAAAATAATTTCACTATACATATTGAGTAACTTATCAATCTCTTCAAGTATGATATCCTCAATTTTCTTACTCAGTTTGTTAGGAATCACAACAAAACACACATCATTCTTCTTCAAATCCTTAACAAACTTTCTTCCTTCCATCAAGCAAAGTTTTACAGATGTGCACACATTACTAATAGGTTCTTCAATCAAAGGTAACAAGATCTGTCTTCTTCCATCAGCCCAAATAGTATATTTATGCAATCTCCCATCATATATAGCATGTCTATCTTATTGCCAAGGTCTACCCAACAAAATATGACAACAATCCATAGGCATGATATCACACAACACCTTAGCATAGTACTTTTTGTTTTTCAAATTCACATAACATTGTTCACTTACCAAGAGTGTATGCTCATCTTTGATCCATGAAATCTGATAGGGCTTCGGATGTTCAAATCTTTTCAACTGTAACTTTATAACCATTTCCTCAGATGCCAGATTGTCTGAGTTACCACTTTCAATGATAACCTTCCAAACTTCATCAGAAACTCTACATCTGGTCTTGAACAAACTTTTCCTTACCGAATCTTCCTTATTTCTTTCACTCCAAAGTGCTCTCCTTACCATCAAGTTATTTTCCTTCTCAGGTTCATTCAATGACTCTTCTTGCACCAAAGCATTTCTACTATTAACATCCTTTTTTCTTGCATGTGTACACTCAAACGATCTATGTCCTTCTCCACAATTGTAACAAGTTCCTCGAAAACCACCTTTGTTATTACCACCTTGGTAGTTCCTGCCTCTGCCTCTAGATGAACTTTCACCTTTCCACTCGATCTTGCCTTTATCTAGATTTGTCTTTTCAGGTTCAGATCTACTATTTTCACCATGAGATCTACCTCTTCCTCTAGGGAATATACCACCTCTACCTCTTTGTCTTTGCTCATGTCTCTTGTTTAATTTATCCTTAGCTTTCAATGCAAATTGATAAGCCTCTTCAATATTCTCCAATTTGACCAAACTGACTTCTTCTTGGATGGAAACTCTCAAACCATTTAGGTATCTAGAAATTCTTTCC
This sequence comes from Chamaecyparis obtusa, assembly GCA_027943335.1. Taxonomy (NCBI): domain Eukaryota; kingdom Viridiplantae; phylum Streptophyta; class Pinopsida; order Cupressales; family Cupressaceae; genus Chamaecyparis; species Chamaecyparis obtusa. Next base: position 40,542 of record BSBK01011227.1, read on the forward strand.
ACATCATCTTCATCATGTCTAGATCTGATATCTAATCTATAGAATTCCTTAGTATATTCTTTTACCGAACTATCTTTCTTCCTTAAACTTTGCATTCACCTAACTAGGTTAATCTGATAATCACAAGGTAAGAACTTTCGTTTCAATTTATTCACCATTTTATTCTATACCTTGATTTTGTCTTTGCCTTTCCTCTTTCTGTCCAACTACAGATGTTCCCACCATAAGTATGCGTGACTTTTCAGCTTTGTGCTTACAATTTTCACCTTCTTTTCCTCAAGTATATTTTCATACTCAATGTACTTTTCCATCTCGGTGATCTAGTCCACCAATTCATCAGAATCCAATTTTCCACTATACTTAGGAGGATTAAAGTGTGGTGTAGACTTTAGATTTGTCAAATCCTTCAACAATCTTTTCTCACCTTGATCCATCATAGGTGCAGGTTCTACATCACCTTGTTCCTCTTCAATTTCATCATCACTAACATCTTCAAGATGTCTTCCTCTTCTCTAGACTACTTCAACAACTTCTAATCTAGAAACAAGTTGTCTCAACATGTCTGCCAATCTTGGATCTACATCTCGCCTCCCATGAACGATCTTGAAAACCCTCTACAATTTTAGGTCAGATTGCAATCTGCTACCCCACAAAAAATCAACCATGGCTTGACAAGAAGGAACCCTCAAACCTAGATTTTGATGAACTACAACTGATTTAGAACCTGAATGGAGAATCTATAATTCAAGATTACTAAGGATTTCTGATTAGATATGCAAGATGATTAAATCAGTATTATGTTGTCATTGATGTCAACTAGCTTGACAATACTTATCTTGTAAGTTACCATACCGACACATTTGAAGAAAGGTGAAAGAGATGAAGAACAAAAATATCTACATGAGGAAGATGCATACATTAGATGAGGATAATTAATACACTAAGTAATTTGTTGATGAGTCTATGACTTGATGAAATTGACTTTATTATGTTGCATTCATCTATGATGAAGGATAGAGCTGAAAGACACAAAGTAGTGTTGTCGGTAAATAAAGAATTCTAGTATACACCGACAGAATGTAGTATATACCGAGCATAGTGTTAACCAAGGTTGTGTTCACCGACACATTTCTTTGATAACCAAGCAAAAAAAAAAAGGAATTAAATGATCAGTTTAGCTGATAAAGTGATGAGCTGTAAAGTGTATGAAATTGAGGTAATAGATAAGGTTTGTTATGAAGATCGATGGCTAACATAAATCAAAAAGATCTAATGGAGAAAATTGAAACGTGTTACTAACACATCATACAAAGAAGCTTAAAGTAGAAAAATCTATGAATATGATTAAGCAGAAAAATCTGATGGAGGAAGAGAAAACAATTTACTCGTCTATATAAGAGACATTGGTTTCATTAATGAACCATCATCGGAAAAAAGAAGATACTGCAGAATTATAGCATGAACAAGTTTTCATGCATTCTGATCATATTGGTTAATAAGAATCAAGTTGCAGAACAATTATTGAGCTACAAAGAGTAATTACTGACGGACAGTAAGTTGATATAGTATTGAATCTGAAGTTGTATATTGATCAAAAAGATTTGAATGAGCTAAACATTGATTTGTAAATAACAATTGAAGTTGTTTCAAGGTAGATCATCTAGTGTTACATATTTAACCATTGTACACAGTCAAATCTCTTAACCGAGTGGACTATGAAAGTCTTTTGATGTTTCATTCATAGAGTGAACATTGTTATCCTGTCAACCCTAGAGTGATTGCTGGTTGGATGATAACTTCTGGTCTAAAATCCTCTAACAAGGTCACACCTAATAGTGTGTTTTTAACCTTTAACAAGGTTGGGTCTTCATTGACCTCACTTCAGAAGAGTGAACAATTTTGGGTTGCCGGTCCCAGGTGGTTTTTCCCTTCACAGGGTTTCCACTTTAAATCTCTTGTGTTATGTGTTGATTGTGATATTTGGTTGTTATCATGCTTTGCATATTACATGTTAGATTTAATCGGTAAATGTTATAAAGTTTAGATTGACAATTGGTAAAAACACAGACAGTGACAGTATTTTATGTTTATCGAGTAGAAGAATTGTTTTGGATTATACATTTTGAATTGGGACATTGGATAATTGATTCACCCCCCTCTCAGTTATTCTAACAATTGGTATCAGAGCTAGGTTGCTTAGAACAAAGTTTTAAGGACTCCAGCAAAAAGGTCTCAAGATGTATAAGAGGGAAGTACCAAAGTTGAACAAAGATAACTTCGTAGTATGGCAAAGCCAGATGAAGTTGCACATATCTAGAATTGGGAATTCTGCACTAGAACTAATGGAGAATGGCTACATTGAACCGACCACTAGTCCCTTAACTCTTGATCAACTGAAGGACAGGCATGAACACAATATTACTATGATGGAACTTTCTATTGCCTATACCGATGCCGAATTTGAAGACATCAAGGGTTGTGATACAGCTAAGAAGATGTGGGACAAGCTGACTCTAATATATAGTGGAGATACGAATGTTAAGAGAGCCAAAGCAGAAAGCCTAAGAGGTCAATCTGATGATACGAAGATGAAAGAAGGTTTGAACATTGTGCAATACACAAATAGACTAAAAGAGGTAGTACATGCTATTAGAGCATCCAATGGAGTCATTGATGATGAAACAGTGATAAGAAAGATTCTCAGAACTTTGCTTCCAGTTTATGCGATCAGGATCTCTGCAATTCATGAAACAAGGGCTACATCTAATCTTACTCTTGACACTCTGATCGGTAAGCTTACAACCTTTGAATTAAATCATTTTGACAATAGTGTTGTACCTTTTGTTGAATCCGCTTTCATGTCTTCTTTGAAGATTGGTAAGTCTAGTAGCAGGAATGATAAGAATAATGATAGTGATAGTACTACTGATGATGAACTTGATGAGCTTGAAGCTCTTATGGCCAGAAGATTTTCCAAAGGTAAGGGAAGGTATAGAGGCAAGCTACCCTTAGCATGTTTTAATTGTAAAGAAGTTGGCCACATCACTGCTAGATGTCCAAATAAGAAAGATGATGATAGATCCAAAGACTGATTCAAAGGAAGCTATGGGAGAAGAGTCGATAGAGGCTACTGACACAACAATAGAGATAACTGAGATAGCTATGACAAAGGGAAAAAGGTATGTTATATAGTCAAAGAATTTGAATCTGAATCTGACACTGATGATGATGTAGAAGTAGTATTTGTTGCTATGAAAGATGATTCAGAGGAAGAAGAGAAAGATGAAGAAACAACACTAATCTCTAAAGTAAGTAGAAATGAGACATGGATCATAGACAATGGTTGTACACATCATATGAATAGTTATATAGAAAAATTTGATCTACTTGATGAATATGATGGAGGATCTGTTAGAATGGGAAATGATGCACCGTGTATGGTGAGAGGTAAATGTTCACTGATGATTAATGATAGAATAAAATGTGAAAATGCATATTGGGTAGATGGACTGAACTATAATTTGTTAAGTGTGGCACAGTTGAATAACTCAGGCCACCGACTTGCTTTTGAGAGCAGAAAGGTAAGAATATATGATAATGGAGGAAGACTTGTCAGAACTGGTACACAATCTAGAGGTAATATATTTTATCTTGATATTGATCAATCTTCTTGTTTATTAATGAAGTATGAAGATGCCTGGTGTTGGCATAAGAGGTTAAGTCATTTGAATTTTGATAACATGATCAAGATTAGTAAGAAGAAAAGAGTTAGAGGGTTGCCTAACTTGTCAAAACCAGATCATGCTATGTGCCATGAATGTCAGAAAAGTAAGATGAATAAGTCTAGTTTTACGAGCAAATACTACTCAACAAATAAGATACTTGAGTTGGTTCATACTGACCGATGTGGTCCTATGAGAAATCCGAGCTATTATGGTGATAGATACTTTATTCTTTTTGTTGATGACTATACTAGATTGATGACTGTTATGTTCTTGAAAGAGAAATCTGAAGCATTTAAGATGTTTAAGTGGTATAAGGAAAAAGTAGAAAAAGAGACTAGAAAAGAATTAAAATGCTTAAGATCTAATAGAGGAGGTGAATTTATCTCTGATGAATTTACTAATTTCTATAATGAGCATGGTATTAAGAGACAGGTCTCTACACTGAGAACACCTCAGTAGAATGGGATTGCTGAAAGAAGGAACATGTCAATCATTGACTATGCTAGAACACTAATGATACAAAAGAATGTTGCTCAGACATACTGGAGGGAAGCTGTTAGTATAGCTGTATATGTGCTTAACCGAGTACAACTGAAGAAGGACACCAACCGGACACCTTATGAGCTATGGTTTGGACACAAACCTATTGTAAGTTATTTCAGGATTTTTGGAAGCAAATGTTTTATTCTGAAAGATGAGAGGAATGAGAAATTTGATTCTAAAGGTGATGAAGGAATATTCTTAGGATATTCTACTAAGAGTAAAACATACAAATGTATGAATAAGGTTACAAATAAGATGATTGAAAGTACTAATGTCCGTGTTGATGAGTTTGATGACAAGAACATAGAAGAAAGAAATGAACCAAAAGAATATGGTAGATTCACTTACATTGAACTTCTTGATTATCTATTGAAGTTGCAACCTGTGATAATCGGTCAATAGGAAAATAACCTCGAGGAACAGGAAAGGGAAACTGACGAACAAGATGGTGCTACCGAGAAAGCACATGAACCTAAACATGATGAACAAGATAGAAGAAACTGAGTACTGGCTAGTTTTGTTAGAAGACATCATCCTCAGACACAAATTATTGGAGACAGACAAGCTGGAATGCAGACTAGAAGCAAAACAAGACAAGGTAACATGTCTAGTTTTTGAATTTGAACCAAAAAATGTGAAAGTTGCATTAGAGAATGAAGAATGGGTTAATACAATGAAGGAGGAAATAGAAAAAATAGAGAAAAACAAAACTTCATCCTTAGTACCCTGACCTAAAGATAAGAATGTTATTGGTACTAAATGGATATTTAGAAACAAGCTGAATGAAAATGGTGAAGTGACAAGAAATAAAGTGAGATTGGTATGCAAGGATTATGCACAGGAAGAAGGCATTGACTATGGTGAGACATTTGCACCTTTTTCTATATTAGAAGGAGTTAGAATGCTACTTGCATATGCTGCACACAAGAAATTTAAAGTTTATCAAATGGACGTGAAGTCAACATTTCTAAATGGTATACTTGAAGAAGAGGTCTACATAGAACAACTTGAAGGATTCGTTGATCTAGACAACAGAAACATGGTATGTAGATTACACAAAGCTTTATATGGTTTGAAGCAAGCACCGAGAGCATGGTATGAAAGGCTGCATACTTACTTGTTAAGTATTTGATTTGTAAGAACTAGTGCAAACAACAATTTGTACATGAAAGGTGATACTGACGACACTATTCTTATTGCTAAAATTTTTGTTGATGATATCATTTTTGGAGGTCAAGATCATGTATGTAAATCTTTTGTTGATGACATGAGGAATGAGTTTGAAATGTCTATGTTCAGAGAGATTAAATTATTTCTCAGATTACAAGTAATTCAACATAGTGATGGGATATTCATCACATAATCCAAGTACATAAAGGAAGTCTCGAAGACATTTGGCATGGAAGATGTTAAACTTGTAGGAACACCCATGGCTGCTAGAAGTAAATTGACAAAAGAAGATGAAACTACAAAGGTAAACTAGACACTTTATGTTGAACCTACAAATGATTTACAACTGATTGGAGAGATTGTTGAAACAGTGATTGAAGATCACATGAAAAGTGGTTGTATAGATATACAATATGTTTAATCAGTATTATGTTGTCATTGATGTCAACTAGTTTCATATTAGTTTGACAAGTATTTATCTTGTAAGTTATCATACCGAGACATCTGAAGAATGGTGGAAGATGGTCACAGCAGATGAGGATAAGGAATGCATTGGATAACTTATTGATGAGTCTTTGATCTCATTATATTGACTTTAGTATGTTGTATTCATCTATTAGGGAGAACAAAACTGAAAGACTCAAAGCAGTGTTTGTCAGTAAAATAGAACAGCGTAATGTTTACCGAGAATCTTATTGTAAACACCGACAACAGTATACACCAACACATTTCTTTGTTAATTGAGGAAAATAGAATTGAACTAAATGATTAGTTTAGCTGACAAAATTGATGAGCTGGATTCGCATGATTTCAAGGTGAAAAGTCAAAGTTTGTTACAAGGATCTACGGCTAACAAAATTCAAGGAAGATCTGATAGAGGTAATTTAAATGTGTTATTGACACATCAGCTGAGGAAGTTTAAAGCGGTAAAATCAGTGGATATGATTAAGCAGAAAAATGTGATGGATGAAAATAAAACGGCTTACATGTTTATTTAAGGGAATGAAAATTAAATTGTAAAAAGAGAGGCAGAAGAAGGAGATACCACAGGAGTGGAGCATGAACTGGTATTCATGCAATTCTGATCATACAGGTTATTGAACCGAGCTGCAGAATAAGAGCCAAGCTACATAGAGGAATAACTGAGCTGCACATAGCATATTACCAAATGATTGGTTCGGTCTTCACCGACCTCACTTCAGAAAAGTGAAAATTTTGGGTTGTTGATTCCCAGGTGGTTTTTGCCTTAACAGGGTTTACATGTTAAATCATTGTGTTATGTGTTGATTGTGATATCTGTTTGCTATCATACTTTACATTTTAGCTATTTGGTTTAATTTGTAATTACTAAGAGACTTAACTAAAGATCGGTAAAAACACTGACAGTGAATCATATATTTGTTTACCGACTGACATAAATTTGAGAAACAATATTTTAGATTATTCATTTTGTTTTGGGACTTGGATAACTAATTCACCCCCCTCTTAGTTATTCTAACAATTGGTATCAGAGCTGTTTGGTTGCTTGGAATAGAGTTTTAAGGACTTGAGCATAAAGATCTCAAAATGAGTAAGAGGGAAGTGCCTAGACTAAACAAAGATAACTTCTCAGTATGGCAACAAAGAATGAAATTGCATATAGTTGGAATTGGTGGAGATGCACTACATTTTATGACAACTAGCTATAGCAAACCAACTGGTCCTTTGACCGTGGAACAACTAAAAGACAAGCATGATCACAACGTAGCAATGATGGAACTTGCTACTGCCTGTACTGACGTTGAATTTGAAGAAATCAAAGGATTGACTACTACTAAGGCAATGTGGGATAGATTAGCACAAGTATATAGTGGTAACAAATTTGTCAAAAGAGCAAGAGCATAAAGCTTGAGAGGAAAATTTGATGAAATGAGAATGAAAGAAGGAGAAAATATTATTGAATATTCTAATAGAGTAAAAGAGGTAGTTTATGCAATAAGAGCATCTGATGGAACTATTGAAGAAGAGACTATAATCAGAAAAATCCTCAAAACCTTGCTACATGTCTATGCAATTAGAGTATCAGAAATTCATGAGAATCGAGACACATCCAATCTTACACTTGATATCCTGATCAGTAAGCTTACTACTTTTGAATTGAACAACTTTGATAATAGTGTTGTACCTTCTATTGAGTCTGCTTTCATGTCTTCTCTGAAGATTAGCAAATCTAGTAAGAAAAATAAGAACAATGATAGTGAAAGTGATATTGATGATGAACTTAATGAGCTTGAAGCACTGATGGCCAGAAAATTGCTGAAAGGGAAAGAAAGATATAGAGGTAAGTTACCCTTGGCATGTTTTAACTGTAAAGAAGTTGGTGATATTGCTGCTAGATGTCCTCAAAAGATAAATGATGATGATGGACCGAAAGATAAATCTGAAGGAAGTTATGGGAGAAGAGTTAACAGAAGCTACTGACATGATAATAGAAATGACCAAAAGGACAAAGGTAAAAAGGCTTGTTATATAGCTGAAGATACTAACTCTGATTCTGATTCTAATGATGAAGAGGTAGTGTTTGTTGCAATGAAGGAAGATTTAGAAGAAGATGAAAGACAAGAAGAATCAGCCCTGATCTCAAGGATAAGCAAGAATGAAACATGGATCATTGACAATGGCTGCACACATCATATGATAGGTAATGTAGATAAATTTGATGAATTAGTTGAATATAATGGTGGATCTGTAAGAATGGGAAATGATGCTCCATGCACTATGAAAGGTAAAGGTACCCTTGTAATTAATGATAGAATAAAATGTGAGAATGCTTACTGGGTATATGGACTGAATTACAATCTGTTAAGTGTGGCACAACTAAACAATTCAGGCCATAGAATGGTGTTTGAAAACAAAAGGGTGAAAATATTTGAAGAAGGAGGAAGACATGTTGGGACTGGTACTCAAACTAGAGGTAATTTATTTCATCTTGATATTGATAAGTCTTCTTGCTTACTTATGAAGGATAAAGATGCTTGGTTATGGCACAAATGGTTATGTCATGTAAACTTTGATAATATGATCAAAATCAGTAGAAAGAAAAGAGTTAGAGGTTTGCCTAACTTATCTAAGCCTGATCATATTATGTGTCATGAATGTCAAAAGGGGAAAATGACAAAGTCTAGCTTTAAGAGTAAGGACTTCTCAACAAAGAAAATTCTTGAGTTGGTTCATACCGACTTATGTGGACCTATGAGAACACAGAGTTACTATGGTGATAGATACTTTATTCTCTTTGTTGATGATTACACTAGACTAATGACAATTATGTTTTTGAAAGAAAAGTCAAAAGCCTTCAAAATGTTTAAGTGGTATAAGGCTAAAGTAGAAAAAGAAACTGGAAAGGAAATCAAATGTCTTAGATTAGATAGAGGTGGTGAATTTATATCTGATGAATTTAATAATTTCTATAATAAGCATGGAATTCAAAGATAAGTTTCAGCACCAAGAACACCATAGCAAAATGGCATTGCTGAGAGAAGAAATAGATCAATAATTGATTGTGCTAGAACACTGATGATTCAAAAGAATGTCACTCAAAAATTTTGGAGAGAAGCTATAAGCACAACAGTCTATGTGCTTATCCAAGTACAATTGAAGAAAGACTCCAACCGAACACCCTATGAACTTTGGTTTGGACACAAGCCCAATGTAAGTTACTTTAGAATCTTTGGTAGTAAATGTTTTATCCTGAAATATGATAGGAATGGTAATTTTGATTCCAAAGGAGATGAAGGAATATTTTTAAGATATTCTGCCCAAAGCAAAGCTTACAAATGTCTGAACAAAGTTACTAACAAGATTGTTGAAAGTGTGAATGTTCGTGTTGATGAATATGATGATAAGATCACAGATGAGCAGATGAAGGAACCAAAAGATTACAGATAGTTCACTTACTATGAGTTTCCTGAGTTTCAACTGAAGACACCACAGACTATGTCAACCGGTCAATAGATAAACAATGTACCACAACCAACAGAACTGACAGAACATACCGATGATCAAGGAGGAGCTCCCGAACAAGCAAATGAACTAGAACATGATGTACAATAGGATGAGAAAGAAAGAAGAGCTAGGATATGGGGAAGATTTGTCAGAAGACATCATCCTAAAGATTAGATTATTGGAAACAAAGATGCTGGAATGCAAACAAGACAAGGTACATGCTTAGTTTGTGAATGTGAGCCTAAGAATGTGAAAGCTGCTTTAGATAATGATGAATGGGTTAAAGTAATGACTGAAGAGATTGAGAAAATAGAAAAGAATAAGACTTGGACCTTAGTACCCCGACCTAAAGATAAAAATGTTATTGGTACTAAATGGATTTTCAGAAACAAGTTGAATGAGAATGGAGAAGTAACTAGAAATAAAGCAAGACTTGTATGCAAAGGTTATGCGCAAGAAGAAGGGATAGATTATGGTGAGACATTTGCACCTGTTGCAAGACTTGAAGGTGTCAGAATTTTACTGGCATATGCTGCACATAAGAAATTTAAGGTATACCAAATGGATGTCAAGTCAACTTTTCTGAATGGAATATTGGAAGAGGAAGTCTACATTGAACAACCAGAAGGATTTGAAGATCCAGACAATAGAGATATGGTTTGTAGGCTACAAAAAGCACTGTATGGATTGAAACAAGCACCCAGAGCTTGGTATGAGAGATTACATACTTACTTGTTAAGTATTGGCTTTATCAGAACTAGTGATAATAGTAACTTGTATATGAAAGGTAACACTAATGATACTATTATCATAGCTAAAATATTTGTTGATGATACAATTTTCGGAGGTAGAGATATTGCATGTAAACCATTTTCTGATGAGATGCAAAAGGAATTTGAAATGTCAATGTTTAGAGACATTAAGTTCTTTCTGGGACTGCAGGTGATTCAGCATAGTGATAGAATCTTCATCACTCAATCAAAATACATAAAGGAGGTATTGAAGACATTCGACATGGAAGATGCAAAACCAGTGGGAACACTGATGGCTACTGGATGTAAGTTGACAAAGGAAGATGAGACTACTGAGGTAAATTAGACACTTTACCGATCCATGATTGGTAAGATGATGTATGTAGTTCACAGTAGACCGGATATAGCTCATGTTGTTGGTATAGTTGCAAGATTTTCTGCAAATCCAAAAGAATCACACATGATAGCTACAAAAAGGATATTGAGATATCTTAAGAAGACATAAGATTATGGTTTATGGTATTCAAGAGATGGAAAGTTTGAACTTAAAGTCTACACTGATGGTGACTGGGCTGGGAATGTAGATGACAGGAAAAGTACAACTGGAGGATCATTTTTCTTTGGAGATAGACTTGTAACCTAGACAAGCAAAAAGTAGAGTTGTATTTCTCAGTCAACAACTAAAGCTGAATATGTTGCTGCTGCAACAAATTGTTCAAACATAGCCTATACCAAGCAAGTGTTAGAAGGAATGAATGAGGTAATCACTAATCTAGTGACTATATACTGTGACAACACAAGTGCTATAAACATATCAAAGAATTTGGTAATGCACTAAAAAACAAAGCATATTTCAATTAAGTATCATTACTTAAGGGAACAAGTGCAGGAAAAGCAAGTTAAACTGGAGTTTGTTACATCAAAAGAACAACTTGCAGACATTTTTACAAAGCCTCTGCCGAAAGATACTTTTGAATATTTGACGAATAGACTCAGGGTCCGTCCCCTGTCTATCGCTCACTAAGGTGATCTGGAATGCTACATCAACCCATTATATCAGAAGATCATTCATGTTGACACTAGCATAGATCGCACTTTGATTAAGTTGAAGGTTGTGATTAAGTTTGAAGAATAGATGGAGATATCAGTATACTGAGATACAATGAAGTAGACTGGACAACAAGGATGTTTGTTTATTTTGTCCATTTGGCATTGTTGTCAAAGGGAGAGAATAAGCAATATGAATAAATTCAAAGGGAGAGAATAAGCAAGATATGAACAGAGAATAAACATACAGAAAAGGACAGACAAGAGATATCTATCTAAGGGAGAGTTAAGCTAAGGGAGAGCTTATGATAGACAGAGTTGTAGAGTATATGTTTGGTACATTCATATTATTTGAGTTGCCATCAATGCCAAAGGGAGAGATTGTTGAACCTACAACTGATTTACAACTGATTGGAGAGATTGTTGAAACAATGATTGAAGATCACATGAAAAGTGGTTGTATAGATATATAATATGTTAAATCAGTATTATGTTGTCATTGATGTCAACTAGTTTCATATTAGTTTGAAAAGTATTTATCTTGTAAGTTATCATACCGAGACATCTAAAGAATGGTGGAAGATGGTCACAATAGATGAGGATAAGGAATGCATTGGATAACTTATTGATGAGTCTTTGATCTCATTATATTGACTTTAGTATGTTGTATTCATCTATTATGGAGAATAGAACTGAAAGACACAAAGTAGTGTTTGTCAATAAAATAGAACAGCTTAATGTTTACCAAGAATCTTAGTGTAAACACTGACAACAGTATACACCAACGCATTTCTTTGTTAACCAAGGAAAATAGAATTGAACTAAATGATTAGTTTAGCTGACAAAATGGATGAGTTGGATTCGCATGATTTCAAGGTGAAAAGTCAAAGTTTGTTACAAGGATCTACGGCTAACAAAATTCAAGGAAGATCTGACAGAGGTAATTTAAACGTGTTATTGACACATCAGTTGAGGAAGTTTAAAGCAACAAAATTAGTGGATATGATTAAGTGGAAAAATCTGATGGATGAAAATAAAACAGCTTACATGTTTATTTAAGGGAATGAAAATTACATTGTAAAAAGAGGGGCAGAAGAAGTAGATACTGCAGGAGTGGAGCGTGAACCGGTATTCATGCAATTCTGATCATACAAGTTACTAAACCGAGATGTAGAATAAGAGTTGAGCTACATAGAGGAATAACCGAGCTGCATAGAGCATATTACTGAGTGATTGGTTGGGTCTTCACCGACCTCACTTCAGAAGAGTGAAAATTTTGGGTTGCCGGTTCCCAGGTGTTTTTTCCCTTAACAGGGTTTCCACGTTAAATCATTGTGTTATGTGTTGATTGTGATATATGTTTTCTATCATACTTTACATTTTAGCTATTTGGTTTAATCGGTAATTACTAAGAGACTTAACTGAAGATCAGTAAAAACACTGACAGTGAATCTGTTGGAAATATTCTAGACTAGCCAAGTTACTGAGAGGGGAGGGGTGAATTAGTAACTTCAAAACTTTTACAAATTTCAGATCTTAACAATATTCCAAATAACATTTATCTCATTGATCTAATTGCATGCATGAGAAACTAAAAGATAAAAGCATTCATAACACTTGAACACAATGATTTGGTGACCTAGAAACCTTCCAAATAGAAAGTAAAATTGGGGTGGGGATGATACCCACAAAACTTCAATATTGCAGTATAAAGTTGGCCGATTAAGGCTTACAATGATCACTTCTGATGATCTTCCATGTTAGGAGCAATTAGGACTGCTAGGTCCACCTTGTTAGAGGATTTTCAAACATACAATGAAGTATGCACTTGGTTAAGAGATTTAACAAAAGACTGTTAAGTCTACCCTATTAAAGGATTTAATGCTGATTCACCTATTAGGATGAAACAGTAGATCTCTTACTTGCAAATGTTCTTGCTGATTGAGATTCCTTGATGTACTAATCACCTTCTGTGATAAATATGTCTCTGTTGCTCCTTATACTGCTATAGCCCTTTGTAATTCGCTTATCTCTTCTTTCCATGCATCTTCACATATACACTTTTCATTCCATTCCATGCACACTTACACTTGATTTTTACACACATTGGATGTGATACAAAACATTACTTATATATCAATCCAAAATAATTACAAAGTCAGCTTAACATACAAGTTAACACAAGTATTACTAAGTCGGCCCAAATATAGTTACACGGTTTCTATAAAATGACTTGGTGACTTTTTGATACATGACATCCACTGCATTACTCGACATCATCATGCACTTGGTAGAAGTGGAGGCTCGGTCCATACTAACCACTCAATCATAGTTTCAAACTTGATATACACTGGAGATTCGATAGATACAGTGTCACTCGGTAGAAACTAAATTCCATGTTTACCATGCCAGCACTCGGTAAACACTGCTCATCTCATCACTCGGTTAACACTGGCTTCTTGTCACAATAATTGATAACTCAGTAAGCACTACGAAGCTCAGTAACCACAGATTGCTTAGTAAGCACTATTCTTCTTGGAGAGCTCGGTAAGCATACAGAATCTGAATAAGTGTTGTCACTAATGACAAACATAACTTAATGCCAACAATCTCCCCCTTTGGCATTAGTGACAAAAACACTTCTTGTCCAAAACTTATATACAAAATCATGCTAATTCTGGTTTTGATTTATTTAAAATTTATCTTTTCCATTCTGCTATATATACATTTCATGTCTCCCCCATACAGTATACAAATCATATCATATATACAAATATCTTATATCTCCTCATATTTCTCCTATTTCTCCCACTTTCATATTTCTCTTATATCTCTCCCCCTTTTTGACAATAATGCCAAAGGTGTATAAACAATTTACATGGAGATACCAAAATGTGAGAGAAATTCAGAATGTACCTTAATAATTAGTGCCAAAGTTCTATCCCAATTTTCTTGCAGAATCTTGCATGTATGGAGTGCAACTTGGACTTCTGCAGAAAGTTCAATCATATGGTCTACAATGGAAAACTGGTTGTCATGGATTAATGTTTTTGAATGAACAATATGCTTCTTCATTGTATCCATGATGGGAAGGATCATATTTTGAATGTCTATCAGTGTTGACCGGATCCTTGCATCCTCTTTCAATAATTCTGACAGCATATCATATAAGAATCTGATTTTCATATGATGTGCAGAGCTTGAACTAGGTTCAAGTTGCAGCTTCTATGCACTGACCTTCAGATCCTCATCAATTTTATTCAATTTGTCCTTAATTTCCTTAAAGAACTCGACAACATTACATAACTTGATAAAAAGTGATGTTACATTGGAGTAGGAGGATTCAATGTTTGACAAAACTAAAGATAGCTCTGTCTGATTCATAGCTATTTGTTGAGCAATATGCTCAAGCACTTTATTGTCAAACTTCTTTTCTGCTTTCTCAATTAACTTTTCTTGACCAGAAGAGTCCTCATTGAACTTAGTGACTGCCTCTGCCAACTACAACAAAATGTGTTGAGAGGAATCAATTTCAACACCTATAGCCTCTGTCAGAATGTTCTTGGCATCTTCTATGATCTTATACTCCTTATCTCTTTCCTCTTTTAATTTCTTCTGCTTTGCCTTCTTTTGGAGGAGTTCACCAACTGTTTGCATTTGGTCTGCAGTAAGATTTGCAAGATCCCATTTTGGAATTTCTATTTCCTCATCTAAATCTATATCTTCTTCTATGACTTCACTCTTGCTCAAAAATCTTGATGCCTTTGAATTCGGAATAGAAATTATTGTAGATATAGTGGGATTTGCAGTAAAAAATGATGTAGCCCCAACTGATGGAATCCTGACTGGAAAACTTGATGAATCCAAAACTGAAGTATGCACAACTGTAGTATCAAAGACTGAAGTACTTACTGAAGTAGAACTCAAAATTGTAGAAGGTGCTGAAGTAGTTGCTGGAGACTGCAACTCGGTAGAAGAAGGAGGTTGTAGCTCGGTGGATGAAGTGGTAGCCACTTCTATCATTGATACATTGAGCTATGAGTGAGCTAGGGATGATTGGACATTTGATGTATCCATTGGATTTTTCACAATCACACTTGTTGAAGCTATCTCCAAGCTAGATGTAGCAATTTTTGCTGGAGAGTGAGGAAATGAGGCAATTACTTCTACAGCTATCCGAACTGTATCATCTTCCTCATCATTTTTCTTGGCTTTCTCAGTAGCTTCTTCCTCTACTTCTTCTTCTATTTCAACACTATCTAACTGAACTATTTTTATGGTAGCTTCTTCTTCATCATCTTCATCACTGTCATCTTCAATATCTTTTATCATAATAGTTTCAACACTCAGTTTGTGAAGATGATAGATATTTTTCCATGAAGTAGTGGCACTCTTTACAACTGATTCTACATTTTTTATCAGAATCAAACAAGTTTTGAATCTGTGTGTCATCTTATTCTCATTTTCTTTCAATGCCTTATTAGCTTTAGCATTTTTTAGATTTGGCATTAACTATCTTAAGGTTTGAGCATATATATCCTTGATAGTTTGCTTTGCAGTCTCCCATCTCATCTTGACTTTATCCAATAGAACACCTAGAATTTGTGAAGCTATATCATCAGGTGAGTACTTCCATTGCCACAACATCTTCAATCTCCTTCTGCTCTGTCTCTGTTCTAATTTCATACTTGAGAGTTTTGAAGTTTTCTATTCCAGATCCTTCTCTCTCAAATTCTCAATATTTTCTTCAAATGTGGGAGGATGCCTTTTAAATACTACATCACCACTGCCTTTACCTTCCTTCCCCCTTGATCTTCTTGTGAAGACTGCAGTAGGTTTTTTAGGTGCCTTGGTGATGGTCGCCTTCCCTTTCTTCTTCACAGGTACTTGTTCTTCTTCACTCTCATCCTTTTCTTCTTCTTCTTCAATTTCCTCTCCTTTGCCCTCGGTTAACATTAGAGGTGTGCTAGATTGCATCTTGGCCATCCTCTTTCTACCTTTGTTAACCATCTGAGGTAGCTTTATGCTTAGCTCTATTCTTACCTTTGCTTCATCATATGTTCCAAAGTATGGAGCCTTTGGATCAATAGGTTGATTTATTAGGGCTTCAATTATGTCCTTGGTTTCATCAATATTTACCTCATAGGGAAGAGGTTTCACCCATACAATTCTTGGTCTTACTGCCTGAATATATACTTTATCACAGTCCACCATAAAACAAACATCATCTTTATAATCTTCCACTAACTTCTGTGGAATCCTGAATCTGTTGTTCATCTTTTCCTTAAAAGTTTCAAAATAGTTGTCCATTATGCTCTCAAAATTCTCACCCATTTCAGCAATATATTCATTTATCTGATATAGTATAGGCACATCTTTTCTCCATTCTACCATGCCTTTTGATGGGAAAAACTTTTGAACATAGAAAAATAGACAAGTCAGCAATGATCCAAACTTACATGGATTGTTCTTTGAAGTTTGACTGCTCTCCATATTCTTGCTGAACTACTTCAACAACAAATCTGTGAGGTCATATGACAAATTGTTCTTCACAATCTTATATGCTAGGTCAACTGCTTCACATGAAACATTATTTTGCCATCTTGAACTATATATCTTGTGGGCTATGACATGTGTGCCAAATTTCAACTCTGCATCAGTTATACTGCTTATCTTCATACCTCTACCATCCCACTTGGCAAGGGTTTTCTTTTCTAGCTCCACCTGACCTAGGGTTTTTGTAGATTTTGCCTTGGCAAGCATGGGAAGACCTATAACTCAGTGAATCATCTTCTTTGTGATCTCTATTGGTTTCTCAAGCTAAATTCAGCCTTCATGCACTCGGCTTAGGATATATCTGATCCATTTTACTTGGAAACTCTGAGGCAAGTGGGTGATATGTATCAAACCCTTATCTTCCAAATGTTTATGCTCCGGTTTGAGAACACCATTAACACACAGTTCATTTTGAGCAACATCTATTTCTAGGGTTCCAAGCTCTTGAATTGTACCTTTAAAATGACTATGAATATTATTAACAAGAAGTACCTTGGGAGGGATCTGAGATTGAGCTCCACTTGGGTCTAGGGTTTCTACAACTACGGGCATGAGTTTGAAATCTGGCGCTTTCCATTCTATTCCTTGGACCAACATTTTTGAACCTTTCTTCACTTTGGTGTTGGTTGATGCCATGGTAGCTCGGTAGACAAAGAAAGTTCTTCAAAAAATTTCTGCTACAAATTTTTCTTCGAATCGCTTGAACGCACTAAGAAATCTCTCTACTCTCAATATGCTAAAATTCACGATGAAGAATGAACTCGATTTCATGCTTTTTGTTAAAACTTTTCTATTAATGCTCAATACAGATGTAGGTAAGTTTGACATTGTACTGGACAGGCTGTCATCCACTATTGCGTTGATTGCTCAGTAAAAACTCAATGATCATAAGAATTCATACTACTCCGACCATACTTGGTAACCTCATGAATTTTGGTTACTCCCGACCTTGCTCGGTAGTAACTGATACCGACCTTCTTAGTGATCCTTCTATATCTTGCATATTGATTTGGATCTTTCTTCCTTTCAATTCTGGAACTGTTTGGAATTTGTCTATGAAGATACAGTTCCAGTGCTTTCTTGGAGACTTAGTTGGAATTGATAGAGCCACCCTCTCCATGAGTGACTTCATTACTTAGACTGGTTTGTTTGGTAGATTTAGGAATCCACTATTGTCTCATCTGCTTCTTGATGCTATTTGATTTTGCTTTCTTTTCATCTTCAACTCTGCCTATATTCATGCAATTTTTAGCTATATGACCAAGTTTAGTGCATTTATAACATCTTATAGTAGTATCCCTTTTTCTCAAGTGATGCCTTACACAATTTATGCCAATGTGTCCATATTCTCCATAGTAATGACACCTACACCAAGTGTTGTAATCCCAACCAAAAATTGCTTTCACAATTTGTTTTGCTGGATTGGATGTTTTAGATCTGCATTCAGATGCCTTGTGACCTTGTTTGTTACATTTGTGACATTTGCCTTCAAAAATTGGTTTCACCTTGCATTCATTTGCTTTATGCCCATGCTGATTGCAATTATAGCATTTTCCATTGAATTTTTCTTTTCCATTGCTCCAACATTTGTTTGAAATATGACCTATTTTTCCATAGCGATTACAAGTAGGTTTCTAATTCTTTTGAGTACCTTGTTTGGAGGATTCACCTTCCTCTTTGTATCAGAGTCATGCTTTTCCTTTTTGCTTATGAAGGTTTTGTTCAAGCAACTGATTCAAATCTTCTTGAGATTTCATCATTCTCTCATTGATTTGCCTTTTAGTGTTTAGGTCATTCACTAATCTTAAACTGATTTGCTTTTCAGATCTCAGCTCCTCTCTTATCCTTTCATTTTCTGATCTTAGAGTCAAGATTTCTTCATTTGCATTGGAGATTTGATCAATAAGGTTTTCTAGCTGAAGAGTTTGATTCTAGATTTCATTGTTCTTTCCATCTATTTCATCTTTCATCTTGTTTCTTTATTCCAAGATTTCACATAATCTTGTTGACTGAATTTCCTGTTCTCTTTTCAGGTTTCTTACTTCTTCTTATAGAGATCCATTCTTTTCTAGGAGTTCTTTGATTGCATTGTTTGCTTCATCTGAGCTGCTTGAAGGGAAAAAATCTTCAATCTTTTCTTCAACATACTGGTGGTCATTCATCTGATTTGAAAATTCCTTCCTTCTTTTTAGGGATTGGGAAAGATGCTCTTTTGCTTCCTTGAGTTGAGCTATGGCCATTTCCAGATCTAGCTTTTCATTTTCAATTACTTTGTTAAGTCTAAATATCTCCATTGTCCTGGATCTTTGCTCAAGTTGTCAAACTTTAGCCTGAGAACCACAAAGCTTTGATACCAATTGTTGGAAATATTCAAGACTAGACAAGTTACTGAGAGGGGAGGGGTGAATCAGTAACTTCAAAACTTTTACAAATTTCAGATCTTAACAATATTCCAAATAACATTTAGCTCATTGATCTAATTGCATGCATGAGAAACTGAAAGATAAAAGCATTCATAACACTTGAACACAATGATTTGGTGACCCAGAAACCTTCCAAATAGAAAGTAAAACTGGGGTGGGGATGATACCCACAAAACTTCAATATTGCAGTATAAAGTTGGCCAGTTAAGGCTTACAATGATCACTTCTGATGATCTGCCCTATTCGGAGCAATTAGGACTGCTAGGTCCACCTTGTTGGAGGATTTTCAAACATACAATGAAGTATGCACTCGGTTAAGAGATTTAACAAAAGACTGTTAAGTCTACCCTGTTAAAGGATTTAATGCTGATTCACCTGTTAGGATGAAATAGTAGATCTCTTACTTGCAACTGTTCTTGCTGATTGAGATTCCTTGATGTACTGATCACCTTCTATGATAAATATGTCTCTGCTACTCCTTATACTGCTGTAGCCCTTTGTAATTCACTTATCTCTATTTTCCATGCATCTTCGCATATACACTTTTCATTCCATTCCATGCACACTTACACTTGTTTTTTACACACATTGGATGTGATACAAAACATTACTTATATATCAATCCAAAATAATTACAAAGTCGGCTTAACATACAAGTTAACACAAGTATTACTGAGTCGACCTAGATATAGTTACACAGTTTCTATAAACTGACTTGGTGACTTTCTGATACATGACATCCACTGCATTACTCGGCATCATCATGCACTCGGTAGAAGTGGAGGCTCAGTCCATACTAACCACTCAATTGTAGTTTCAAACTTGGTATACACTAGAGACTTGATAGATATAGTGTCACTTGGTAGAAACTAAATTCCATGTTTACCATGCCAGCACTCGGTAAACACTACTCATCTCATCACTCGATTAACACTGGCTTCTTGTCACAACAATTGATAACTCGGTAAGCACTGCGAAGCTCAGTAACCACAAATTTCTTGGTAAGCACTGTTCTACTTGGAGAGCTCAGTAAGCATACAGAATCTGAATAAGTGTTGTCACTAATGACGAACATAACTTAATGCCAATAGAATCATATATTTGTTTATCGACTGACAGAAATTTGAGAAACAATATTTTGGATTATTCATTTTGTTTTGGGACTTGGATAACTAATTCACCCCCCTCTTAGTTATTCTAACACTTTACCGATCCATGATTGGTAAACTAATGTATGTAGTTCATAGTAGACCAGATATAGCACATGCTGTGGGAATTGTTGCTAGATATTTTGCTAATCCTAGAGAATCACACATGATTTCTACTAAAAGAATCTTAAGATATCTGAAAAAGATAGAGAATTATGGATTATGGTATCCTAAGGAAGGTAAGTTTGAGTCAAACATTTATACCAATGCTGATTGGGTTGGAAATGTTGATGATAGAAAAAGTACCACCAGAGGAGCATTTTTCTTTGGTGAAAGACTTGTAACCTAGACAAGTAAAAAGCAAGCTTGTATTTCTCAGTCTACAGCTGAAGCAGAGTGTTGGTTCTTGGATAGGATTTTACACTCCATGAGATACCAATATGCCTATGACTGATGTTAAGGAGTAGTTAGTTCCATATATGGGAAATCTATAAGCAACTGGATGAACTATAGGGATAAGATTGCCCTCTTCACTTTTGGCTCTGCAAAACTAAGGCGGGTACACCTGATCCAATAGATATAACTATGTTTCTTATTCAATACTGGATCTTACAACAGATAACAGTGAGAAAGTACTAAACAACAACCTATTGTTCATTGACTCTCCATCACTGGGTAGAATAGTTGTAAATGTAAATAAAAGTAAAAGACTGGTAATGATTTAATGTTTTAGGATCACAAGATTTTGATCATTCCTTACAAAACAAAGATGGGAAAATACAGGCCAGTGCCTTATCTATTGGGCAAAATGTCATTAAATAAGATGGATACAATCATGTCTGAAGAAGAAATGGTCTCTGAACATAAATACAAGTATCTCAGTCTTTCCTACTTATGAGAATCCTTCATATAAATCCCATGAACACATATTCCATTTTGAATAGCGTTTAATCTAACCCTAGATCAGAACTCAAAACATCAATACATACATATAAATTTTTGGAACATTTAAAGATTCACAGAATGAAACAAAGGAGAGACAAAGATTTGAAATTTGTATTAAGTATAACCTTTCACCATTTGCATACAATATATCCTGAATAGCAGGCTTGCAAGACAATAACAACAACCTATACTTCTTCCTTTTGATTGATAAATGATACAAAATATTACAATCCCTGACTGAGGGTTAGGGTTTTAGAATTTCTATCTTTTTAACTCCTAAACTCCCAATACCTAGAATGATCGTGGAAAATCCTTTTATATACAAGGAGATGCAATAAGCTACTGATCATTCTAGCGTTTACAAAAATCTCAACCCTAAAAACTATACAACAACCCAAAAGGGTTTACCATAAATACACTCGACCAGACAGGTGGGATATTTTACAGCTGAACTGACTTTCTTTATGTCTTCAATGTTGTACTTGGCTTTCTTAAACAAATTTGATCTGCAACATCTTGCTGTCCATACTGCAATAAATGTCTTCCTACATATCAACCACCTTTATGACTCAAAAAGTGACTGCCTTTGCTTACTCTAAGAAGCTGGTGGAGTATTAACTTTTTCTATATGAGGTATGTATTGAGACCTCCACCTATCATACACCTCTTCACCTAGGAACTCAAAACTGGAAAACTCAGTCTTCTTACTTGTCAACTATTCCCATTCACTTTCAATTTGTATGACTTTCTGCTAAATAGTATCAAACATTGATTTTGCATTTATTAACAATTTAATAGTGTCACTGAAAGAAAAAATATCAGTTAGGACACCAATTACTCTTTTTGTCAAAAGTGCATCCATCTCTTCCCTCCATTGATATGCCTCTTTGAATTCTCCTTTATTTGTGAAAATGGTGGGCACCAGCTCATAATTTGAAAGCATTAATTCAGCCTTCAACATACTTGATTTTCTGAGAAAACTATCCAAAAAGATGCCATACTATACCATTTTCTTAACAACCTGATGTACTGGCTTTATCAGTGGATTAGGGTCTTCCTGTCCTTTTGATAACATATGAAATAACTTTATACTAGGAAACCTTTCAATCCACTTCTTCAAAATTGGAGACATTTCAGTCTTCTCCTTATTCAAAATTTCAAATAATGAATTCAACTTGGTTTGCCAAAGATGTGGCCTTTATGCTTTAATATTTTTCCTTCTCCAGCTGTACTCTCATTTTCCTCAATTTGTTAGTCTCTTCTATTAGTCTTTGTTTTTCCCAACTAACCTTTGCATCTATATTTGTCTCTGGGTAGGGCGAAGGTGGAAACTCAACAATTGGGCTTCAGGATGAAGCCATTGCAGGCTTATCAGAAATTACCAATTGGGGAGACCTATGATCCAAGGGTCCAGACAGCTGTGCAATCAATTTATCCTTTTGAATTAGCTCTATCTTGAGCTCATTGTAAGATTTGAGGACCAATTCAAATTTGAGCCTAAGCTCTTCCTTCTCTTGGGTGTCCTTCTCTGCCACTTTAACATTGAATTTGGCAGTCTCCAAAATTAAGTTTGATGCTTCCACACTAGAAGTCTCTCCTACTCTTTGCACTAATAAACTACCTATATAACCTATAGAGAGAGCCTCTTTTCTTCCTTTGTTCTCTTCCCTTTTTAGTGACCACATCACTAAGGCTGCATGATCATTAGAAAAAATAGTTCCCCTAGCAGCTTGTTTGGCTTGTTCTGTAGTAATAAGAGTCTTTACCTTGCTCTTCCTGATCTGATCAAAGACAATTGCATGAGCAATGTCCCACTCTGGCAAAATCAATACCCCTGTAGTATGGACCATGGCCCTTCCCTCCTCTAGAGTGATCTTTTCAAATTGTTTAGCCATCTCTGCCTTGGTCTCATTTTCAATCTCTACTATGTCTTGATCAGGGTGCTCTTCCTTTTTCTTTTCACAAATCTCCTTGTACTGATTTATTCTCATTCTCCATAGAAATTGGGAGAATGCCCTAGTTTTAACAAATTTATCACCAGCAAGGAAAGAATCACTTGCTTTCTTTAAAATAGGGTCCAATTGTTTACCCTCAAATTCAACAACTATAAGGTCCATGGCCACCTCCTTAGGTGCCTTAGGCACCCCTTCTTGTAGCTCATCACTAGAAACTAAGATATCTCCCTCATTCCTCATTTGCATTAATTTCTCTGCCACCCCATGTTCATCTAACTGGATAGGGGAGTGAGAAGGAGAAAAAACTCCCTCTTCTGGCCTTACTCTAGATAGGGAAGTGAGAAGGAGAAAAAACTCCCTCTTCTAGCCTTACTTCTTCTTGTCTCTGCCTCTTAAGAGAGGGTTCTTGTCCTGCTAGATCATCTATGGGCCTTTTCCCTTTAGAAGTAGAGGGAATATCTTCACCCCTCTATTGTGGTGGTACAAGGACACTATAACCACTCCTCTTTTGCACTGTATAAACTCCCTTTGGAGTCAATTTCATATATTTTAGCTGGCTCAAAACTTTTTTGGCCCTTTCAGGCTCAGCTTTACTCACTGCAGCCCTCTTCTCATTCATTGCATGCATAATACCTTCAAAATGTTCCACAAGGGCATCTACCTTCCTTGCCCATGGCTCAAAACCTTGTAATGGATCATAAGCTTTGTCAACATTTTTTATAAAATCTACAGTCTTTTTGTAGACAATCCATTTCTCTTTCTTAACTTCTTGAGTTTGAAGATCAAACTCATTTCTTATTATGTCCTCAGGGAAATTAAACTGATGCTCAATGTGAGCACACCTTATTTTATCTTTAAACATTCCTAAAAGAAAACCCTCTGTGTCTGCACATCTTACCACTGCTCTAGACATTCTATAGGGCTGTAGGACTTTATTTAGATGCACCCATCCTCCCTTTTTAATCACATATTGGTGTGCTAAAGTTATGTCTGGGAAGAAAGTCCCTCTTCCCTTGCCAGTGAGGGTGGACTCCTGCAAGTCACCAATCTGCCTCAGGATCTTAGCATATCCCAACTTTAATGGGACTTGATAAGGTAAAATATAAGGTGCCAGTCTGCAACCATACACTCTAAAAACTATGGAAACTGGATATAAAATTATATCCCCAAAATTGTGGACAATGGTGATGTCCTGACAATATTCCTTTGGCTTGATGAGTCTCAGCAACTCCATTGGGATTCTTGGATTGTCAAAAAATAACAAATTCCTAAGTCTAGAAGCAAAATCCCTGTCAAAAGCAATATAGCTAGCATCGATTCTGTCCCATGACAGGGTTGTAGTCCATAGTTTCACTGGAAGGGCTTCTCTATTTCTCTCCTTGACAATGTTTACTATTGAACTAAAAAATTTCTCACCCTTGTATAAGAACATGTGCATAAGCATTGAATACCATCCAAATGGCCTACCAACCTTCATGTTCTTAATTCCCTGCAATCCCTTATGGATCAAATTAGCCAAATGAGATGCAAAGTAAAAAATCAATGCCAACTGGAGGTGCAATGTTTGTACCATCATAAACATGTATGGGAATGGCATGTTAGTTGCTTCATCATGCCCTAGAACTAAGGTGAGAGACTTATAAAAATCTTGTGCTCTCTTATTGAACAAATCTAGCTTGAAAGGCTCTGGTGTGCTTGCACTTACAACACACATAGATCCAATTTGATCTATGAATTCCTTCAGAGGCCCTGCTCTCAAAATATCTTTCTGTGCCTCATATATTTCTATGAAGTCTATGAAATCTATCTTCTCCAACCCAATAGAAGGGTCATTTAATGAAAAAACATCCCTAATTTCATCCTCTGTGATATTGATTAGGTTTTTTCCATTGATATCCTTGACACACCTTGTCATAGGATCATAGCATTTTGCAATCTGAATCAAAAACTTAGCATCCATGAAAACACCAGGGCATATTAACCTCCCAACATCAAATTTCCATATGTTGCTGAGGGGGGCACAAGAATTTCTCTGTGAGTAAGCTACCTTAAACAAAATAAGACCATTATGTTTCTCGCCCACCCTAGCATCTCTCATCCAGTTGCCTCTGTCATAGAATGCTTCTGCAACCAAGTCCCTAGGGTTTCTGGGGACTAATTCTTTTGTTCTTGCTACTCCATTATCTAAATGAGGGAGCAACTGCATCAAGTCCTTAAAAACCCCCCTCTTGCTATACTCTATCTGACCAGACAAATTTCTCTTTGGCGACATTTTGAAACTAGGGCTTTCTAAAACAATATATGAATATTCAAGGAAAACCTACACACTATCAATTGGGAATAGAAATTTCCTTTACAACTTCTTCACAGACCTTAAGCAACTCTCAAATTTAGAAAAATACCTACCAGGCACCTGCAAGTTCTTTTTCTTGGAATCGCTACTTGAAGAAAAATCCAGATTGCTAGAAGGTTTACAAGAGTAGAAAAGAGAAACAATGATCGGATTTTGATATATAATGTCACCAACTACTCACAGTCCATCTGCACGTAGCTCATTAAACCCACCATTACTAAAAGTTGGTGGCCTTAGCATTCGCAGGATGTAAAAAATGTCAAAGAGTAAAAATTTGAATTCTAGTCGTTGATTTATTTCTTATCTGGTGCATTAGACAATCAGTAAACAAAGCCACGTGATTCCTTCCTACCTTTTCCCAAAAGAGTTCTCGACCAATGAGAACATTTCAATAAAACCATGTGAGGAAATAAATAACTTAACTCCATCGAATCAGAAGATGCCATGTTGGACTAGTCAGCAGTGAAGAAACCCTTAAACTTTATCCTCGGTGTCAAACACACTGGCAATTTTGTCATGTCATAATTATCTTCGGCTAATTAGAAAAAACCGCATCATCAAAGGCTGGCAGTAAAGGACCCACGAAGTGGTCCCCATCTTTAAACAAGATCAATGGTTGTTGCCATACCGCTGACCCTAAAAAATGTGCATCTTACCTCAGCGGTATAATGACAACCACTAGATCATGTTTCACTTTAACCATCTGAGAAAGCTGGCCCTACTGTGACATCTCACCTAGCTCTTATTAAATCAGAGTATGCCACACTGCAAAGACTGGCAAGTGGACCCCCTCTTTCCTTTTCTTTCTCGACATCAAAAAACCCTGACAACAGCTAGATCATATTTTACTGCAACCAATAGAAAGAGAACATGTCAGAGTGAGCTGGCACTTTTAGGTCCCACTTCACACTTCATTCCTTTAAGAGAATCAAATGGTTGTTGCTATACCGCAAGCTTAAAATCCTCACATCTTTCATCAACAGTATAACGACAACTATTAGATCAATCTTTCATTTAACCTTTTGAAAAATCTGACCCCACAGAATGATACATCACTTGTCTGTACGTCGAATCATAGCACGCCACATTTATAAATGGGTGGGCCCTTTCTTAAAGTCTTTTTAAACCTTTTAAAATCTCGTCAACCACCACATCATTGTACCTTAACCAATCACAAGAATACAAGTCATACTGATGTGGTAATTCAAGGCCCCACCTATCATTTGTTCATCATATAGCATCAGATGATTGTTGCCACACTGCGATGCTTAAATGGTTATTATCTCGGTCCAATGGTATAGTAATAGCCATTAGATGAATCTATCCTTTAAACTCTGGCATACCTTATTATTAGTCAGGCCCGCTTGGATAGATGGCACCTCGTCGCTAAAGCGCATGTCAAACTTTTTGACAATGGGAAGTCTTGTGGTTAAACGACAACCACAAATTTTAGAAAGACCAACCATTGAAAAATGATGCCAAAACTTAGGCTTCTGAATGAACTAATTTAAAAAGTACCTCGCCTAATAACCTAGCAATATAACATACAAAGCAATGGGTCAAAGGGGTGAGAATTAACATGTGTACTTTAGAGGATTAGTGAGCCAAAAAAGTAATGCTAAAATAGAACAAGGCTCAAGAATAACTAGGGCTTCATCAAATGTAGGGTTTTTCAACATAAAACCTAACCCTCAGACCTTAAAAGGATTATTTTTTCAAAAATATTAGCATGGAGCTGGTCAAATTTATGATAGTGATAACACAAAGTATGTTGCAGCTACTACTAATTGCTCAAACATTGCATATATTAGGCAAGTGTTAGAAGGAATGAATGAGATAATCACTGACCCAATGATTATATACTGTGACAACACAAGTGCTATAGTTCAAAGAATCTAATGATGCACTCTAAGACAAAGCATATATCAATTAAGTATCACTACTTAAGAGAAAAAGTGCAACAAAAGCAAGTGAAGTTAGAATTTATTACATCCAAAGAACAACTTGTAGATATCTTTACAAAGCCTCTACTGAAGGACACATTTGAATATTTGAGGACTAGACTTGGGGTCCGTCCCCTGTCTATTAGTCACTAATGTGATCTGGATGTTGCATCAGCTTAATCTTATCAAATGATCACACATGTTGATGCAACATAGTTCACACTTTGGATATTGTTCAAGGTTGTGATTAAGTTTGAAGAACTGAAACAAATTGGGATATCAGTAAACAAAGATATAGAGATTGTATTGGACAACATAGAGTTACTTAGCTACTACAAGAGCTGATTGTTTATTTATTTCTTTGGCATTTTTGTCAAAGGGAGAGATAAATAATATGAAAAGGAAAGGATAATATGCACCGATGAGAACTATCTAAGGGAGAGATAATCTGAAAGGAACAGGAATAGGAATCTGAGAGCTAAAAAGATTATATCTATAGAATGACAAAGCTATATTTTATAATGTTGTTTAGTAATGTAGTGATTAAACATATTAAGCTAGGGAGAGATTACATAGCATTTGATTATAGAGTTGTAGAATACATGTTTGGTATGTGTATGGTACATTTCATATTACTTGAGTTGCCATCAATGCCAAAGGGAGAGATTGATGAACTACAACTGATTTAGAACCTGAATGGAGAATCTTTAATTCAAGATTACTAAGGAGTTGTTGATTAGATATGCAAGATGATTAAATCAGTATTATGTTTTCATTGATGTCAACTAGCTTGACAATACTTATCTTGTAAGTTACTATACCGACACATCTGAAGAAAGGTGAAAGAGATGAAGAACAAAACTATCTACATGAGGTTAATGCATACATCAGATGAGGATAAGGAATACACTGAGTAATTTTTTCATGAGTCTATGACTTGATGAAATTGACTTTATTATGTTGCATTCATCTACGATGAAGGATAGAGCTGAAAGACACAAAGCAGTGTTGTCAGTAAATAAAGCATTCTATTATACATCAATGGAATGTAGTGTATACCGAGCATAGTGTTAACCGAGCCTGTGTTCACTGACACATTTCTTTGTTAATCGAGCAAAACATAAAGGAATTAAATGATCAGTTTAGCAGATAAAGTGATGAGTTGTAAAGTGTATGAAATTGAGGTAACAAACAAGGTTTGTTATGAAGATCGATGACTAACATAAATAAAAAAGATCTAATGGAGCATATTGAAACGTGTTACTGACACATCAGCCAAAGAAGCTTAAAGTGGCAAAATCTATGAATATGATTAAGCGGCAAAATCTGATGGAGGAAAAGAAAATGATTTACTCATTTATATAAGAGACATTGGTTTCATTATTGAAACATCGTCATAAAAAGAAGATACTAAAAAAATATTGCGTAAACAAGTTTTCATGCATTCTGATCATACTAGTTAATAAGAACTGAGCTGCAGAACAATTATCGAGCTACAGAGAGTAATTACCGATGGACAGTAAGTTGATATAGTATTGAATCTGAAGTGGTATATTGATTAGAAAGATTTGAATGAGCTGAACATTGATCTGTAAACTGCAATTGAAGTTGTTTCAAGGCAGATCATCTACTGTTACATATTTAACCATTGTACATAGTCAAATCTCTTAACTGAGTGGACTATGAAAGTCTTTAGATGTTTCATTCATAGAGTGAACATTGTTATCCTATCAACCCCAGAGTGACTACTGGTTGGATGATAACTTCTGGTCTAAAATCCTCTAACAAGGTCACACCTAACAGTGTGTTTGTAACCTTTAACAGGGTTGGGTCTTCACTGACCTCACTTCATAAGAGTTTTGGGTTGTCGATCCCAGGTGGTTTTTCCCTTCATAGGGTTTCCACATTAAATCTCTTGTGTTATGTGTTGATTGTGATATTTGTTTGTTATCATACTTTGCATATTACATGTTAGATTTAATTGGTAACTATTATAAAGTTTAGACTGACAATCGGTAAAAACACAAATAGTGAAAGTATTTTATGTTTACCGAGTAGCAGAAGTGGAAGAATTTTTTTGGATTATACATTTTGAATTGGGACAGTGGATAACTAATTCACCCCCCTCTCAGTTATTCTAATAGATTCACAAACCTAGATCCATATCTGACCTCGCTTTGATACCACCTGACGCAAAGGGAGGACAGAAGAGGGGCCAAAGGCACACCCTAACCAGATCCACCTTACAGAACTATATGCGGAAGCAACAACACAAGTGAGAGAGAGAATGCAGATATCCTTTCATATATTATCTTCAAATTGATTCATACATGTCGGGCTATAAGGCCTTCCCAGTTTCAACCAGATATTAAAATGAAGTATGAAAGTCCTCAAACACGCAAGGATCTACCAATAATCTCTAATCTTCTATCTTCTATCTCTAAAATTGACTCTAAACTTTAACCAAACAACTACATTTATACAAGAGGCTATGGAACCAAGTTGGCCTTCAGATCCACCATTAATGGAAGGAACGACCAGATCTAGGTCCACCCACTTCTGAATGATAGGTACCAATATTAAATCCATGACCAATAATAATGCAAGAGTCGGCCTCAATAGAAATCCAAAATAAACAACTTGGTAGGCAAGCATCACCGAGCGCCAGACAAGCATCACAAAGCCCTAGGGAAATTCACCAAGTGCTAGAGAGATAACTGACTAACATAGGTAAACAAAGGAAGGGGGCATAAAATAGAGGATAACATGATGATGGCCCAAAACACCCCCTAAGGAGGGCTAAACATTCTTAACATGGAAGTGCTTCCATTTTAAGATGATACAAAAGAAAACAAAGGAGGCTCATGTTTCCAGGTTCTTCTCTTTTAAACTCATGACATCATTTTGTTGGGGTGTCAAGAACTTCAAAGAATAAGTTTTATTTTCATTTTATTATGAACAAAGAATTCTTTATGATATTTAGGAGTTATTGTGTATCTTCTTTCTAAGGGTTGTTGCATTATTTTTAGTTAGTAAAGAGTTTACACTCAATTTTGTAATTTTTCTTCGAAAAATAGTAAAATGTTTAATCTTCTCTTCTCTCTTACTTTGCACTTTTCATTGCATGTCTATCATGCATTACCCTGGTTGAATTCACACTTGGCCTACCAACTTAGATTCTCATGCTCTGCTAGTATAGATGTCAATAAAATTTTCTATTTCTCAACCTTTTCATTTCAATAAAAAATAATCTACACATTTGCTACCCATCATTCTAAATACATACAGTTTTGGTATTCTACTTTTGATTCATCTTGTTAAACAATGAAGGTACAAAATTATTGAATTTTGTAATGGTATTAGATCTATAATTTTTTTTTCTTGTAGATTTATTCATACAGGTAGAGTTGGGTCCATGTAAAGAGACTGCAATATAAATCTTGTCTCAAAATTGAAGAACTATAAAATTGTCCAAGGTGTAGTATGAATATAAATATGGGAGCATACCCAAATATATGTGAAAAATATATTTTCTATAGAGGACTTTATAAAATATGAAGTAAATTCTATTGACAAGTGTAAAGACAATTTACACAATCATCGTTAGTGTCATTTCCCTGCCTGCACACCTTGTTATTAAGATGCTAGTTAAACTCTTTTTTGTGTTGCCAACATCTTTTCTACATGAGTATAGGTCATACATGAAAATAAGTTGATTATTTCATGCAATACAACTATTTATTGCTGGGTAATAAGAATTTTGCAACTCATGTTAATCTTTTAAACATCTACACTTGAAATTAACTCAAAAATGCCTTCCTAGTTATAGTCATAGCTGTAAGACTTTGAATTTGAGATGCCAATCTTCATTACAAAATATATTTACTTTTGAATCATTTGAGATTGTAATTAGTTTAAGAGGTATGTTATGGTTATTATTAAATTGGTTGTGACTTTCTTAAAAGATGACAATATCTTCC
The DNA here is from genome assembly GCA_027943335.1 of Chamaecyparis obtusa. Taxonomy (NCBI): domain Eukaryota; kingdom Viridiplantae; phylum Streptophyta; class Pinopsida; order Cupressales; family Cupressaceae; genus Chamaecyparis; species Chamaecyparis obtusa. The sequence goes on from BSBK01011227.1 coordinate 72,066, forward strand.
CTTATGTGGATGTATGTGTGAAAATTAGCTACCTTAGGAAATTTTACCTTCAAAGAAACACACAAAAAAGGAAGTAAATAAAATATGACTTCAAGGTTGTTTGATGTTAATGCATGGATGTTGTTATGGATAGTTATTAGTGCAAGTCTAGGTATATAACCAAGCGTAATCTTATTTGTTCTTGTGCAAACTTGTGTTCTCATAATTACATGAATTCCTTCTAGTGTTATCAACATAGAATTATGAGATTAGATTATGTTGAAAGGTGGAACTAGGAAGTAGAAAATACTAGAGACATACAGATAATTTTTCTTTTTGAACTAACTTAGACATGTTCATAATCTTGAAAAATTTACATAATGAGTGAAAGCAATGGTTACTCAATAATGTTTTTTTAATGGTTGATGTCTTGGAACTATAGAAAGGGAGCATACATTTTTCATATTGAGTGCTAGATTATTTACATGTTTATAAGAGTAAGACCTTTAGGTCATGATTCGTTGTGAATTTTAGATGTGCTAATGATGAGATTAATGAACTTTTAAAGAAGATATTTGATCTTTCTAAATATGAAATTTTCCACATGTATTGAGAATGCTTGACTTCTTCACTATTTTTTTTTATATGTTTGAGATGGAATCAGTTTCTATGAAAAAGTATCAAATAGAAAGAATTGCAACTTATGTAGCTTTTATATGCATCTTGTGTACAACTATGTCTATGAAATGATTTCATAATATGATTGCATCTAGGATACTTATTGATTGAAAGAGAGTTTAGTTTTATGAATTGAGGTCATTATATTAATGTTGAGAGTAGTATGATGGGTTGTACAAATTCTATTACTCCTGTCACTTTTTCTTGCTTAGACAACCTCAAGATGGGCTAGGTATCTTTCGTGTCATGAAAGATTCTAGGGAAGCATAATTGCTTCGTGGTAGGGTGGAAACACACTCCTACAATATTCTCACACTTTAATGTTTTGTTTTGAATAGGTGTTTGGAGCTCCTATTAGGAATTTATGCATGTTTAGAAGATTATTTTTTCTTGTTATCGACCAGTGGTCTATTATAATGATATTTGTAACTTATGATAGTCAATGGATCTTGTAAAATATTTTTACCTTGTAAAATTATGTTCATGTTGGATGTATTCTTTCTAGCCATACATTGATGTTTTCGACAAGTCAGTCTAAATTCTTCTTAGTTGGTATTTGTGATTTTTTACTGTGTCAAAATTATTATTGTATTATGTTATGTGATGTTTTAGGGTGTATTCAATAGTTGGTCGACACTCTTCTTGATTATGGACTCTTGTGCTGCTTAAATCCTTTCGACGGTTTTGTCGAACCTTGTATTCCTTCTTTTTAATTCAATGGAAATTACTTTTGTCTTGTCGACATGTGGTTTTGATATTTGACTTAGTTGGCTGACTCCCTTGTCTTGCTGATATTGTTGATGTGGTACAAATATCAAGGTTTTTGGTTCTTACATATGGTATCAAAGCTCTAGGTTCCACTTTAGGGCCTTGAATTCGCTATGCTTAGCTGTGACCCTTAGTTGCATAAATTGTAAGTCAACTAATGCTTAGTCTATGAATGTAAGTGTATATTGTGGTTCGTTTAGTGTTCTTCTAGTTACAATTATTCTATATTGGAAAGGAAAGCATGTTCCTCAATTTGCATTATAGAGTGGGAAACAAACACTTATAGGACAACACCTCTTATGTGTATGAAATTTCTTGGTATGAAAGCTTGAAACATTTATGTGAGCTTGACAAATTGTCTACCTATGATTGGTGTAATTGCTTCTATCTCATATTGCAAAATGGTGGAATATGTGAAAAATTATGAGTTGCATTGTGTGTGGGATACACTTAAAAATTTAATGGCTATTTATCTACATATGTGTACTAAAGAAAGAAGATAAAATTCTATGAGTTATTGTGTAGTTAAATGATGATGGATATGCTCTAAAGGTATGAGTGCTTGCCAAAATTTAGGACTTGGCTTGTGATAAATGATGGAAATATGTATTATTGTAATATATTTTTGCATGTGTTATAAAAGGATTTTAATATTAGATCCTTATGAAATTCTTGGGGAAAAAGAATTCAACATGTTTTATATGAAATGTAAATTTGTAGAAATTTTGTGAAAATATATTTATATGTCTCATCCTTTGTCGCATGTGATTTCAAAAAAAGAGAATTAACAATTATATGTTGTATTAACCAATTGAATGTGTTACTACATGATGATGTAACATATGAGATATATGTTCTAGAAGTATGTTCATGTCCTTTAGCGCACATGGGATGAAAGGTGATGTGTAGCTTCTACTCCCTCATTATGGCTAGTGTTATTCTCTCTGTATATGTGATTGATTTTCAATTGGTTATGTTATTTCAACTTTGGTGAGCCTTGAAAGTGATGAAGGGCTAGCTTGAAATTTTTAAGTTTTCTTGTGACCATATAGCCACCAATTCTTTTTATTTTTATTTGCTATGCATCTATCAAATGCGGTTCTTGTTCATATTATTTCTACTGATTTTCTCAATTTTCAGTATTTTGAATTGAAATTTTTGAACTTTGATTCTAAGATTTCTTATGATCTTGAGGTGATTAGGATGCGTGTTCTTTGTTGCCATTCTTGTGATGTGAACTGATGTTCTTTATCATTTTTAGTGTGGAACATTGATATAATGTATAAGGGAGTAGATTGTGAAGAACATACCATTCTTATTGTTGCATTCATATTTTTCTTGAAATATGTTTTATCAATTATTAAATGATGAAATACATTAGCATGCACATGGATGTGAATATTAGAAATGCATTATAAGAAATAACTAACATTGATCAATATTATTTGATGTGAGTTTTTGATGCTACGAGGAGCATTGTATGGATATTCATGAGATGATGAATCCATGTGAAAAATACATTTTATGACCCTAATATGATATTACCAGCACATGGGTAATGATGCATGAGACATTGTGTGAAATTATACTTGAGGTATTTGAAATTGATGTTAGCTGAGTAGGTTGGCATTTCTTGATGATAATGAGCTGGAATTATTTTGTAATGATTCACTAATGGTATTCTTGACAGAATGGTCAACACCTCTTTCTTCTTATGTGTTTTCTTATGATGTCTTATGATTTCTCATGATAAAAGGCATAATTCATTAGACTAGTTGATTTCTTGTGTGACTTTTATGCTTTTGTTAATGCAACATTAAATTGAAATAAATAAATGATATAGTTATGTTTGTATCATTTATGTACTATGTATGTGTATTGGAAAGATTACCTTTCAGTGAGGGTGCTAACGTGGAAGAAGTAAACGGGGAAGGGTAGAAAGGGATGTTTCTCTACCTACCAATTTTCATTCCTGGTGATAAAAATATGCTTTGGCCAAAGCTTGTTTGCATATGTTTTCTTAAACATGCTACCCATGTTCCATCTCCCTACCACATCCATGAATAATAGAGAGTTTCATGGACCCACAAAGAACACCTTGCCTTTTATTTTTTGGGTATTGTAGGGTTGGAAATTATGTAAGTAGATGGAATCCCAAGGAAGTGTAAGGATTTGTGGATTGATTAGACAAGTGTCCGAGCCACAAGTGTAATTATTTGTGGATAGAATGAACAAGCATCCAGGACACACTCCCGTCTCAAGATTGTCGTGTCCTAGGAGCCAAGGACCTATAGAAGGATAGAGGTATGATTTCACTTATCTATCTTGTTTCATGATTGACCTTTATGATTATGTTTTTGGATGCAATTTTATAGATATATAACATACATGATCTATTGATATATATAGTGATGAAGGGCTAGCTTGAAATTTTTAAGTTTTCTTGTGACCATACAGCCACCAATTCTTTTTATTTTTATTTTTTGTGTATCTATCAAATGCGGTTCTTGTTCACATTATTTCTATTGATTTTTTTCAATTTTAGTATTTTGAATTGAAATTTGTGAACTTTGATTCTAAGATTTCTTATGATCTTGAGATGATTAGGATGTGTGTTCTTTGTTGCTAGTCTTGTGATGTGAACTGATGTTCTTTATCATTTTTAGTGTGGAACATTGATATAATGTATAAGGGAGTAGAGTGTGAAGAACATACCATTCTTATTCTTGCATTCTTTTTTTTCTTGAAATATGTTTTGTCAATTATTAAATGATGAAATACATTAGCATGCACATGGATGTGAATATTGGAAATGCATTATAAGAAATAACTAACATTGATCAATATTATTTGATGTGAGTTTTTGATGCTACGAGGAGCATTGCATGGATATTCATGAGATGATGAATCCATGTGAAAAGTACATTTTATGACCCTAATATGATATTACCAGCACATGGGTAATGATGCATGAGACATTGTGTGAAATTATACTTGAGGTATTTGAACTTGATGTTAGCTGAGAAGGTTGGCATTTCTTGATGATAATGAGCTGGAATTATTTTGTAATGATGCACTAATGGTGTTCTTGACAGAATGGTCAACACCTCTTTCTTCTTATGTCATTTCTTACGATGTCTTATGATTTCTCATGATAAAAGGCATAATTCATTAGACTAGTTGATTTCTTGTGTGACTTTTATGCTTTTTTTAATGCAACATTAAATGGAAATAAATAAATGATATAGTTATGTTTGTATCATTTCCGTACTATGTATGTGTATTGGAAAGCTTAATGAAACATTAAATGGAAATAAATAAATGATATAGTTATGTTTGTATCATTTCTGTACTATGTATGTGTATTGGAAAGCTTACCTTTCAGTGAGGGTGCTAATGTTGAAGAAGTAAACGGGGAAGGGTAGAAAGGGATGTTTCTCTACCTGCCAATTTTCATTCCTGGTGATACAAATATGCTTTGGCCAAAGCTTGTTTGCATATGTTTTCTTAAATATGCTACCCATGTTCCATCTCCCTACCACATCCATGAATAACAGAGCATGGACGCACAAAGAACACCCTGCCTTTTATTTTTTTGGGCATTGTAGGGTTGGAAATTTTGTAAGTAGATGGAATCCCAAGGAAGTGTAAGGATTTGTGGATTGATCAGACAAGTGTTCGAGCCACAAGTGTAATTATTTGTGTATAGAATGAACAAGCATCTAAGACACACTCCCATCTCAAGATGGTCGTGTCCTAGGAGACAAGGACCTATAGAAGTATAGAGGTATGATTTCGGTTATGTATCTTGTTTCATGGTTGACCTTTATGATTATGTTTTTGGATGCAATTTTAGAGATATATAACATACATGATCTATTGATATATATAGTGATGAAATATCATGAAGTATTGGGATGCTTATGCTTAGGTAAGCACACTAGCATTACATTGATGAAAATTTGAATGATTATTCATATTAAGATGTAAGATTTTGTGGGACTTATATTGTTTTAGAGATGAAATATAAATGCTATGATGAAATAAGTTAAAAATAAATTCTCAAATGAATATTGTTGTGACAAGATGAGAGTGAGGGCCTAGGTGACATAAATGGAAAAATGGATCCACTATCCTTTTCAGGTGATTCACGGGGATGCATGGATGATTTACTCATTTAGTGAGTATTGTGTACTCTAAATAGTGCACTTCTCTAAGTCATTATATCAAAGGTAATCCATAAATGGGAAACCTTAGAAAGTGACCTAGAGCTCTCTATGCATGGAGTTGCAAGATATTAAAATTTCTCTCAGCTAGAGTTATTAAGCTTATGACCTTGCTAGTCAACCACACAATAAGAGATTCAAATGAAGACAAGGGAAAGAATGCCAATATCCTCAAGAATCAAATGAAAATGCAATGCAACTAGAAATGAAGATGCAAGCTAATCTATGGAAAGGAAATAGGCAAGCTATGCTATGAAAGGAAAGAACAAGTATTATAATCCTTCCTAATTAAGCTATGTGAGATTAATCTATAGCATAAAGGAAACTAAGCTATGAATGCCATGATAATGAAACTAAGATGCAAGAATGAAACTATGAAAGCATGTAAATATGAGATCCAAGAATGCTCCAAATCTTTAAAAGCTCCAAAGTGACCTAGAAAACCTGCAGCATAACATTAGCATAACAATATGGATCCTAAATAAAGAATAGAGCTCTCCTTTTATAAGAAATGAAAAGGAATGGACCATGGAGATTAAGAGGAAAAAGATTTAATCAAGGGTGGAGCTTGAAAGTGAAGAAATCCATGTGCACAAATATCCTCCAATGGGAAAATAAGAGTTGACATTTGTGTCCATATGAGACAAAAAATGTTTTTTTTCTCTTTTTATAAAGTAAGAATAATGCTTTATTTGTGCAACTTAGGATAAGAGGAAAAGTGGGGGATTTTTATTTAATAAAAGGGGAGGAAATATTCTTTTTAATTAAATAAAGACTTAGGATAAAATAGTTAGCCCATAGAATAAAATTGAATAATTGATAACATAGGATTTGATCAAAGAAATTGATATTAAGCTGAAAATGCTAATTTAGGAAATTGATAAATTGTTGAATGGGGGCCCAAAGTCTAGGTGACCATTTTAGGGTGCATATATTTTCCCCTCTTTGACTAATGTGACGTAGATTTGGGATCACATGCAGTCAAAGAATGAAATTGAAGTGTGAGATCGATTTGGGATCACAAAACAACCCAGATGTGTGTTCAACGGATAGGAACACATCAGGACAAGCATAAGCATAGGCTTTTGGATAAGACGAAGCTGGATCAAGTCCAAAATAAGAGATAAGAATCTCAAGCTGAGCTAATTGATGAAGCTAGATCAATAAGTTGAATGAAATAGCTGAATCAAGAATGACAAGTACTGCCCCCTTAGAATCGAAATCAAAATCAGGTAGAGGAGAAGCAACAAATTGATAAAGTTGATCAAATCACTAGGAATCATAATCGAAGATGAAGGACAAAAGGATAACCATCAAGCGGAGAGATATGCCCCAATTTGACTAAGTTTGATTGAGAAAGATATAGGATAAAAATGCAGTAAAAAACCTCAGAGAGATGAAGTGAAGGGGATGAATGAAAGACTAGAAAGTTGAAAGAGATGGAGATGAAGATGCCCCAACAAAGATCGAAGGATTAGGCCTCAAAAGGTCAGCCAACTACATAGAAGAAGGGGAAATTTTGGATTGCGATTTTTGACTATCAAGATGAACTCGGATTTTGATTTTGATCTTGAAAATGAAGAGAAAATGATGTGAGATAAAAGACAAGAAACATAAGACATGATTGAGAAGAAGTGAAAGGTGAGCATAGTTGACTAACAAGTCTGTGAAGGATGAAAGGAGAGCTCTCTCCCTATTCAAGATGCAAAACTAATCTAACATGAACCTAGAAATGCAAGCTACTATGAAAAGTGGTTGACTTGCAAGGTCACAATGCCAATAGACATCTAATACTCATCATTGAGCTTTATTGGTAGCATCATAAGATCATGCAATACACACTAGTATAACTATGTGAATCTGAATATGATCTATATCAGATGGAAATGTGGGAATCCCACCTAGGCACCAAAGACATGTAGGTCAAGATGACTAGTGCAGTGAGGTTCCCTATGGTTTGCTATAGCAAGATTATGCTTGCATCAAGACACAAGAAGGTCAAGATGGCTACAAGCATGCACTCACATAAAACAGTCAAGGATAATACCTTATAGATCCTAAAGTCAAGTAGAACAAGCATAAATGCTAATGACAAACAGGACCAACAAAATATACCCACAAGCAGATAAAGAAATAAAACATGTTCACATGCCCCTAGTCTTCCATCTCAGCATCATTCAAGACTATTAGGGAGAGAACACTCATCAAATAAATCATCATAGACAGCACACAAAGAAATAAAGTCAAACAAGTCTCAGTGAGTCAAGTGTTTAAGTGCATGTGTGTAGGTCATAGAGTCAAACTTTTGAGTATTACACTTGCTAGTGAGAAATATCGCATCATTCTAGACTGCGGGTAAGACATCTGATAAGTGTTGAGAAACACTTGACGCTAGGGAGTGTTGAGAAACACAATTGAGGAAGTGTGACTATTTTTGGGGATTTTAAATTTTTTGATTTTTTTGGTATTTTTGAAATATATAATTTTTTTGAGATACATCAAAGCGTCTATTGCTAGGTTTTCACTAGGATGCTCTTTTTTAGGACATTATATACTTTTTAGGATTTTTTTCAGCATCATATATGATTTTTTTTTGAATTTTTTCAGAATCAATAAATATGTACAAAGGATGCCCCCAGACAGAATGGGCATCAAACTCCCAAGCAAGATCAAATCATGTAGTCCCAATGTTTAGGAAGGTGGGGAACGAGAGGGAGTAGCAAGCTGGTAGAAGAGATGAAAGACTAGGGAATGAAGGAGAATGGAGGGAAGAAATCCTCAAGGGAAAACTCCATAAGAGTACCCAAGCTAGGGAAAAATTTGTCATATAAAGCACATTTGGACAAGCAATGAAATGCTAGCATGGGACAAGTCATGTAATGCAAAAAGAAGGAAAGGATGCAGTCTAAAGGAGTAGACATGTCAAGAGACTTCATAGCATTGTGTTTTAATCTTTTTTATTAGATCAAGACCAAAGGGGAAAAGAATAGCGAAAGGCTAGAATGGATGGAGGAAAATATGAAGGCTAAACATGAATGGAATGAAAGCAAGATCATTGTAAGATAGCTCACAAGATAGCCTAATGTCCATGTATAGGTCAACATTGTTAAGATCAAAGAGAGAAGATGGAATGGATGAAATATGTAGAAGAACTACGCATGATGCCTAATTGCCAGGTTTTCATCATGGTACTTATCCAAGGTGCCACAAGGGAGTGGTTTTCACCATAGGATGAATTTATTTCTCTTTACTTTTGCTACCGAGGTGCTTGTTTCCAGGTTTCCACCAAGGCACATTTTCAATTTTTATTTTTATTTTTTTTCAATTTTTTTGAATTTTTTGGAAGAAGGAAAGCTTTTTAAATAATGTTCCTTGAAAGGATAAACCATGATATGCCAAGGATTAAAAATGATATGCTCAAAGATGTTGATAGGGAAAGGGGGATGGAAGAGAAAAATGGAGGATAAGGCTTTATGTAAAGCGAGTGAGGTTGGAAGATAGGAGGAATAGGCAAATGAGGAAAAAGGATAGAAGGTAGAAGGATAATGAATAGAAGGATTGGGAAAGGGAAGATGGAAAGGAAGGATGTTTTTGGAAGAAGATGAAATGGAATCCTTTGGAAGCTTGAATGTAAACTTCACTTTTTGTCCAACATCATACTCTTTCAAGAGAGACTTTGGAATTCATATAGCCTTAGGCTTTTAATTTCTTTTTGATGATTTAAAGAGGATATTTTCAATGATGGATTTTGGAACCCATACTTGTCTTGTAGTTTTCTTCTTAGATATCTCTTTTGACTTTATGCCTCCATGTCGATTAGATGAGACATGGTGATCTTTTTTTGATGGATTATTTTATTTCTTCTTTTTCTTGTATTGAACATTCAAGTTACTTTCAAAAGACTTGGGACTTGTGGAAGAAGGAGGAGAATATGACTGGTTGAGATGGGTGGATGGATGAAAAGGATTCAAGGGTATGCATATATGTTGATCTTGAGGAAAGATAGGAGATGGAGGGATGTAAGGACCCAAGATGGATGACAAATTAAGAGAGTTAGGAGGGGAAAGTGAAGGTACATAAGGGCCCAAGATGGAAGGAAGATGTGAAGCCCTTAGCATTGGTGGAGGAGGTCCAAGGATGGATGTGGAAGATACAAAAGGATAATCAATAAGGTCATCAACATTTATATGACAACCAAGGACATCAGCATCTTTAGAGTGAGCATTAGCATTTTCAATAGGATCATGAACATCTTGAATAGGAGAAACTTCTTTGATAGGATTGTTAAAAGCTTGCAAAGAATTAGGAAGAGTAGAAAATGGAAGTGAACAAGAAGATGGAAGACTTTGATCTTGACAAGGATCTCTGCGTAGCATAAGCATACAATTTTTTTCTTGATTTTCAATAGGCTTAACATTGGGAGTAACAACACTATTCTTAATAACATTAATGGAAGTATCATCTTTGGAAAGCACAAGTGTAGTAAGGTTATTTTTTTTATCAATAAGCTCAACGGTGTGAGTATTAGCTTGATCTTTCTTAGGAGAAGACTTAAGATATGGTGGAATAGAGCGTAAAGGATCAAAAGAACCATGAAATAGAGGAGATATATCATGAAGAGAATTGGATGACATGGAGGGTTATTGATCTTGATCTTTCTTTATGTTATTTTCTTTATCATTTTTAGAGTCCTCTTGACATGGAGCCACTTCTAAGGACAAGGAAGCATGTTGGGATTGCATGGAAGATTTTGGAAAAGATAGTGAAGGACTAGCTAAAGTAGCGTATAAAGGTTTAGGCTCTTTAGGTTTAGCATTATTGAAAGTATTTGTAGCCAAGTGAAGGTTAGCTTGAGTTTCTTTAAGAGGTAGCCCTTGAGGATAACTATAGGGAACCACATGAAAAGCATTAGGACTTTTGTTGGATGAAGGATTTGAGAAAGATTTGGAAGACTTGGAAGCTTTAGGAAATGTATGGGTATTAGAGGAAGTAGGGGATGGAATGGAACCATCACAAGACAAAGGTTCATATGATCTTGCTTGGGAGTTTCATCTTTATTTTCAACATGAGAGTTCTTAGAGGAAGAATTCTTATAGTATTGACATTTAAAATTGGCATGGTGCATTTTATAGTCCTTAGTAGTAGTAGATGGATCATAATCAAGGTATTGTTCACATAACTCATCAACATATTTTTCAAAATTAGAATCATACGGATCACCATCACGATCTACCCAATAGGATGACCCTTTAGCAAGCATGAGCACACGATGAGGAGGACTCTTAGGAATAGAGGTGTCATAAAAAATGGGCATGTCACTCTTCATAGAAGAGGTATCACAAGGACTACCATATTGCTCATAGTGAGGAGTAAGACTCTTGGGAGAAGTAGAAGAGGAACGAGATTGTGAAGAAGAGGAAAATGAAGACCTAGTAGAGAAGGAAGACTTGGATAATGAGGAATGCGAAGAAGAATCATGATAAGACTTAGAAGATGAGGAAGATTGATGTTTAAGAGAGTCATGATAAGACTTGGAAGGTGAAGAATGAGAAGACTTAGATGATGAAGAATGTTTGGAAGAAGAAGGTCGTGAGAGGATCATGAGCATGATTCTACCAAAGGTGGGTGATTCACTTGATTTATTTCATATTTTTGTCATGAATTTATCATCAATAAGAGTTTTGGAGGAATGATACTTTTCAAATTGAGCATGGAGATCAAGATCATCCATTTTCAAGAGAGGTTCTATATCAAGATAGTTGAAACTCATGGTTCTAGAAGAGGAGGAATCAAACATGAAAGAAATGAAAGAAGAGATGAATAGAAGAAGGTAGACTAGAAAACAAGAGGAAAAGAATCAAGAAGACATGAAGAGATTAGGAAGAAGAGGAAGAAGCATGAAGGAAGAAGAGAAATGTTGAAAATGGAAGACTAGGAAGACATGGGAGATGTGGAAGAAAGAAGACCAAGAGCTATTTTGTGCAATTTGATACCGTTTGAATTCATTTGAATATTGAGCAACATGTCATAGCACCTAAGGTCTGACTTGGACTGATCAAGGATGATTGGAAATAAGATTAAACTACTAGACAACAAATTGGTTATGTGCGATAGTTTCTAGGCTAATAGGGCGATACTTTATAAACATGCGATATTTCACCGTAAGCAGGGTGATAGTTTCTAGTAAGCCTGAGTGATACTTTCTAAGCAGGCAAAGCGATAGTCCAGTAGGGATGAACTATCGTGCGATATTTCTTAGCACAAAGGGCAATAACTATTCAGTGTTGTATGACACTTTGACCAGTGAAGTGCAAAATCTCAGTTTTTAAGGTAATTTGATCAAAATTTCAGGCTGGAGGTTGGATTTTTTGATTTCAAACACAGTTACAGTAGTAAATGGACAAGTTTGCAAATAGTATGGGATCAAACATGTGTTCAAACACTTGAAACAAGGGCAAAAGAAACCTTTCCAAGACAAACAATTGTGATATCAAAATTGAAAAACCCTATGAATGCTACCGTGATGTTGAGTATGCAAGAACATTTACACGGGAATAACACAATGAGAACACTTCAAGAACTTACTATCCTAAAAAGAAAATGGCTCAATACTTAACAACTTGGCCCACAACTTGATGCTCCATTGCCTCACACAAAGTGGTTGCCCACAATAGATATTGGCTTTGTCATGGAAGTGCCAAAGACACAACCAATGGAATACATATGGTGAGTAATCTTGGGGTGATCCGGGTTATTCCACTTGGATCAATCCTTGCACCAAGAAGCTAAGAAGCAAAATAAGGTGGGTTCTATCTAATGGTTCTTAGTAAGGGCTTCCTTTCATAGCACCCCTCTTGCTCCTCATAAAGGACTAGGACCTCACGGCCTCAAGAGTACCTTAAGCATTCTTGCTTGACATTTTCCTCATGGTTGCAATCCCACAAGCTACTCACATCAAGCGAAGACAAGTACTATGTCTACCAAGGTTTTTTGTCCTCGATAGCCTTGAGTTTATAGTGGGTCAGAATAGCTCAGTATTAGCTTGTCCCCACTTGGGTCATTCCTCTTGATTGCTCAAGAGCAAGCCCACTAAAGGATTCTAAGAACTAAATAAAAAGTGGATCAACTTGTGAGGTTCAAGGTTTTTGTTTCACCACAAGGGTGAAGAGCATACTCCCCTATCTCAACGTCTTTCCCAAACACACCAAGAAGAGTTCAATTACTCTCTTACTTCCAAAATCCCAAGACGGGTCAAGATTTTCTGGTTTACCACAAGGGTGAAGAGCATACTTCTCCTACCACCTCAAAATTCATTCCACAAGATATTATGTTCCTATGAAATGAAACAACTAGTAATTGCCACACTTGAAATGAAATAAAAACAAGCACTTTCTTTAATTATTTTTATGCTTGGGCAGCCCTACAAAAACTATTAGTAGCCCTTGTGCATATAATTTTTGGCAAATATTCAAGCAAGAAGCACCTACGACCACAACTTGTTAGCCCCACAATGGTTAGCACATCAAAAATTAGATAATCTGCAAGTAAATTAACTGATCAAGTGGCAAAATTTGAAAATGAAACCAACATGGTTGGATTAGGCTCAGAAAGAGCTTTCCAACGATATATCACACTTAAATTTTTGATACTGTATGTGAAAATTTCTAAAAAAATGGGTGCCAATTTTCTAGAGGCACGGATTTTGAAAACACTAAAGTTTTCAAAAAGATAACAGAAAACCCAAAACCATAGTGAATCAAACTAGCAAGCTAATTAGATCAAAACTGGACAAGAAAGAACCAAGAAACAACTCATTTTTGGGTATAGGTGACAGTACAGTCACCAGAAATATCGCACGATATTTCATCTTACACCGGGCGATAATATATTTCTGGGCAATACTTCATCTTACACCGGGCGATAATATGTTCCGAACAGTGTGATAGTTCCTACAATAGCTGAGTGATACTTTAACTGGTAAAGTATCATGCCGCTATATAAGAAAGTATCACGCGATACCTGACAAAGTATCACATGATATTCTAAGCCAGAAAAATAAAAAGCCAAAATTAAGCTAGAAACTTGCCAAAAAATTGACAAAAATGCAAAAAATTAAGGACAAAACACTAACGCTTTGACCCATGGTGGGCACCAAAAATGTGTACTCTAAATAGTGCACTTCTCTAAGTCATTATATCCAAGGGAATCCATAAATTGGAAACCTTAGAAAGTGACCTAGAGCTCTCTATGCATGGAGTTGCAAGATATTAAAATTGCTCTCAGCTAGAGCTATTAAGCTTATGACCTTGATAGTCAACCACACAATGAGAGATTCAAATGAAGACAAGGGAAAAAATAACAATATCCCCAAGAATCAAATGAAAATGCAATGTAATGCAACTAGAAATGAAGATGCAAGCTAAGTTATGGAAAGGAAATAGGCAAGCTATGCTATGAAAGGAAAGAACAAGTATTACAATCCTTCCTAATTAAGCTATGTGAGATTAATCTATAGCATAAAGGAAACTAAGCTATGAATTCCATGATAATGAAACTAAGATGCAAGAATGAAACTATGAAAGCATGTAAATATGAGATCCAAGAATGCTCCAAATCTTCAAAAGCTCCAAAGTGACCAAGAAAACCTGCAGCATAACATTAGCATAAAAAGATGGATCCTAAATGAAGAAGAGAGCTCTCCTTTTATAAGAAATGAAAATGAATAGACCATGGAGATTAAGAGGCAAAAGATTTAATCAAGGTGGAGCTTAAAAGTGAAGCAATACATGTGCACAAATATCCTCCAATGGGAAAATAAGAGTTGACTTTTGTGTCCATATGAGACAAAAAGTATTTTTTTCTCTTTTTATAAAGTAAGAATAATGCTTTATTTGTGCAACTTAGGATAAGAGGAAAAGTGGGGGCTTTTTATTTAATAAAAGGGGAGGAAATATTCCTTTTAATTAAATAAAGACTTAGGATAAAATAGTTAGCCCATAGAATAAAATTGAATAAATGATAACATAGGATTTGATCAAAGAAATTGATATTAAGTTGAAAATGCTGATTCAAGAAATTGATAAATTGCTGAATGGAGGCCCAAAGTCTAGGCGACCATTTTAGGGTGCATACAAGTACCACATGTTAGATGGTTGATATGAACGATTTACTTATGATCAAGTTGTGAACTAGAGCTTATTTTAATTGAAAATTTGCATTTTTCAAATGATTATTTTTACTCTTGAATATAGAACATTCAAAGTTTTCTTCTATGAAGTATTGACATTACGATTGAGCTAAAAATATTGTGAGTGTCTACATATGAGTGATAGAAATAATACAAAGTATCAAAAAATGTGATCAATTCAATGTGATGTCATAGTGTGGTACATTAAGCACAGGTATATATTATTTAATTTATTACTACTTAAGGGTATTGTGTAAGTTATTTCTAAAAGCATTGGGATAAGAGAATGTTATATTTTCATTTAATTTGATAGTGACATGAACTAATGCTTTTGTGTTGTTCCTATATATACAACAGATGGAATGACACATCATATGAGAGGGAGAATATTGTCAGAGAGAGTTAATCTAACTTTGTAAAACTGTAAGGTAGTACTGGAATTCACACACTCACATATGAATTGTTCTTGAAGTTATTACTTAATACATGTGTATTTATTATCTTTGGGAGGCACCTGGCTAAATGTGCAAGTAAATTATTTAGAAATAGTTTTAGATGCATGTGAATGCCATATTTAGATTAAATATACTCAACTTAAATGTGTGTTTTCAATATATTTGGAAAAGTTGGAATTTCTTTTTTAATGACGTGTGTGTGTTGTGTTAAATTAAGTAGTTGTAAAAGAAAGAAAGAGAAGAATGTCTTATATGAAAATGTCAGTTTGCCTAGGTTGATGATACATTTTTTTAAGGCATCGAGGAAAATGCACTTTATTAGGGGAGAAGGATATCATAATCCTAAATTTTTGTCAATAATTTTCAATTATAAATTTCTTAAATTATTTTCAATCAATTATGTAAGTCACAGTTAACTTGAGAGTTTAATTAAATAAGCAGTGTGTTAGCATTTAAAAGAGTGGTTACTAAATTTAAGGAAACGATGGAGTGGAATTTAAATAAGCTTCCAACTCAACTTATATCTCTTTATAATTCACTCCAAAATCTTAGTGGGAATCTTACTATATTGGGAATATAGGGAGTTACATAAAAAAATGGAAACACACGACAGAGAAAAAAGAGAGCATCACAGATATGGCATAGAGGCAGTAATAGAACAAGTGTAGGAGGAGTCTTAGTTTTTCATGGGCCATTCAGACTGAGATTGGACTCAACTTCTTCCTCTGAGGTCAAGGGATGAGCTTTGTTATGATTGTGAGTAGATAAGAAAGGATATGACCTTTCAGAGGATGAGTAATTACTGGAGCGACCGCCACTAATTGCTCCTATCACCCATACTTGATTAGCAACACAATTTTCCTTTTTGGATATCCAAGGAGGATAGCATCAACATCTACCTCTTATTTCGGTGTCAGAAATCTTGGAATTTTTAGCTGCCCCTTATCCTATGATTTATGATATACAAATTACAAAATACCTATACTGGATTTACGTAGAATTAATTAGCATTGAGGTTCTAAATTTGTTGTTTGGGGAAAAAAATAAAATAAGCAGAGACAAGGAAAAAGAAAAGGGTAACGAATTTGGGAAAAACAAGAACTTGGAAAAGAGTAATTAGTAAAAAGAAAACAAAGGAGGCTCATGTTTCCAGGTTCTCTTTTAGACTCATGACTTCATTTTGTTGTGGTGTCAAAAACTTCAAAGAATAATTTTTATTTGCATTTTATTATGAAAAAAGAATGATTTGCGATATTTAGGAGTTATTGTGTATCTTCTATCTAAGGGTTGTTGCAAAACATTATTTTTAGTTAGTAAAGAGCTTATTCTCAATTTGATAATTTTTCTTTGAAAAATAGTGAAACATTTAATCTTATCTTCTCTCTTACTTTGCACTTTTCATTGGGTGTGTATCATGTATTACCCTGGTTGAATTCACACTTGGCCTACCAACTTAGATTCTCATGTTCTGCTAGTATAGATATCAATAAACTTTATCTATTTCTCAACCTTTGTATTTCAATTAAAAATACTCTACACATCTGGTACTCATCATTCTAAATACATTCAGTTTTGGTATTCTACATTTGATTCATTTTGTTAAGAAAAAAAGCTACAACATTATTGAATTTTATAATGGTATCAGATCTCTAATTTTTTTTGTCTTGTAGATTTATTCATATAGGTAGAGTTGGGTCCATGTAAAGAGACTCAAATATAAAGTTTGTCTCAAAATTGAAGAATTAGAAAATTGTCCAAGGTGTAGTATGAATCTAAATATGGGAGCATACCCAAAGATCTATGAAAAAATTATTTTCTATAGAGGACTTTAGAAACTATGAATTAAATTCCATTAGAAAGTGTAAAGACCATTTACACAATCATCATTAGTGTCATTTCCATGCTTGTACACCTTGTTATTAAGATGCCAGTTAAACCCGTGGTTGTGTTGTCAACATCTTTAAGGCATGATTATAGGTCATACATGAATATAAGTTGACTATTTCATGCAATACAACTATTTCTAGTTGGTTCATAAGAATGTTGCAACTCATGTTAATCTTTTAAATATCTATACTTAAAATTAACTCGACAATGCCTTCTTAGTTATAGTCGTAGATGTAAGACTTTGAGTTTGAGACACCAATCTTCATTACAAAATATAGTTACTTTTGAATCTTGAGAGATTGTAATTAGTTGAAGAGGTATGTTATGGTTATTATTAAATTGGTTGTGAGTGTCTTAAAAGATGACAAGATATTACCTTATGTGGATGTATGTGTGAAAATTAGCTACCTTAAGAAATTTTACCTTCAAGGAAACAAACAAAAAAGGAAGTAAATAAAACATGAATTTGAGGTTGTTTGATGTTAATGCATGGATATTGTTATGGATAGTTATTAGCGCAAGTCCACTTATATGACCAAGTGTAATCTTATTTGTTCTCATGAAAACTTGTGTGCTCATAATTACATGAATCTCTTCTAGTGTTTGCAACATAGAATTATGAGATTAGATTATGTTGAAGGGTGGAACCAGGAAGTAGAAAATACTTGAGACATCCAGATAACTTTTCTTTTTGAACTAACTTAGACATGTTTGTAATGTTGAAAAATTTACATAATGAGTGAAAGCAATGGTTACTCAATAATATTTTTTTTAAGGATGATGTCTTGGAACTATAGAAAGGAAGCATACATTTTTCATATTGAGTGCTAGATTATTTACATGTTTATAAGAGTATGACCTTTAGATCATGATTTTTTGTGAATTTTAGATGTGCTAAGGATGAGAGTAATGAGCTTTTAAATAAAATATTTGATCTTTATAAATATAAAATTTTCCATGATGTACTTTGCATGTATTGAGAATGCTTGACTTATTCACTATTATTTTTCGTGTGTTTGAGATGTAATCAATTTCTATGAAAAAATATCAAATAGAAAGAATTGCAACTTATGTAGCTTTTATATGCATTTTGTGTACACCTATGTCTATGAAATGATTTCATAATATGATTGCATTTGGGATACTTATTGATTGAATGAGAGTTTAATTTTATGAATTGAGGTCATTATATTAATGTTGAGAGTAGTATACTGGGTTGTACAAATTCCATTACTCTTGTCAGTTTTTCTTGTTTAGACTACCTCAAGTTGGGCTAGGTATCTTTTGTGTTAGGAAAGATTATCCAGGGAAGTGTAACTTCTTTGTGGTAGGGTTGAAACACACTCCTACAATATTCTTGCCCTTTAATGTTTTTTTTGAAACAAGTGTTTAGAGTTATGTTAGGAAGTTTTGCATGTTTAGAAGACTAGATTTTCTTGTTATCAACCGGTGGTCTATTATAATGATATTTGTAACTCATGATAGTCGATGGCTCTTGTAAATTATTTTACCTTGTGAAATTATGTTTTATGTTGGACCTATTCTTTCTAGTCATACATTGATGTTTTTGACAAGTCGGTTGAGATTCTTCTTAGTTGGTATTTTTGCTTTTCGACTGTGTGTTGAAATTGTTGTTGTATTATATCATGTGATGTTTTGGGGTGTGTTCGATAGTTGGTTAACACTCTTCTTGATTATGGACTCTTGTGTTGCTTAAATCCTTTTGAGAGTTTTGGTCAAACCTTGTATTCCTTCTTTTTAATTTAATGGAAATTACTTTTGTCCTATCGACATGTGGTTTTGATATTTGACTTAGTTGACCGACTCGCTTATCTTGTGTATATTGCTGATGTGGTACAATTATCAAGGTTTTTGGTTCTTACATTGATGAAACCAACTATCTCTTTCAGATTTTTTGTTAAGGTCTTCCTAGTCATTTTTCACATTGGCAATGGCATACAAAATTTCCTTCTCTTCTTTGGAGATAATTAAATCATAGAGTTCCCTACCCTATTCCTCAATACAAGCCTAATTATCTAGTACAATCAAAAGATCATCTATTGCTTCCCAAGTTCTATTATCTTCAACATCTAGTGACCAATTCCCTGCCTTAGAATTAACTTTGGTTTGGGCTTATAATTTTTTGATCTTTTTTTTTCTATGTGGAGTTGTGCCAACCACAATATGATAATAGCATTTTGTCTATTATAAAGTACACATAGAGTGTCAACCTTTCCACTATTTAAGGGTAATGTAATAACTTATCATTGGGAGAGTGAACACTGGAACTAGAGGGAGGACCATTAGAACATGATGAAGGATTAGGGGTTGGATTTTTACTATTTTCTATGTTTTTCATTTTCTATTTACTCTATTGATTAACTCTAGTTGAAGCACCAGGGGACATAGTGTTTAGGTAAAAAGACAAAGCTCCTTTAGCATTCCTTTGATTTGACTACTTTGATAGACTCTTTTGGAGCTCTCTATTCTTTTTGTCTCCTAGTCCACCATGAGAGAAGACCTCATACAAAGGGAGCTAGATAAATGTGATTAATTCAAATATAAATCTATTCTATAGCTTATTCTAGGTGTGGGAAATATGGCTAATTATGTCAAAGGAATGAAGGGTTTTGACTAGGATTTGTCTCAAAAGTTTGATAAAGCCTGGGATAAGTGGTCCATTTCCTTTGTGGTTTCTATGGAGTGTATTGTGGTAGTAATAGACTTGGTTTCTTAAGGAACAACCATCCTAACAAATTCAAAAGGACACTACAAGATTGATTTCAAAAACTTCTCCAAAAAGAAGATCCCTCACCTTCAGAATGACTTCAATAGGGAAGAACTTCAGAGTGAGTGGAAAGATGCGGTGTTGGTGCTCATCAAGTTTATCACCTTGGAAAGTAGATTTAATTTTTTTCACTCCCATCTATTCCCAATGTTAAATCAATTCTATCAATTGAATAAGCTTAATTTTCCTTTTTGGTTTCTCTCTTCTCTTTCTTAGTCTATTGACAATAGAAATATTAAATGGGTGCTTCCTCTGCATCAAGGGAATACACTTAGATAATATTATTTTCATTTAACCCTCTTCCATTATTCCTATCTGAATCCCTCTCCCATTGAGAACCCTAAATTGTTTGTTAAGGTATCTAATCAAAAGGAAATATTATTTTACTTTTGATTTTATTTAAGAAAGAAAGGATTAATTATTTTTTTAAAAATATTTATAATTTTGTAGTAAAATTAAGCAAGCTAAAAAATAATATAATGATTCATAATGTAATATTAATTAGTAAAAATTAAAAGGTAAAATTTCAAATTATTATTCATATGTAGTTTAATATTATCAAAATTAAATAAATTAATTAAATAATCCTTAAATGTGATTTTGGACATGAATTAATCTATAAAATTAATTAATTAATTAATATTTTAATATACATGTGGCATAAATGGTGGAAATAGTTAAATAAGAAAAATGATTACTTAGATATAATTACTAATCTATTGCTATGCATGAAAAATTCTCTAAAATATTTTCCTAGAATAATCTAAGTCGGTTGCCTTAGCTTTATCATAATCATCAATGATAAAGAACTTCACCACATTCATCAATGCTTTTGTTGGATTATTGAGAGGGGGGTGAATTAGCAATCAATGATTCTTTAAACCTTAAAAGCTTTAACTTTGATTCAATCGGTAGGATAAACTTCAGCAGTAACTAAATTAACTTTTTCAATCAACAACTTTAACTAATCAACAAATAACATGCACAATAAACATTCAACACATTTGACGCTAGTATTTAAGGTGGAAACACAATTTGGGAAAAATCATTTTGGGAATTGTCACCCACCAATCAAAATACTCTTCTAAAGTATACTCGGTTAAGAGTCAATCCTGTTAAAGATTACAATGCACATTGTTAAATGTGACCTTGTTAGGGGATTTACCTTAGATCTGTTAGGATATTCACTATGTTAGGAGTGGTCTAGTTAAAGGTCTTTGAACACTCTTCTAGAATGTCACCTCTCTGAAGGATTTACAATAAGACTGTTAAGTCCATTCAGTTAAGAGATTTTCCTGCTACAAATGTTAATAAGCAATAGTATAAAATTTGATCTGTAAATATACAACTACCTCTTGCTTAGTCAGTTTCCTTATGCACTCATTGTCTTCACTTCATTCCTTCACTATTCATTGGCCTCAACACTTCATCAATCTCTACTATTGACTCAGATTTCCTCCTTTTTCTTCTTCACTGCATCACTCGGTTACACATTCAAACTTCAATTAGCTAGCTTATTTTTCATTCATTTCATCCTTTATATAGAATCTATTTTGCCTCTTAATCTCCTTGATTAGATCTTCCTTTATTTATTCTAAACCTTGAGATTATCCTCTCGAACTGATTCAATAAAATTGGTACTCGGTAAAACTCATTATCATCACCTTGAAACTTGAACTTTTCTTGGAACTTGTACCTTCACTTTTTGCCACTTATATATTTACCATAGATCATCACCTTGAATTTTCCTAATCATAGATCTCTTTAACTAGCTCTTCTTCATCCTTGGAATCTTTTAGATCATTGTGGCTCTTCATTAAATATCATTTTGATACTTGTATTTAATTTATGTTCCTTTCTCGGTGCCCTTCCTTTTCCTTCAACTAAAATTCTATTTTCTTCTCTCGGTAACTAAGTCCTTGTACTCAGTGTCTTGGATTCCTTTCTCTTTACCAAAAATTAGTTTCCTTTTACCGAATGAATTCTTCCTACTCAGTAGCTAAACTATTTTCTTTTCCTTTTCAACTTTCTAACCTTTTTCACTTATCCAATCTCTTTTACTGACTTTATATCATCAAATGTAAAGTAGAAAATAACTAAACCATTATTACCTTATCATTGTTTGATTTGTATTAGCTGCCCAATTAAGTTATTCAACCTCACTAACTCCTTTTCCTTAACTCACTCAACTTATATCATACTCCTAATAATATGGAAACTCAATATAAACTAGAAATCAATTGCTTGACATCAATGACAAAATATGATCTAATCCTTCTATAATTTTATATACCTCTTATCTCGGTCTTCATCATCATCACCATCAGTTAGGGTTAACAATCTCCCTCTTTGACATTGATGGAAACACTATCAATTGATGATGAAAATACTTTGATATCTCTATTCTGTTATGTTCTTTAATCTATATTCTCCCTCTTAGATTTTTATTCTTACTTTCCATCTTTCCATCTTTCTTTTCTCTTGATTATAAATTCTCCATCTTTTCCCTCTTTGTGTTCATCAAAAATAGCTTATTCTTCCTTTTTCTCTACAATCATCAATAGCTTATTCTACCTCTTTGACAACAATCCAAAAGATACATACCGCTAAATTTTTTTTTTAGGTAGTGGATCATACCTAGCATGTATTGATATCTCATTGCATACATGTAGAATCATTTTTCACAACTTCAGGCATCACCTAAAGAGTGAACACTAGCATCAAATCAAAAAATAGATATTCTAATGAATCCTTGAATTGATGCAACATGCATCTTTCCTTAGTGAGTATTGGATAGAAGAAGGAACCCTAATTTATCTATAAGATACTTAAAACACTAGTACATATGGGCCTTTTTTCGACACTCACTTTCAATGGAGGGGCACATTTTTTGAAATTGGTCTTTTTTTTGCAATAATGCTCGATAGCATCACATTTTCAATAGTTGCGAGTACAGATTAAAAATAAAATAAAAATCCCTATTTCATTTTCATTTTTTCGCTCGATAGCAGTGAGCAGGAAGCCGCAGAGCAATAGCAGTGAGCAGGAAGCCGTGAAGATAGCAGTGGATATCAGTATCTATCAAATTATTTTTACATAATTTTCAAAAATATGGTAGTTAGTACAATTCCCCTCTTTAACATAATTTTTAATCGGCTCTGAGTTATAAAGATTTTATGAATTATCATTTAGGAAGCTTTCATTTAGCAAATGAAACTAATAAAATAGTTCTACAATCATTTTTCAGTCAAGTTTGTCTAGTCAGGGAGATTCTAGGTTTTTTCCTTCAATCTTCTGTGTATGAACGCTACAAAAGAGGCACCCAAGGTTTTTCTGGTTGGGGAGATTCTAGGTTTTAACATTAAACAAAAACATATAAATGAATTTCAACGTCACCATCAGCCTCAATACAGATGTTAGAAATATAAATTTCATATTTATGATCTTGTCAAATTTGTCCGGTCACGAAGATTCTAGGTTTTTCCCTTCAATCTTCTATGTATGAATGCTATAACAGAGGCACCTAAGGGATATACAAAAGAGAGCACAAAAGGGAGATTCTAGGTTTTTCCCTTCAATCTTCTATGTATGAATGCTATAACAGAGGCACCTATAATTAGGTTTTTACAAATCTTCCACGGTTATTTGGGTTAGAGACCAATTTTGGAATGAAATCCTAATTGAAAATCTTGACCATTATAATAAATTCTTTAATTTTCCATTGTTACAATGCTTGCATTGGTGTTTTACATTAGTTTAGTTTCCTATGGAGCATTTGGAATGAATACATATCTATCTTAGCTTCATTTTGAATCAAGTATCATGTATTTTTATGGAGTTTTCAATGAGAAATTACATTTTTATTGCAACAGTTATGATACCCTCAAAAAATAAGGGTTTGAAGAGAATTGGATCTTTTTGGCACTTTGCACCATTGGAATTCTTTATGAAAATAGTTTTTTGAGTTATTATTGAGTATATAATAATATTTTAGAATATTTATAACTAAACAACGGTGATGGAACGTGTTATGTTGATGCCCTATATCATCGACTCAAGAATTTTTGATAGGTAAATGTTGACAGTTTTGAGGAATTGTAAATCTATGTTGAATCCAAGTGATTGGGAACATAAAAAAAACAAAAATGTTCATTTCCTATTGAATTCCATCTAGTGGGATAGTTGATTATGGCATTGTGTCAATTTATAAGGTGGTTTCTTTTTAAAAATAGTCAGATTAGCCCTCATGAACAAAATTACCAGTCATTATTTGGTGTGTGTGTGTGTTCCAAAATAGTCATACCTTATTTTCACATTTGTTGTGTAACTCCAAAAAGGGTATCTATATAAATTTGATTACTTAGGGAAGAAATTTTACAATCCAGGAGATATGACAACTTTTGTCCCTAATCAGGGCTACTAGACATTAGGACTATTTGTGTGGACGGTGTAATAGTTTGGGTGACTAGTGATTTTGGGGATTTTCTAAGATGTTTATGACTTGTAAATGATTGTTCTAAAATTTTCCTAGGGGTAGGGGAGTCTCGTGAATCAGTGATCCAAATTTTTGGTGTTTCTATCCTTCAAGCCATGGAACCATTATGAAGTATTGAAGGATGAGTTTGGTGAAAGTCCAATGTGTCATGATTCCATTTATTCTTACTATTATGATATATCAAAGAATCATTATTGCAATATTATCTTGTCATATGTAGCCACCTGAGTTGGCTCATACTGAATAGGTGAGTTAAGAGAAAGATCTCCCTCATTGAACCAAGTCATTTGTTTATTCCTTGGGATTGTGTTAGTATTCCAGTTCCATCACCTCTTTAGGCACCTCTTTTATAGTGTTTATACACAAAAGATTTGAGAGATATCCTAATCTTGTCCATATGTTGGTCGAAGGATTGTGAGGGCACTCAAAATCACTGAGATGTGGCCATAACATTTGAAGAATATTGAGACCAATCATTCAAATTTGTCATTCTTACAGTCTGGATTAGGGTAACCCCACATTGTTTCTCATTTTCATTTTGCACTTTTCATGGAGTTTTTAATGAGAAATTACATTTTTATTACAAAAAGTATGATACCCTCAAAAAATAAGGGTTTGAAGAAGAATTGGATCTTTTTGGCACTTTGCACCATTGGAATTCTTTATAAAAATGGTTTTTTGAGTTATTATTGAGTGTATAATAATATTTCAGAATTTTTATAACTAAAAAACAATGATGGAACATGTTATGTTGATGCCCTATCTCGTGGACTCAAGAATTTTAGACAGGTAAATGTTGATAGTTTTGAGGAATTGATAAATATATGTTGAATCCAAGTGATTGGGAACATAAAAACAATAAAAATGTTCATTTGGTGTTGAATTCCATCTAGTGGGATATTTGATTATGGTGTTGTGTCAGTTTATAAGGTGGTTTCTTTGTAAAAATAGGCTAATTAGCCCTCATGAACAAAATTACCAGTCATTATTTGGTGTGTGTGTGTGTGTGTTCCAAAATAGGCATATCTTATTTTCAAATTTGTTTTGTAACTCCAAAAATGGTATCTATATAAATCTAATTACTTAGGTAAGAACTTGTTCAATCCAGAAGATATGACAACTTTTGTCCCTAGTTAGGGCTACTAGACATTAGGACTATTTGTGTGGATGGTGTAATAGTTTGGGTGACCAGTGCTTTTGGGGATTTTCTAAGATGTTTATGAGTTGTAAATGATTGTTCTAAAATTTTCCTAGGGGTAGGGGAGTCTTGTGAATCAATGATCCAAATTTTTGGTGTTTGTATCCTTCAAGCCATGGAACCATTATGAACTATTGAAGGATGAATTTGGTGAAAGTCTAATGTGTCATGATTCCATTTATTATTACTATTATGATGTATCAAAGAATCATTATTTAAATATTGTCTTGTCATGTGTAGCCACCTGGGTTGGCTCATATTGAATAGGTGAGTTGGGAGAAAGATCTTCCTCATTGAACAAAGTCATTTGTTCATTCCTTGGGATTGTGTTAGTCTTCCATTTCCATCACCTCTTTAGGTGCCTCTTTTATAGCATTGATACACCGAAGATTGGAGAGATATCCAAATCTTGCCCATATGTTGGTTAAAGGATTATGAGGGCACTCAAAATCATTGAGATGTGGCCATAACATTTGAAGAATATTGAGACCAATCATTGGAATTTTTCATTCTTACAGTCTTGGTTAGGGTAACCCCACATTGTTTCTCATTTCCATTTTGTACTTTTCATGGAGTTTTCGATGAGAAATTACATTTATATTACAATAGGTATGATACCCTCAAAAAATAAGGGTTTGAAGAAGAATTGGATCTTTTTAACACTTTGCACCATTGGAATTCTTTATAAAAATGGCTATTGCAATTCTTTTTCTAATCGCTGGTCATATGTATAAAACTAATTGGGTTATTGGTCATAACCTCAAGGATATTTTGGAAGCTCATAAAGGTCCATTTATAGGGGAAGGACATAGAGATCTTTATGAGATCTTAACTACTTCATGGTATGCTCAATTAGCTCTTTTCCTTGGTTTTTGAATCATTATTGAGTGTATAATAATATTTTAGAATTTTTATAACTAAACTAAAGTGATGGAATGTGTTATGTGAATGTCGTATCTTGTGGACTCAAGAATTTTAGATAAGTAAATGTTGATAGTTTTGAGGAATTGATAAATCTATGTTGAATCCAAGTGATTGGGAACATAAAAACAATAAAAATTTTCATTTGATGTTGAATTCCATCTAGTGGGATAGTTGATTATGGTGTTATGTCAATTTATAAGGTGGTTTGTTTGTAAAAATAGGCTAATTAGCCCTCATGAACAAAATTACCAGTCATTAGTTGGTGTGTGTGTGTGTTCCAAAATAGTCATACCTTGTTTTCAAATTTGTTGTGTACCTCCAAAAAGGGTATCTATGATTACGAGGGCACTCAAAGTCACTAAGATGTGGCCATAACATTTAAAGAATACTGAGACTAATTATAGGAATGTTTCATTCTTATAGTCCTAATTAGGGTAACCCCACATTGTTTCTCATTTCCATTTTGCACTTTTCATTCTAATCTTCCTCATCCTGCCACTATGAGCTATGATTTGGACTTAAAAATTAAAGCTTTCCTATGCATGCCATGGGGTTTTGCTTAATATTCATGAAGATTACTTTTAGGCAATGAGTCCTCTTCTTTATCTGGTAAGCCTTTGGTTATCATGATCTTTCCTTAGACAAAATGATGAAAAGATTTTATCTTCTATACATTCTATGCTCTATGCTTTGATGTTGGTTTATATGAAAGACATTAATGAATTAATTTCCTTTTCCCCTGCTCTGCAATTTGTGGATATTATAGGTTTTCATGAGGGTTTTATTCCTTTTTTTCTTGATAAAAATAAATTCATCAGCTCTTCATTTCCATTTTCTCATAAATTTCATCATTTGGAAGATAAGAAAAATCATTTTGTTTCATGAATTGTGTATCACTTCTCCTGACAATTTATGAATATGGGTTTTTCCTCTCTAGACTTGGGTGTAGGATATAATGTTTTTATCTGAAAATCCTCATTCTTTGTAGCTTTAAATTCTAAGACTTCATATATTGTTATTGGAGGCTAAGGCCACAAAATAAAACCCCTTGTATATTCTCTAAAGCACTGTGACTCTCGATAGCTTCAAGATACCCTTTATTTAAAGAATAATGAAATTACCTTATTTTCTGTTTGTAATTTATTGTTTCAAGCTCTCATTGTTCTCATGGATTTGCAACCATGCCCCCTCACCATATGTTGTTGTATCCTCAATTAAATATGATATTATTGTCATTGTATTTTCTATTTGTATTCTTAGTTATGAACTGTGGCTACTCTATTTTATTATCTTGTGCCAATGCATTATGATGTAACTATTCTCATGCTACCTTGCTATGGTCTGGATCATAGAGAAACTCACCTCAAGTAATAAAAAATCCTTGAACAATGATTAAAGGTATGTATATGTAGGGACATGACCCTACGTGGCATAAGAAACATGAAATCTTGTCTCTACATAGACATAACCTTTCAATATATTACTTACATAAATATCATCATATGCTTGTTGTGGGAAATCATCAATAATAGTGTATTTGTAATTACCGCAACAAGCATATGATTTCAATAATATCTGCAATTATAATAATTGATGATCTCTGCAAATGTTATAAAAAATATCAATCTGAGATAAATTTGTAAACAAAAAATTAAAGATTGTAAATGTTAATGCCTCTACATTGACTATCACACACTCAACTAGATCATGGTGAAATCAGAAATATAGGTAGCCCTTATATTTAAGGACTATATTCACTATAACCATGTTGTAAGGACTATATTTACTATTGGGTGACTTGACACTTATCCATGATGCACAATAAATAACATTGATATCATTAGTGATCAGTATCATCGATAGTTGGCTTGAACAATGATTAATGATATTATTAAATATTGGCATCACCGATAGTTAAGCATGAACAATGATTAAAGGTATGTCTACATAGGGATATGACCCTATGTGGCATAAGCTATTAGGAATGAATGCTTGATGATTGGCAGTCATTTTGTAGTAGTGGTTGTTGCATTCATGACTATGATTGTCATTGATGTCAACACAGTGATATTTTGGAGTTTAGCAGAGTAGTAGTACAATTTTGTTTTGCGCACATGGGATAATGCATTTGGGATTATGCATAGTTTATGGTATGTTATTTTTTTTTTATTAACCTATGGTTAAGAGCACAAAAATAAATTCATTCATTCATGAAAGTTATAAGCATTTTGGTGGAAGTAGTATTCTGGCAATGTTCCTGAGTAGCGATGTTTGTCAATCGGAGGATATCTCCTAATTGGGATGGAATCTGATTTTGCGTAGTTATAGGGAAGTTTGAGACATAGTGGTAGTGATGTGGTTCACTACACAAACTTTGAGGTGACACGAGTGAAGAGTTATTACATTTGGAAGCTGACAGTTTTATGTAATTCTTGATGTAGCATGTTGAAATTACTATTTTGTAATTGCATGCCAACTCATTTGTAATTATTTGAGTGTGGTACAAATGAAGGAATGTTTTCCTTGTTGTTATATGGTATTATGAGATTGTAATATGAAATTGTGAAAGTTGGGATGCGAATGTATGCATGAGGTGAAGAAAAGAGCTAATTTAGTTGTGAAGGAAGACTTGCGAAGTACAGAGATCTAGATTTGTGATCTTGTGTAGCAGAGAGTGTGGTTTTGGAATAGTGTGAAGGAGGTAACATATTTCATATTATTCTATTGAATAATTCTAAGATCTGTTGGACAGTGAGTTCAGGGATCTTGCCTTGAAGCTATTTGGGCAGTGGGTCCTTCAGTCTTCCATAACTCTTAACCGGGATAGGATCTTTTAATAGGGATTCAAAATCTCCTAGCAGGGATTCATATGTACTGAATGTATTTCATAAGACTCCTAACAGGGTCCATCCTTTCACAAGGAACTTTCATATTAGTGCATCATTTTGTGGGCATCATTCCCACCGGGGTTTACTCTTTGATCAAGAGGTTCCCTAGTCAACATATCTTGTGTTATTGTCTCATTGTGCATGATTATCTTTCTATGGTTGGTTACTGCATTGATTATATGGTTTAAATCTATTGAAGTTGATATTGAAGTAGATAAAAGGTTTAATTATCAGATAACTGATTCACCCCCCCCTCTCAGTTATCTTGGGGATCTTTACTTTCTAACATAAGCCACATACTCTCATGTCTCTATGTAGACATAACCTTTCAATACATTAATTATATATATCTCATCATATTCTTGTTGTGGGAGATCATCAATAATAGTCTATATGTAATTACCAAAACAAGCATACAATTTCAATAATCTCTGCAATTATAATAATTGATGATCTCTATAAATGTTATAGTAAATATCAGTCTGAGATAAATTTTGTAAACAAAAAATTAAAGAATGTAAATTTTAATGCTTGTGCATTGACTATCACACACTCAACTAGATCATGGTGAAATAAAAAATATAGCTACCCTCTATATTTAAGGACTATATTTATTATAACCATGTTGCAAGGACTGTATTTACTATCAGGTGACTTGACACTTATCCACGATGCATAAAAAATAACATTAATATTGTTAATGATCTGTATCATTGATAGTTGGCATGGATAATGATTAATGATATTGTTAAATATCAGCATCATTGATAGTTAAGCATGAACAATGATTAAAGGTGACATGAACTAGATCATGGTGAAATAAAAAATATAGCTAACAACCTCCGCCACCATTTTTACTTGGGAATTCCTACTAGTGGTGAACAAATAATTTTTCTTATTTTTCTTCTTCGAATTTCCAATGTCATTCTCTTCCACAAAAATATGACTTATATGTTTTTGTTTGTATTTATTGAAGTATTATTTGTTTTCAAGCATGCAAAAATTTTATACTTCATTCCCTTGAGAGTAGCTGGTGCTTGTAGATTTCATAGTGACAAACAATTAAACCCCCATCCAACCATCCTTGGAAGTTTGTTCCCAAAATATTCCACAAGGTATGTCTTTTGTTGTGTCGCTTGATGTTGCACTACATGTTCTAGATTTGGATAATGCTTATTGCTGGCTACAATCTTATATTTTGGTAGGATATTTTTCTAGGAGGTTTCCTTCTAATAGCATTCTAAAGTTTTCCATGTTGAGGTACTACTTCATCATGCTAGATATATGTCTCCCTTAATCACAATTGTTGGCTTGTCAATTCGTCACTACTTGTTTTCAAACTATGGACACAAGATTTTATTGTCTCAAACGTTAAGTATTTTAAAGTCTTCATTTGGGTTGAATTTCCCAAGTCACATCTAGCCTTGAAAATGATTTTGTCCCTATTTCAAATTATAAACCTAATTACCCAAGTACAAAGTTTCTGTGGTTGACGTAGGCAAAGGCCATCAATGATGAGCCCCCAATAATTAGGTTTAGCCCCTAGGACTTGTTTTTGTTTGAATTTAAATAAAAATTGATTAATAATTCTCAATTTCATGTGTTATTGTATTGTTTAGTCATTCTCATGACTTATTTTTTGAGGATAATCATTTGACAGAAGATGATTGTAGAACACTAAGATGATGAATGATGAAGAAGAATTGAAAAAGTTCATTTGATGATGATTATGAAGAAGATTTGAAACATGTTGCACCAATCTAAATTGGATCAATCATCATTTTCAAATCTTCTTCATCAATCACCATCAACCATTTTCCAAGAGCAACACCTTTCTCTATATGAATCTTGGTTTACATTTCCCTGTAATCCTTATGCAAAATGTTTATATGAAGTACGTTAGGGGTATAATGCATTCAAGCAAAATTCCCTAAATTTACAATCCTAAACAATTAGTATACCATTGATGGGTTCATAACTATTAAGTGACATGGAGTTTTCTAATCAGGAACCCCCTTTGGTAATGATCTTATGCAGTTCCACATAAACATGACATGTTCCTTAGAAGACATTTAATCTCACAATAGTTGAGAAACAAAAATGTAGGCATCATGGTCACAATTCTTTGGAGACACAACATAATTGAGTTGTATACCCAAATGATGCAACACAAACACTACTCCTATGGTTCTAAGTTGACATTGTAGGATCCAAAAACCATAGATAACGATGGCTAAGTTGAATACAACAAAGAGGGAGAAGAATACATTGAGAATTCAAAGTGTGTGAAGTATAATGTGAAAGTGTGGAAGTTTGTGAGCGAACATGCAAATCATTTTGAAGGAAGGTGTGCGCAAATTTTGAAGGATGGTTAGATATCCTTGAGGAGCAACAAAGATTTATTTGATCAGGAAGGATCTAGTGAAGTAGAATAGAGATCTGTAATCAGAAATTCAGTTGCATCATTATTCAGGTCATTTCTTTGTTACTTTCTTACCATTGTAGCAGTGATTTCAAAATCTCTTAACCGAGTTGGTTTAACAACCATTTTGTAAATCCTCTAACAAGGTGACGATTCTCATGAATTTTTCAAAGACCTCTTACAAGGCCACTCCTAACAGGGTGATTAAATCCTCTAACAAGGTCACACCTAATAGTGTGTTTTGTAACCTTTTACCGGGTTGGCTCCTAACAAGGCATCACTTCAGAAGAGTGAAAAATAGTAACTAGTTACATTGGTGGTTTTTCACACATTGGGTTTCCATGTTAAATCTAGTGTCTCTTGTGTTCATGTTATTTTCTTTATGCATGCATGTTAATCACTGATAAATGCCTAAGATCAGTTATAATTAACACTCACTGCAATAACTGAGTTACAACATTTCTTTGTATGTTTACCGAGTAACAACAGCAAATGATTTAATAAGACATCTAAGGGATCTATGGTAATATTTTAGTGGTTAACTAATTCACCCCCCCCTCTTAGTTACTCCATCTATATTTCCAACAGAACCCCCTTTGGTAACGATCTTATGCAGTTCCACATAGACATGACATGTTCCTTAGAAGACTTTTAATCTCACAATAGTTGAGAAACAAAAATGTAGGCATCATGGTCACAATTCTTTGGTGACACAACATAATTGAGTTGTATACCCAAATGATGCAACACAACCACTACTCCTTTGGTTCTAAGTTGACATTGTAGGATCCAAAAACCATAGATAACGATGGCTAAGTTGAATACAACAAAGAGGGAGAGGAATACATTGAGAGAGTGGAGGCTAGAGGTCCATAAGGACCCTCCACGCTCTCAATTTATTCCTTATCTATAGTTTTTGGACCCTATAGTTTCAACTTTGAACCAGAGGAGTAGTGGTTGTGTTGCATCGTCTGGGTATACCACTCAATTATGTTTTGTCTCCAAATAATTGTGACCATGATGCCTACATTTTTGTTTCTCAGCTGTTGTGTCTTAGGACCCCTTATGACCCTTTACAGTCCCTAAGAATACATATTAGAGGTCTTAAAGTGTTGTAAGGGGTCATAAGAGGCTCCTAGGACGAGCCAGATGAGCTTCCACCTTCACGTGGTTGGCCCTGTTAAGTAGAGAATGTTAAACTATTCTCAAAACAAAGAGAAGCTCAATATTTCAAGGTTCTAGGGATAAAAAAGAATTGTTCATAGTCTTTTGTTCATGAAACTATCAAAACCTATTATGCTTCTACAACTCATCAACACTAGAGGTCTGAAGGAATCAATTATTTGGTCAATTATGAGAAGATAAACAACAAGATAATATTATTTTATCTTTCATTTCTTTTATCCATTCATATTTTATGCCTTCTCTTCACCTTTAGTAATATATTAGATATTATGCAGTGTATATAAAGGCAAGACAATGATTACAAATGAGGATCAATAGGTATAAGTCTTCTAGACCTTACCTAGTAGCTAGGACTAAAGATAGAAGAGCTCAAGAGACCATAACAATTGGTCTGTGTCTTTGGTCCATATTACTAACAAAATAGTTTATGTTTCATTAGCTAATCAAATGCGGGGATTTGAAATATTTTAATAAAATATTTTCATGATAATGTATATTATTTAAGTTGATGTTGCACAAATTTATCTACTTCATGCACTTGTATATAATGAGGACAGGGATAAAGAAGCATCCCCTCCCATGCCCAACAATATTCATTTAGTCTCGAATGTAATAACACACTCACTTTATTACATTTAAGGCTGAGTGAATAATGCAGGCCACAAGAGGGGATGCTTCTTTATCATTGTACTTGTAGTCCTCAAGTGTGCGAAGTAGATAAATTCATGCAACATTAACTTAAATAATATACATTATCATAAAAATATTCTATTAAAATCTTTCAAATCCCCACATTTGATGAGCTAATGAAACGTAAACCATTTTTTCAGTAATATAAACTAAAGACAAAGACCAACTGTTATGGTCTCTTGAGCTCTATTATCATTAGTGTCCATATCCATCACAATTTTGATGCTCCTAAAAGCTATTTCGATGCATATTCCAAACGACTGATGGTTTTACCATTGACAATGTCACCAGACAATAGTTGGAGATGCTCAATTGTGATGCCCAGTTTTGACGCAGATGGTATACTACTGACAGTTTAATCATCACACATGTCACCACACAACCATTGTAGATGCTACATTTTTTATGCCACTTTGCGATGAGGATGCTATACTACTAAAAAATTTACCATCTTACATGTCACCGCACAACCGTTACAGATGCTACATTTTTTATGACCTTGAGGGATGAGGATGCCATTAAACTAACAGATAGAATATCGCAAATGTCTCTATATAACCATTGGAGATGCTCAATTTTCAACACCTATTTGCAATAGGGATGCGATACTATTGACAGATTGGATGTTGCAAAACTCACCGCCCAACCATTGGAGATGCTCCATTTTTGATGCACCTTTATGACGACGATGCTATATTATCGATGGATTAACCATTTCCAAAAATACCTCACAACCTTTGGAGATGCTACAATTTTGATGCCCATTTTTGATGGAGATGTTAGAGTACCAATAGTTTTAGCGTCACAAAACTCACCGCACAACCGTTGGATAATTGTCAGGGATGTTATGCTTCCAATAGATGTGCCATCAGAAATGCCATAGTAAATTATGTATTTGTGTTCTTATTTTTGATGGATATGTGCATCGAAAAGGTGAAGGTTACTATTTTCATTGTAATTTATGACACAATAACTCCGACATCGCATTCTATCGAATATGCGATAGATAGTCATTGAATAACCGATATATAGTTATTATAATTAGGCCTCAAATGTACTAGTGAAAGAATCCTTTGGTAGTGGCATGGTGAATATATTTTATATGTTCTCCTTTGAATTCACATACTCTAATATCACATGCTTATGTTGAACTTGTTCTCTCCAGTAATGATACTTGATAGAAACATGCTTTCTCTTGGAATGCATCACCAGGTTCTTTGATATGTTGGTAGCACTTATATTATCACTAGTAAATAGTAACTAGATTCATGATCTCCTCTTGCATACCTCTAAGTAGTTGTTTGATCCATACAATGTTTGCACAATTGATAGTTGTTGCTACATACTCTTCTTTGGTTGTAGATTGTGATATACAACTCCATTTTTTACTCAGCCATGTCACTAATCTTTGTCCTAAAAAGAAAGCTCCTCCACTTGTACTTTTCCTATCATCAATGTTTCCAACCCAATCAACATCAATGTAAACCTTTAGTTCAAAGTCTCCCCCTTTCAAGTGTATAGTAGACTAAAGTCTTTAGTACCTTTCAAATATCCAGATATTCTTTTGACTACAAACATGTGTGATTCCTTTGGATTGATAGAAAATATTGCAACAATACCTATTGCATGAGTAATATTAAGTCTTCTATGTACAATATATTGCAGTTTACCAATCATTGATCATTAGAGTGTCTCATTCACTTCCTTTGAATCATCTTCTTTTGACAATTTGCAATCAATTGTCATCGTTGCACCAACCAGTCTTGAATCTTCCATACCAAATGTCTTTAGAATCTCCTTGATGTACTTTCAGTATATGTGTAGATCCAATCTTTGACTTGTTGAATCTGTAGTCCAATAAATAATTTTATTTATATCCTATCATGGACATCTCAAATTCCTTTCTCAACTTGTCAACAAAAGATCTACACAATGTGTTATTTCCTCCAAAATAAATGCCATCAACAAATATTTCAGCAATCAAAATCCTATCATTACTATCATATTTCAAATACAAATTATTGTTGTCACTTGTTCTTTGCAATCTAATCTTGATTAAATATGAATGTAACCTTTCATACCATGCTCAGGGTGATTGTTTCAAACCATACAATGCCTTATGTAGTTTACATACCATGTCCTTGTTAGTATTCTCAACAAATCCTTGAGGTTGTTCAACATAGACTTCTTCTTCAAGAATACCATTAAGAAATGTAGACTTAATGTCCATTTGATAAACTTTAAATCCTTTATAAGTTGCATATGCTAGTAGAATTATAACTCCTAATCTAGAAACAAGTGCAAAAATCTCACCATAATCAATCCCTTCTTCTTGTGCATACCCTTTGCAAACCAGTCTAGCTTTGTTTTTTATCACATCTCCATATTAATTCAATTTGTATATAAAAATCCACTTAGTACCAATAAATTTTCTATCTTTAGGTCTCGGTACCAAAGTCCATTTGTTGTTCTTTTGAAATTTATCTATCTCTTCTTTCATAGCTTTAACCTAATCTTCATTATCCAATGCATCTTTTACTATTCTTGGCTCAAATTCAGAAATTAAAGATGTATTATCTCTTAACTTCTTTTCATAACTCCAACATTCTTGTCTCCAATAATCTTGCTTGGTGAATGGTGTATTCTCACATACTTGGCTAGGACAGGCTTGGTAGGCTATGGAAGTTTTTCATTTTTATTATTCAGTGCTGATTCTCTCTGTCTAGCTTCCTCCTCAGTATGTGACTGGTCAGTATAATACCTCTGTAACTAAGGATTGGACATCCTTTTTATAGTGACTATGTAAAAAAATAGTGCCAAATATCATACTAAAAATAACATACTAAGCTCATTGAATTATCAACTAGGGACGTAAGCTTGAAATGATGCCCGCAAGGTATATGCTCTAATCCATCTTAGGTGCCACCATAACTTATGTAATAAAGATGCTGAAGGAAATACTAAGTGAAGAAGCAGAATACCAATTTAATCTAGAGCTTTGGAAACATGCTACAAACAGTAAACTAGCTATTTACTTATGCTGCAGGTGTAATACTGTAAAATTGGCACCTAATAAATTCAATCAATTTTGGTTCATTTTTGTCAATTTTACATCTCCAAACTCCTAGTTTCCTAGGCAATTTTCTCTCTCCTACTTGACTTAATTCGACTTGATGTCAATTGTAAAAACCCTAATTGCATTAATCAAATATTAAAATTAATTCCTAAAGTCTTCAACTTTTATTAGCTAAATTACCCCTATGATAAATTAATTTAATCCTAAAGTCCTAAGTACTTGGAATTAAATTAAAATATACCCCCTTTAGCTAATTACCCATAAAAAGGAATTAATAATTACTTGTTATTTGAATGGACACTCTTTTTTTGAATTAATAATTCAAGATATTCGAAAAGTCCCCTATGTGGCAAATTCTATTCTTTTAATTAAGTAATTCAATTCTTTTTTGTCTCAAATGGGAATGAAGAGTCAGGAGTTTTAAATCAAGAACCTCTTCATTCTCTCCCTGGGCTTTTCTATTTAATGAGTCTCATTTCTTCATTCAAGGAGGGCAATTTTTGAGAGTAATTGAACTATAGTATTTTTGTGTCTCAATTTTAAAGCTTTTAATTACATTTTATTACAATTTTCATTTAGTTAATATTGCATATTCATATACTTAGTTTGGCTTATTTGCTCATAGTTTAGTCTAATTTCATATTTGTTTCAAGTACTTTAGAATAATCTGCACTTCATATTTACTTTCAAGCTATTTAGATTAATATCATATTCCTTTTAAAGCTCTTAGATTAAATTGCATTCATTCTAGCTTAATTCAATTTTTTGCTTATGATCATAGCTTTTGAAAATCCTCCGTTGTAGAATCGGTGTTAAGGTTGTTGGCTCTCCAATCTGAGAGCAATTAAATACCCCATCTACAGAGGAGGTAACAGGTCACTTCACAATGGATTTCAGTTTGAGTAATTCATACTCTCTCTTGTAATTCGATCATGTGAGTATTGACCATGTTGTGTGTGTAGTTGGATTTGAGGTCCACATTCCACCACATACATTTTGGTGCCCACCGTGGGGTAGAAAGATCAATTTTTGGCCTCATTGTCATTTTTTTTCTAATAGGAAATTTAAGCTCTTCCATGCATCCATACTATTTGTGTATGGATTCTCGTGCAAGAATCTAGAGCATGTCGTGTGAAGATTCACTCTTTGTAGCACTCTCTCATGTGAGCTGATGCATCCTCGCATGGTGCACTGTACATTCTCATGCACTGTGGAGTACTTCCTCGCATGAGGTTTGGATACAGTGGTTTAAAATTTTCAATTTCTATCTTTCCTATTTCATATTTCTGATAGTTTCCTGTTTGTTGTTGTTTATTATTTCTCCATTATTTTCATAGTGTAACAATTTTCTACAGGATGTTTGATCAAGAACATAAAATATGCTAATGGTTTGATTGTAGGATGATAGTTGAAGACTTGCTAAAATGTTGTGTTTGTTTTCTGCTTTCATTCACATAGTCTAAATAGAGCTCCGTTAAAATTTCTTGAGGATTTTTTGATAGTGAGTAGGGAATTTGGCTCTTCATTACATGGAGGTGATGACCATGAATGAACCTGAAATCCTAATGATCTTACTAATATGACAAATTCTTTGGGAAGTGGAGAAAGGTAGTGAATCTTTATGCTTCTATTAGCCAGGGGATTATGCTCTTCTCTCTTTGAGAGAAATAGAAACCCAAAAGCTTGTAGTTGTGGTGGAGTGAAGCTAACTTGGTGATGAATCTTCTTGATGTGTTTGGGTGAGGAAACGGGATAGAGAAGTATGATCTTCTCCCTTTGGGAGAACCAAAAAATTAGACCCCCAAATCTAAACCAAGTCCAATGTCACCTTTAGAGGGCCTGCCAGAAGTTTAACCTTTGGGAACGACCCAAGTGAGTACTCACCTATCACCGATGATTCTGCCTGACTCTAATAAAGAACATTTTGTTGAGTCTAAAGACTCCAAAACCATGTTAGCTTCCTTCTCAAGACTTTGACTATCATCTTGAGAAAGCTCTGTCTATTATACTGAGTGGTGCCGCTCCTAGCCCTACTTGCGAGGGTGTATGACTTTCAGGTGTTGGTGTGGCTGTGAGGCCTCGACCCTGTATCGGGGGCATCAAAGGTTACTATGAATGGAAGCCTATTAAAAATTTTCCTTAGCTAGTGGCCTACCCGGTTCACCTCTAAAAGGAGTCATAATCTTTGCATGGGGAGGGGGAAGAATCTCTCCCATAGATTCCCATCATAGGCATACACCTAGACGTTTGAAGGTGGTTGTGACATTGACCCCTACTAAAAGGGTAACCTTTGAACATACACCATTGAGTCCTTAGAAACACCAAAAACATGAGCACCCTCTAGGGGGTGACATGACTGTGTGAGGTGCACATATGTGCATAAGTAATGGGGCAAAGGTGTTGGCTTCTCACCATTTTTTTTGTAGGACTAAGCTATGTGTTTGTTATCAAGTCTTAAACATTGTCCAATCATTATCAAACAAAGACTCCCCTGATGCTATCAAGTTGCTTTGTCCTTGATAGGTCTATTAACGACTGCTTCTTGTATCACAACTACTTGATTTGAACCTTTGTGTCTTTAAACGAATGCTTGAAATCCTAAAATGAGATTTTTGATTAAACCATTCTTCAAACCTGTCAGGAAACTAGATTTTATGTTAGACATCAATTCAAGTTGCACCTCAAAATTCAACTTTAACCTCAAAAACTATGTCAGATTGTCAGATTTTGCACTTTTCCCACGTGAAGTTTCACACTTCAGAGCACTTTCTCATGCAAGACTTTGTTCTCTTGTGTGAAGGTTGGTGTTCTCTCATGTGAGACTGTAGCCCAGTTTGCAAAAATAGAGACCTATTTTCCATTGACTATTTGACTTTTTATTTGATCTACTTTTGTTTGAGGTCTATTTTTCTATTTTCCTATCATTCACTGTCAGAAACTGGTTATTTTGAGTTAGGAATCGATCAATCTTTTCTTTGACTCATGTCATCTCTCATTGGTTTACCTTATCTCTTTATGCCTTTTGTATCTCATGTTGCGATAGTCTTATCTTGGCTATTCTAGCCACCTCTTTTGATAATTCATACTAGGTCCATCTCGCATCTTGGCTATTCTAGCCTTTATCTCCTTTGTGTTGTTCTTAGAGACTAAGTCTAGCATTATCCTGAGTCCTCTCTTGTTTCATCTTCATTTATGACTATCACAACTAGAAGTGGCAAGACTTATCCCATTTAGAATCCTGATCAAGGTAGAAGCGAACCTCCTAATCAAGAAATAGATACTCCTGAATCTATTGTGAAATTTGAACTTTGTGAGATATCTTCAGTTTCCTCATTGAATACTTCGAAAGATAGTCCATCTCAACCACTATCTTCGGTGTTTCAAGAGTGTTTTAATCCATTGTTTGAAGCACAACCTAGTTTTTCATTTCAAGACCAAGAAAACTCATTCTTCCAAGAGAACTCATTGTTTCACAACTTTGGAAGACCTCTTCCTCGAACTAATCGTATTATCGTACCTATTGATCCTATGGAGAATAGTTCTATCATTGAACCTAGTGATACTGTTGATGATATCTTCTCACCTGAATTTGTTAAATCTTTTGATCCTGTTTACTCACCAAAGGTTACTATGGTTGCACCCTTTTGGCACTAGGCATATCATTTCACTGAGAATTCATGTACTGCACAAGCCTACATCAAGATGGGAGATCCGTTTGATTTCTAACCAGACAAGTATAGTCAAACCTTTGATCAATCTCACAACAATCAATATCATGGTCAATCCTCTAATGACCCACGTCATGCTCAACCTTGAAATGAGAAACCTCATGGTCAATCTCAACATGACCAAAATCAGTCCCACAATGATGATCAATCTCAAAGCAAACCTCAAGGTGATCGACAACCCACCTATTTCTATCGTCCTCCTCCGTTTGATCAAAACCAAGATGATCAACAACAAGATCAAATTATGAGTATTTATGAGATTCTTGGGAATGAAAATGAAGTTATAACTCAACAGGATATAGATGCTACCAAAGCTAATAAGGGTCTTATTAAAATGATGGAGATCCTTCTCCTATAGGAGAAAGAAAAGTACTTCCTTGAGCTAGCTAAACAAGGGGCCAAGTTACCCTGAGACTATCAAGTTGAAACACTCATAGCTAAGGAAGAAGAAACTGAGACCACAAAGTTACAAAAGATGGTCTGAGAAATGCAAGATCAGATTAGTCAACTTGCGAGGAATTAAGACAAACCCACTCAATAATTTACGATGGAAAGTATTTGTCCTTTCCCTTTTGACATAAGTCTTCATATGCCACCTTTTCCTAGAGGTGTAGAACTCCCTCAATATGACAAATACTTGGGTGCAACCAATCCCCAAGATCACTTAAGGGAGTTTGGTGCATTGTCTATGGAATTCATGCACGATCAGACATATCTCCTGCACTTAGTTCCTCATAGTTTGGGCAGACCAGCTATGGAATGGTTCTCTAG
Source organism: Chamaecyparis obtusa (assembly GCA_027943335.1). Taxonomy (NCBI): domain Eukaryota; kingdom Viridiplantae; phylum Streptophyta; class Pinopsida; order Cupressales; family Cupressaceae; genus Chamaecyparis; species Chamaecyparis obtusa. The sequence goes on from BSBK01011227.1 coordinate 113,411, forward strand.
ATTTCCTACTGGTATTAAAATTTTTGATGAAATGGATAATCTTTTTCTCCAACACTACTCGCATAATATTCAGCATTTGATCAACATCCAAGATCTTTGCAAGTTAAAACAGTGACAAGGAGAATCTTTCCTAACATTCCTCCAAAGGTGGAGACAATTATGTATGAAGTGTCCTCATAAGCTACTAGAGTCTGAGAGACTCGACATTTTCTTGGACAATCTTGTCCCAAACTTTGGATACCAAGTAAAATTGCAAGGTCCTCTTACTTTTGATAGTATGATCAAACAAGCAGTGCAGATAGAGGCCTTTATGATCAATAAGGGAGAATTCACTTTGAATAAGGACAATAAACAAGGATTCTCCATAAACAAGGATAAAGGAAAGATTTCCAATAAGAATAGAGATGTAGTAAATGATGGAGTGGTGGATAATGTTACTGCAAAGCCTTCAAAGCCTACTTTTAATCTTACTTCTAGTATACAAGTGGCTAAGGCTATCGAAAAGACCACAACAGATAATCAGAAAACTTCACGATTTGCTAGGAACAAACCTTGGGCCTCTCAACCCAAGCATGATTTCACCTCTTTGGGAGAGCCTCTTGATGTGGTCTATAAAACTCTTATAGAGAATCAGGTTCTTACTCCTTTAGAAAAGCATACTTATGACCTACAACCAAGACCTCATTGGTAGAATGATAATGCTTACTGTGACTATCACCAGAACATTGGTCATAAGACTTCTACTTGTCTCTAACTAAAGCATAAATTTCAAGATCTCATTGACAATGGTGACATCCTTGTGGAGAACCATAATAAGAATTTGGATCACCAAGCTTTTAAGGATCCCTTCCCTCCTCATGAGAAGGGTGAGTCTTCAAATGCCAAGAATACCAATGCTAAAGTCAATTACACGTACACTAATAATGACAATGTTATTGGTATGATCGAACATGTTGAGATAGAGTATTGTGACATGATCACTTCTAAAGGGAGAAATGATGCTCCCAAGTCTAAGACTCCTTTTATCTTGTGAAGCTCTGTGTCTCATTCATCTGAATCTGAACAATCTTAAGACTATGCTAATGTTGTCACTCGATCACGAGGAAGAGTTGTTTTGAAAGGTCCCAATGCTTCCACGTTTGCTCCAAAGCAAACTACGGATAAGAGACTTGATACTCCCGCATCCACTCTAAAGAAAATTGTAGATAAGACTGTTGTTGGCCCCACCAACAAAAAAATGAAATCTGTTCCTATGGCTAGCTCAGCTAGTTATAGCATTTTAGATCAACTCCAGTGAACCAATGCCCATATTACCATTTTTGAGTTGTTGAAAATCTTGCTTGCTCACAGGCAGATTTTGGATAAGGCCCTTGCTGAGGCAAACATTCCCAAGGATCTCGATCTCAACCGGTTCCAATCTATGGTGGGTCATTTGACTTTGCCTCACTATCTATCCTTCTCTAAAGAAGACGACCACTCTTTGAGTCACCCACATAATGCTCCCTTGCATATAGAGGTCATGATAGGTCCTAAGTGCATCCACTGAGTGCTCATAGACAATGGTGCTGGTCTTAATATCTATTCCGCTAAACTACTCACTCAGCTAGGTTATGATGAGAATTGTATAGATCCTTGCAAAAAGATTACCATCAAAGCTTATGATGAGGAAGAATGCAAGTCCCAAGGCTTAGTTGTGCTACCTATTTGTGTAGGTCCTATTGAGAGAGATGTTACTTTCCAAGTGCTTGATATTCCTCTTTCCTACAATATCTTGTTGGGTAGGCCTTGGATTCATGAGATGCAGGCTATTCCATCCATGTATCATCAATGCATTAAGTTTCCATTCCATGGAGTAGAAGTCACTATACCTGCAAATACCAATTTCTCTTGAAACACTCTTGCACAAACAACAGATAGCTTTGTCCCAACAAATAGAGAATCCACTAAGTTTTATGATGCTAAGCTGAAAGAAATGGAACAAACTTTGAGACTTAAGGATACAGGCATGGGAGAATACCGAATGGAACTTGTGCTATCACTGGTTGCTCTACCTCTATCTCCACGCTCTTATGGGAGACCTTCTAAGGACAACAAAATTTCTAATGCTCCTCCTCAAATAGTTTATGATGGCACCTTTGTAAGGGCCTCTACGCCTTTAGAAGATGAGGATGAAGAGAGAGCTATCAGAGCATGGATCTATAAAGGAAAAGAAATAGCTGAAACAACCACTCCACCTCTAGATTTAGAGAAATTACCATATAGAGAAGCCTTCAAAATCATGAAACACTTTGGTTATAAGGGGAGTGGTCCTATAGGAAAAAATGATAATAGCCTACTACAACCCATTGAAGCTACAGGCCACCACACAAAAGATATTAGTGGCTTAGGCTTTAAAAAGACTCCCTTTCATTTGGGAACCAAGAAATTTGTGTCAGCTCTTGAGCCTGAACCTGAATCTGCATAAGAAATTGAAGATACCAAGCTAGAAGTGACTCCAAAGGATACCTTTGATGAAGATACATTTCCATATCCTATTCCCCTAGATCTTGCGACACTCTTTGCCGAACCTGATGAGCCTATGATACCTATTCATATGGTAGAGATAGATACTGATACTGATAATGATTCTGATAAAACTTCTTTAGTATACCAATTCACATATGAGGAATGGAAAGAAACACTAAATGATGATCCTAATTTTCAAGGTGAACGATATAGACCACCCCATTTTCAAAAATACTTTGAACAAGAACAACTTCAGCAAGCTATTAATGCCATAAGGGATAATAATGAGTCTGATGGCACTACTAATGAAATTCCTACATCAAGTACTGACTCACATGAATATGATTTTGACTCTTTGTCTGATGCTACTTATGATGTAGACATAGATACTACTCACATGTATGAAAGACTCCTCAAAGTAGGTCAAGGGTCTAGCGCTAGGCCACATGAATTAGGCACCACTAATGTCAACATGTCCTCTACTTTTGACACAAGGTCTTATAGGGATTTGAATGCTCCTTTGGATGAGATCGCTCTAGATCTTGACTTTCTCATCAATGCTTTTGAGGGTTATACCATGAATGCAGTTGAACCAGTCACTACTTCCCTTTCACTCCGCTATCCCAATCTGATAAACTAGAACTCCCCTTCTGAATCCAATGAAGGCCTAACATTCTAGAATGATTAGGATCTAGCCTATTACCTCCATGCTATTGAGCCTATGATGTCCTCCACTAGCGAAAGTAGTGTCAACATGATAGAGACGGATATCAAGTATCTCAGTCAAAAATCAAAAGAAAAAATAGATGCTCTGATGGTGAAAACCACTTTGTGGCAGTATCTGAGCCAAAAATATTAAAAATAAAAGATGTATCCGAGGGTGAAAACCTCTTTGAGGTACCCAAGGATGAGATACTTGATATGCTTTTGAGCCACTTTCAAGAGAGGTCATCAGTATTGATTGAACCGACACAACTGATCAATTTGGGTACAGAAGCTGTTCCACAGATTATTCATCTAGCACAATCATTGTTTGTCGAAGAAAAATAAGAGTTCACAAGCTTCTTTCAGAGAAAGAAAATAAAATTTGCATGGACTTACTTTGACATGCTTGGATTAGATCCCAATCTAATCATGCATCATTTTTCCATTACACCAGGTATCAAACCTGTTAAATAGAAGCTTGGAAAAATGCATCCACACATACTCCTTTTGGTTAAAGCAGAGTTAGAAAAGCTTCTTAAGGATGGCTTCATAAGAACTATTGATTATGAAGAATGGATTTCAAACATTGTTCTAGTCACTAAACATGACAAATCCATTTGTGTGTGTATAGATTTTAGAGATCTCAATAAGGCATGTCCGAAAGATGACTTCCCACTGCCTAATATTGATATGATAGTTGACATGATAGTAGGATATGAAATGTATTCCTTGATGGATGGATTTTCTGGCTATAATCAAATAAAAATTGTGCCAAAAGATCAAGAAAAGACTGCTTTTACATGTTCCTAGGGCACCTTTTGTTGGAATGTCATGCTTTTTTGGGCTTAAGAATGCTGGAGCAACATACCAAAGAGCTGTTACTACTATCTTCCATGATACGATGCATAAAACAATGGAGGATTATGTGGATGACACTTTAGCCAAAAGCATGCAGCAAAGAACTCACCTCATAGACTTGGGTCCCATCCTTGACCGCATGGAACAATTTAGTCTCAAGCTTAATCCAAAGAAATGTGCTTTTGGTGTTACTTCTAGGAAACTCTTGGGTTATATCATTTCCGCTAAAGGTGTACAAGTTGATCCTAAAAAGGTGCAAGCTATTATGGACATGCCTCCACCCATGAATATTAGTCAAATGAGAGGATTACAAGGAAGGCTATAATCTATCTAGCATTTTATTTCAGAGTTGGCCGATAAGTCACAACCATTTACTAAAACTTTGCATAATAATGTGACCTATGAATGGAATAAGGAATGTGACAAGGGACTTACTCAAATAAAATAGTATCTAGCTAATCCACCAATTTTGATGCCTCCTATTCATGGGAAGCCGCTTATATTGTACATCTTAGCAACAAACACATCCTTGGGTGCTCTCCTAGCTTAAGAAGATCAGAACAATAAAGAGAGAGCCATATACTATATTAGCAGAACATTGGTTTCCTAAGAAATGAATTACTCTATCATTGAGAAGGCTTATTTAGTAGTGGTATTCACTTCTCAGAAGTTGTGGCATTATATGTTAGCTCATACCATGAGGCTTATTGCAAAAATTGATCCATTGAAGTACTTGTTGAGCAAGGCTTCCCTCACAGGTAGATTAGCAAAATGGGTAATGATACTTAGTGAATTTGACATTGAGTATGTTGAAAGAAAAGCTATTAAGGGACAAAAAATTGCTGATCAGATGGCAGAAGCTCCTTTGAAAGATCATCAGCCTTTGAGTATTGAATTCCTAGATGAATCCATCATGCTTCTCACACATCAATCTTGGAGCATGTTCTTTGAAGGATCATTCACTCAACAAGGATCCAGTGCAGGCATTCTGTTTGTTACACCTGAAAGATATTCATTACCAAAAGCATATAAAATGTTGTTTCCCTACACAAACAACATAGCTGAATATGAAGCTCTCATTAATTAAATGAAGATAGCCCTTGAATTGTGTGTGGATGAGCTCAAGGTCTTTGGAGACTCGTAGTTAATCATCAATCAAGTCAATGATGTCTACCAAACTAAAAATGACAAACTAATACCTTAAAAAAGGATGGTGGATGATCTTAAACAATACTTTGTGCACATTTATTTCCAACAGATTCTAAGGGCAGACAATAAAGAAATTGATGCAATGACCACTCTTGCTTCAATGTTACAAATGTTGAAAAATGACTTTAGACACGAGTTCCTAGTGGAGGCATTACACTACCCTGCCTATGATATTCTTGAATCTAGGATGATCTATTTAGTCATTGGACATGATTCATCCCGCTACCACCATATCTTTTCCTACCTTCATGACCAAATCATTCCAGACACCTATACCCAGAATGAAAAATGTCACCTCATTCATACTGCTTCACAATATGTCCTCATAGTAAATGACTTGTATAGATGGGGTCTAGACAGTACCCTCCTTAGGTGCTTAGAACCCGATGAGTCCAAGCATGCGCTAGCTGAGGTACATGAAGGTATCTGTGGGTCTCATTCTAGTGGTCTGACGTTAGCCCTGAAACTTATTAGAGCTGGTTATTACTGGTTGGACATGGAAAAAGAAGCTATTCACTATGCTAAGACTTGCAAGCAATGCCAATTTCATGGGAACCTGATTCATGCTCTTGCTCATGAACTTAGTCCTCTCATCAGTTTCTGGCCATTTTAGTAATGGGCCTTCAACTTGGTTGGTCAGATACATCCCTCCTCTTCAAGAGGACACAAGTTCATCATCATAGCTACTAATTACTTTACCAAGTGGGTTGAGGTAGTGCCTCTCGCTGTAGCTGACGGTAAGACCATTGCTATGTTCATACTGAACTATATCATTTGCAGATATGGTATACCCTCATCTATTATCACTGACAATGTGGGACAATTCAAAAATAAGGACTTGACATACTTATGCACTAAATTCAAAATTATTTAGCATTGGTCATCCATCTATTATCCTCAGGGTAATGGACAAGCAAAGGCTTCTAATAAGACAATCCTAAAAATCTTGCACTGAATAGTTCATAAATTTGGTAGAGATTGACATCTCCAGATTAATTTGACTTTGTGGGCCTACAAAACAAGTATCTAAACACCAATGGGGGCCACTCCTTTTGCCCTGGTTTATGGAGCAGAGGTAGTATTACCTATTGAGGCTGAGATTCTGACATCACAAATCTCTCTGAGGGGCCTCATCATTGATGAAGATAATAGAATATCCCAGCTTCAAGAGCTTGACTTACTTGATGAATGTTAGAAGGTGGCGTTCGATCATCTAAGAGCATACCAAAAGAGGATGTCTAAAGCTTACAATAAGAAAGTCAGACAAAGGGAATTCCAAGTGGGTGATCTTGTCCCGAGAGAGAACCCCAAGAATCAACAGTAGTGAGTCCAGAAAGGGAAATTTGAACAAAACTAGCTTGGTCCGTATGTCATTACTGCAACATTTGGGTCTGGCGCTTATCGACTCTCCACCACTAAAGGAGATCAACTCAAAGAGCCTATGAACACTCTTCATCTAAACAAGTTCTACAATTGAGACATTCTCAGCATGCTCATGTACATATTTATTGGTCTTGAAAAAATCCCAAAAAATGATATATTGCAAAAATCCTAAAAATTGCAAAATGTCCTGAAAAAATGATCATCTTAGTGAAAACCTGGTAAACAGGCACTTTGATGTATCTATTATCTTGGTGAAAACCTGGTAAACAGGCACCTTGATAATAATAAAAAAAATAGAAAATTGAAAAAAAATAAAATAAAATGAGATATTCAAAAATACAAAAAAATTAAAAAAAGAGAAAAGTACAAAAAAATTGAAAAAGAAGAAAATGTGCCATTGATGAAAACCTGGTAAACAAGCGTCATGGTAGCAAAAATAGAATTTCTACCAAGATGGTGAAAACCTGGTAAATAGGTGCCTCTTGTTTCCTGAAGTTACATCTCATCTCAACATCACTTGGCTTTTAGTTTCCTGCTTTAGTTTGTCTCCTGCTTTTAGCTCGTTTCCTGCTTTAGTTTTCCAACTCATGCTCTTGCCTTTAGTTTTTTTCAAGATTTTCCTTGACTCTTCATGGATTGGAACTGGTTCACACTTGGGGGCATCTTCTTGGTCTAGGGGGCATTGTCCTATCACTTTCAAAAAAATTTGCATCGATCACCAGTGATTCCCGCTGCATCTGCCTATTGATGCCTAACTACTTTTGAGATTTCTCTCCTTGAGGATCTCTCATGTATCGATCACCAGTGGTTCTCACTATGCCTACCTACTGATACTTAGCTCTTGTTTGAACCTCTCTCTTTTGGGATCTCTTCCTTACATTAGTCACCAATGGTCCTCACTGCATTTTCCTGATGATGTTTCACTCGCATTTTATTCTCTTTTGAGAATCTTCCTTGTATTAGTCACTAGTGGTTCTCATTACATTTGCCTACTGATTCTTGGTTCACACTCTGATATCCTCTTGAGACTTTGTCTCTCATGATGGTCACTAGTGGTTCTCATTGTGTTTGCCTACTGTCACTATCCTGTCAAGACTTCGAATGTTGTTTGCTTCTGATTTGACTTCAATCTGCTTGAACACACACGTAAATTGAAACTAAAAACTGATCTTGTGTTCCTCTGAAGCACACTGAGATTTTCCTTTGCTTGTTTGTTTGATTTCTTTATCATCTATCCTCGAGTGAATCTAAGATGTCTTTCTTGACTGAGAAAGGTGAAGACTGGGGGCATGATCTTTCCTTCGCTTTCTATTTGTTGGTTTACTTCCAATGATCCAAAGAATCTATCTAAGAGGGGTGTCTACCTATAAGAGCCTTCATCTTGTATTGGATGGTGATGTGTACCTTGACTCCTTTTATATGTACACTTTGGTGAGGTTGGTTCTTCTCCTTGTTTGTTTTGAGTGACTTCTTTCTGCTACAAGTAAAATGGCTAACACTTGCCCTGCTAAGTGAACGTAAGGGTCACTGCGAGCACTCTTTGGAAAAAGAAGGAACTCTCAGATGTCTGGTGTGTTTGTTTGCAAGAAACATTCAGGTCATTCTAGCAATTATGCTTTAATGCTTATGTTAACTTGCTAAATAAAAAAGAATAGGTGTTTAGGTCATTTTAGCTTCTTGTGCCTTAATGCTTACTCCTCATTCTGACAAATCTAAGACTTATGTCATATTCATATTCTCATGATTGAAATGTTAGTGAGGATTGTATGACATCTTGTGATCATCCCATGCTTAAATGAACTTGATGGTGATAAATATGGTGAGTCCAACAACCAAGACCTAGGGCTTGCATTTTCATTCCAGGCTTGCATGTTCATGCTAAGCTTGGATTTGAGACAATATCTTGTTACTCTCTTGATTTCTTTCTATTCATCAAAGGTTCTCATCTTTTGTCCTGGTTTCATCTTGGCTGCACAAGTGTTCGGTCCTCAATCTTGATCTTCAGCACGTAATCTTTTTTATTAGTACTTGTCATAGATTATGACAATCTTGCATGAGATGATTAGTACCATATACATTACATATCCATTGCATTTTCATTTCATTTTGATTCTACGTCTACATATACATGTGCATCCATTATAAGCATAACTCAAATCATACATTACACATATGCATACATCCTATCCATCTATGACTACATTTCATATTGCATCATCATAAAAATAAACCATGTGCATATTCATAAAATAAAGCATGTGCATTTCATACATTTCTATCCATACATATAAGCATATAAAAAAATCTCATAAACATCAATATCAAAGCAATATAACAAGTACAATGATATTAAACTATCAATCTCATATATATCTCGAATAATGTCATGTACAAAGAGGAGGTGCTACTCGAGCACAGTATCAAAAATGGGCTATAATGTACAAGTATATCAAAAGTGCTAGCTAGGTCCCGCACCACTTGGAGGAGGTGGTGGCAATGGTCTTTGAGGTAGGGGTATCAGCCACTGTGGTGGTGCTTGCTATGGTGGGGCCTATGGTGGTGCCTATGGAGGTGTTGGTGGAGGTGCCTGCGGAGCTCCAACATAATTAGAAAAAGGTGGTACCTACTCTGATAGATCTGGAATGACCCTGCAAAAAGCTGCATAGTAGTAAGCGGCTTGCACAACCTGATATTTGGTCTTAATCCATGATTGTGCTAGCTCCTCCTATAGCTGCCTGATCTCAGTGGCCCTATCAGCTACTCGAGTCTCCTCCCTGATGACTCAAGTGTGATAGTCATCATGCTCCTGCTGGACCTATTGTACCCTCTCCCAACTCTTCCTGAGAGCCTCCTGCAATTGTGATGAACCTGCTCCTACCAGAATGTCAGGCATGTTAGTATCATCATCTGGTGGTGCCTGTTGTGATGTATCACCTATTCACTGCTGGGTGGATCTCTGTTGGTTCCCACTACTCCCAGCTCCTGCATCTGAACCCATCATCCTAGTAGGGATGCTAATCTATCCTGCTTGGGATCTCAATACTCTCTGCTGCTTTTGTCCCTGCTATGCAGCCTGTTGCTGTACAGGTTGCTAAACTAGTGGCTGCTAGGCTAGTGGCTACTGATCTGGTGCCTATTGCTGCTATGCAGATTGCTACTATGCCCCCATACCAACTAGATCTATGAACCTCAAATGAGGGCATGCAATCAACTGATCTTTGTATGTAGGTGTCACCACTGTATTAGTGACACCCACCATGTAATCCCATCACGTGGCTAGAATGCATTCCTTTATAACACACCACCCTGGATCCAATCTAGCATGCCACCCTTTCATCTCCTCATCAGAGAAGTGGTTGTAGGGGTAGTACTCATGTGATATGTCTTGCTGCCTACCAAACTAATGTAGGACGTGTGTAACAAGGAATCACTTAATGATGGTGATGCTACATCCAATTAGTGGACATGATATAAACATATGCAAAAGCTCTCTCCGAGCATCATCCCATAGCTTTGTAGCCACCCAAGGTCTCCATACTATAGCTATCATGTCATCCAGCTATCCTCTCCACTACTCTGACTTACCCAGTAGAGGCTAGGTCATCAGACCTATGTACCTATAAATATACGGCTCAAGCTATTGTTGTGTGTCATGGTAAATTGACCTACAAATGGGGAGATGCTCCCAGGCCCAAATTTGAAGAATGAAGACTCGTGCCACCATCATCCTCACACCATGATATACTATCTCATGCATCTCATGATACATGTGGGCCAACATACACTCGCCCCACCTGAACCTGATGGTTGGTCTCTCCAACATCCTCCACAGCATCATGCGCCAACCACACTCTAGACCATGCTGACCTCAATCTGGAACAAGGTAGTAGCTCAAAAATATAGCAAGAACAATGATAAATGGATGAGCACTGCCATGCCTACTGATCAAATCATCCCAGGAGATAGCCCAACCCATCACTAGATCATCCCTGAAGATCATCCTCAAGGCTACTATTGTACACACTAGAATGGTGCACTTCTATGAATCATTACATGCAAGGAAACTCAAGAATGAGCCCTCACAAAGTGATCCATAGCTCTCTATGTATGGAGTTGCAAGATTATGAATTTTCTCTCAGCTAGAGCTATTGAGCTTGTGACCTTGCTAGTCAACCACACAATGAGAGATTCACAATGAGGACAAGGGAAACAATGCCAATATCCCCAAATAGAATCAATATGAATGCAATGCAATGCAAGTAATCTAAGAATGATGATGCAATCTAGTTTATGGAAATGGAAGTACAATGCAACTAATCTATGAAAGGAAAGTACAAAGATTACAACCTTCCTAATTAGGCTATGTGAGATTATTCTGTTGCATAAAAGGAAATCTAAACTATGAAAGCATAAACATGAACTACTATGCAGGAATGGAAGCTAAACTATGAAGCAATGAAGAAATCTAAAAGCTTGATGCAACAATGATCTCCAAAAAGCTCCAAAGTCTTCAAGAATTCCTGCAGCATAAAGTTAGCATAAAACAATTGACCTAGAATGAGGGAGAGAGCTCTCCTTTTATAAGAAATGCAAAGGAATGGACCATTGAGATTAAGAGGCAAAAGACTTAATCAACGGCGGAGATTGAAAGAAGAGAAATCCATGTGCACAAGTATCCTCCAATAGGAAAATAGGAGTTGACTTTATGTCCATATAAGACAAAAGGTACTTTTCACTTTTTTATAAAATAAGAATAATGTTTTATTTGTGCAACTTAGGATAAGAAGAAAATGGGGCTTTTTATTTAATCAAAAGGGGAGGAAATATTCCTTTTAATTAAATAAATACTTAGGATAAAATGGTTAGCCCATAGGATAAAAATCCAATATATGATTGAAATAAGACTTGATCAAGAAATTGATAATGTTGAAAAATATTGATTATTGATAAAAATGATTCAGGGTTAATAAATCAAATAAATGGTGCCCAATGTCTAGGCAACCATTTTAGGGTGCATACAACTATACCTTGCCATGGATGTGTCTCATACTCCACTCGAGCACCATGAACTGGTATCTGTAGGATCCTGTATACATCCTCGAGAGTCATCGTCATCTCCCCCATCAAAAAGTGAAAAGTGTTCATCTTTGAATGGAAACGCTCTACCAATGCACGAAGAAGACCGTGATTTACCTAGATGTTGGGTAAATCATGCAAGAATCCCAAACTGAGCCCCTCAATATGAGAACTCTCTGCATCTGTTAGTCTCTGCACTAGGGTGGTGATCATAGGATGGTGCATCCTAAAGGCGACATCAGGGAAGTCAACCTGCAAAGCAAGTGATGACATTGGATCAGTATCTTGATATGATGGTTTTTAAACACAAACGACAACAAATGCAACAAGACATCTATCCTAGACATGGCTCTATGACGCTATACTTGGCTAATTTTATGCAAATTTGACAAATTTTGGCAAAAGACTTCAAACTCTGTAGCAGCTTTTCATGCGAGAAAAATATTTTCTCGTGCGAGACATGACTCAACCTTGTGCAAACTGCTACAATCTCATGCAGGACCACCTTTTAGCTCGCGCGAGCTTCTAGATAGAGCCCACACAAAGAAGACCTAACTGGCACAAGGAAACTACTTCCTCACGTGAAGGGAGACCTAGGCTAGTGCAAGGAAACTATTTCCTCACTCGAGATTGGAAGAACACGCTCGTAAAGTTGTCAAATATACCCTAAATTAACCTAAAAAGTAGTACAAATTGAAATGCAAGGAGGTTTATCGACTACTTACAGGTGCGTCATACTTCGCTAGCTAGGCATGTCATCGGGAGTGCTCCAATCAGTGTGTATGCATTGGAAGACCCTCCATTTCTCTCTCAGAGCTCAAAATCACAAGAAGACGAAGGTGAATAATGAATTGAAAATGACCCCTCTGGGCCTTATATAGCTTTTGACCTAATTTTTAAAAGTGCTCTGTTTTGCACAAAAATTGCACTCTTGGCTAAATCAACTGCTCTGAATCTATTTTTGGGATTGAAATTAGAATCTGACATCTCTAGATAGCTTGAAATCATGTTTTAAATTTTGGGACCCTTTTGGGATTGGACGCTTGTGCAGTCAGCCTTCTGGTGTCATCTTCTTGCCAGACTCTCATCTTTGCATCATGTTCTCAAGATCTTTTCTCTTTTCATCAAAGTCAACTCTGGTCAATTATGGTCAAACTTGGTCAATAGGACCTCTGCTTTGCTCTGATTTTCTTCTGCAGTTTCTCAAATCTAGTCTAATTGCTTCTTCTCTACAATCCCTTGTTGTCAATCATCCTTCTTATGTCATCTTTCAATTTCGCTCCTGAGGGGGCAGGATGATTGCATCATTTGAATCTCATCAAAACAATTCTTGAATTAGTCTAATCTGAATCATCAGTTCTCATTGCTAGGGGCATCTCGATGCCTCACATCTTGCTATCTTGTCATCTATCTTTTAGGTATCTGAGCAACCTAACTTGGATCCTCAGGAATCAAGCCTCATTCTGGAGATGGTTCTCGAAATATTTTAGGTATTGGGGCAATCTAACCCTAATTCCTAGGAGTCAAGCTTCATTCTGAAGATAGCTCTCGAAATCTCTCTTAGACCATTATCTGGGAAATCTAACCCAAGTCTCAGAGGCCTAAGCTTCATATTGGGGCATTCTAACCCTGATTCTGGAGAGAGTCCTAAGTTTGCATCTGAATCTCATTCTGGGCATTGGGGCAACCTAACCTTGATTCTCATCTTCTCTCAAGACCGTTATCTTTGTAATCTAACTTAGACTTCAAAAAATCATGCTTTGATCTGTTCGGTGTCTTGGAAACCTAACCTAGACTCCCAAATTTCTAGTCATCTATCACTTCAGACTATTCTTTGAATCAACATGTTGTTCACACATCAATTCAAAGAGGGGCAAATGTAATACCATAAAATTGGCACCTAATAAATTCAATCAATTTTTGTGCATTTTTGTCAATTTTACATCTCCAAAGTCCTAGTTTCCTAGGTAATTTTCTCTCTCCTACTTGACTTAATTTGACTTGATGTCAATTGCAAAAACCCTGATTGCATTAATCAAATATTAAAATTAATTCCTAAAGTCTTGGACTTTTATTAGCTAAATTACCCCTATGATAAATTAATTTAATCCTAAAGTACTAAGTACTTGGAATTAAATTAAAATCTACCCCCTTTAGCTAATTACCCATAAAAATGAATTAATAATTACTTGTTATTTGAATGGACACTCTTTTTTTGAATTAATAATTCAAGATATTCGAAAAGTCCCCTATGTGGCAAATTCTATTCTTTTAATTAAGTAATTCAATGCTTTTTTGTCTCAAATGGGAATGAAGAGTCAGGAGTTTCAAATCAAGAACCTCTTCATTCTCTCCTCGGGCTTTTCTATTTAATGAGTCTCATTTCTTCATTCAAGGAGGGAAATTTTTGAGAGTAATTGAACTATAGTATTTTTGTGTCTCAATTTCAAAGCTTTTACTTACATTTTATTACAATTTTCATTTAGTTAATATTGCATATTCATATACTTAGTTTGGCTTATTTGCTCATAGTTTTAGTCTAATTTCATATTTCTTTCAAGTACTTTAGAATAATCTGCACTTCATATTTACTTTCAAGCTATTTAGATTAATATCATATTCCTTTTAAAGCTCTTAGATTAAATTGCATTCATTCTAGCTTAATTCAGTTTTTTGTTTATCATCACAGGTTTTGAAAATTCTCCATTGTAGAATCAGTCTTAAGGTTTTTGGCTCTATAATCTGAGAGCAATTAAACACCCCATCTACATAGGAGGCAACAGGTCACTTCACAATGGATTTTAGATTGAGTAATTCATACTCTCTCTTGTAATTCGATCATGTGAGTAATGACCATGTTGCGTGTGTAGTTAGATTTGAGGTCCACATTCCACCACATACAGCAGGAAACAACCAATAGTTTTTTTACTGAATGGTTGCAGGAGCAATAAAGCTCTAAATACTTCAATGAAACTTAAAACTAACTCCTACCTAACTATGAATTGAGTTCACCTCCAACGTGGACCCCTACGGAAGAGTGAATGAATAAAAACTCAGAGATTAAGAATTGAAGATATCATTTCATTGATTCATAAAGCATAAGTACAAAGTGTAGCAACATAATTGTATTTCACTACTACTGGATTACAAAAGGATTTCCCACAAAAAATAGCTAGCTCAGGAATCTAAAATTCCATCTTATTTAACAAAAACTCTAAACAAAACTACCTAAAACTAGGATTCTCCAATGTTAGGGATATGATGACTTTTAAGATACAAGAATAACATCATTTAATATAGGAGTAAGTTGCATTCAATTCTTCATGAATTTAGGAATTCATGACCTCTAGATTTACTCCACAATAGTTGCTAACTATATTGACCCAGTCTGCAATGACAACCACTATCGACTGAAAGTGATGGAACCATTATGAGTCCCAAAATAGTTATTCAACTTTATGTCACCACTTTGTCTTGTGATGTTGACTTCTTCTTCACCTGTTGACTCACCATTTCCTGTAAGAGATTAGCGTGCACATGCAAAAATCACAATACATATCCAAGATAGAATTCATAATAAGTTTTTCTACATTATATTTTCTCTCATCACATGGCTACAGGAAACACTACCCAATCAATGCAAGATGGAAAGATACAAGATTTCATTCCATGTAACCATATAACATATATATTTAGCATATTCATTTAAACTTAAAAACATACAAGTGCACACACACACACACATAAATTTTTTAAACACAAGCTGTTTGAATAAGTCTATGAAAAAATCATAAAATTCCCAAGTCTTAACCATAAAACATATGAAATCATAAACCAAATAGGCCTTAAATTGGCCTCATCATTTCCCCCCTAGCTTTGCCTTTTTCTGGTCCTCAAGCAAACATGAAGTTCTTTATCGTCGCTGTCATCCTGTACTCTGCATCTATTTTCTTCCCTATACCTCCCTTTGCAAAGATCCAATAGAATCTTGTTGTTTTCCTATGTTTCTCCCACCTCCTTACTTCCCTTGCCATATCATATTCATCTAAATTCTCTAAATTTTCCAATAAAGGAGAAATGAGCAAGGGCAGTTGAAAAGTGAGAGGAATCCAAAAACTTTGTCTCATTCTTCCCAATGTGATATACTATGGAGCTCTTTTGTTTTCCATATTGAAATTGAGGGGTGAATGTGGATTGTTATTCCTTATTTCTTTAGTCATGCTAATCCAACACAATTGTATTGATTTTACAACCTCAGACAACTCAGCTTCATCCATTCTAATATATTCATCAAAAGCTGCATTTCTAAGGGGGTAAATGGCTTAACTTCCTAAATCTGAAGGAGCGATTTTCAGCTAGTCATAGTAATAATTTTTAGGATCTTTGGCTTCTAGTCTTAGGTAGAGAGGAATTTCATCCTCTAATTCCCTATAAAATTTAGCTTGGGTATTCCCTACTTATCTCATTTTGGATCCATGACATAAGGGCTCTTAATTGGATATCCCCAACATACAACAAGGGATTCCAGTCCCTGTCATTGGGTACTGCAAGATTATGGAGGAAAAGTTCACATAAAAAAATTTGTATTGCTGGAGGAGAACTATGGAAAGCTTGAGAAAACTCAAGGGGTTCATTTAAAAATGGAGACTTATCTCTCATTATACAAGTCATTTGATAATTTAAAAACTATTTCTTAAGGAATACTGCATAAATAGGAGACGGAGATAAAAAACTCATCAGTTCAGGTATAATTGATGTTACCTTAGTAAGCTTTACATGAAGTTGCTCCACTTCCTCTCCCTTCTCCAGAAGTTCTTGATAATGCCTATCAATGAATTGATTCAAATCTTTCTTCTGTTGTCTCCATTTTTCTCTTTCCATGATTAAGTGGTTAGATAGTTGAAAAATAATGGAAAATAATGACACAGGACAAGAAGCATTTAACATGGTATTTGCACTAGGGTTTTCCCCTGTTGAATGTGGACCAACAATATTATTATTACCTAGATTATTTTCCATTGTAGGATTTGTCCACACTATCATAGACCTCTCTGAATTACCACACTGCTGAGAAGCTGCAGCCAGTGCATCTAAACCTTGATTTAATAACTATTCAACCACTTCATTCACAAAAATCATATTAACCTTAGAATATTCTTCAAACAAATTCCTTCCTATTGCTACAAGAGGTGATTTTGGTATGTCTTCTTCTACCACAAAACATTCTTTTGACATAACATCATTTTCTAAGTCAATGAGATCATCAACTATTTGAAGTCCTTTGGAAGATGAACCCCTCCTATGAAACCTATAGGCTTGCTCATCAGAACTGGAATCATCTCCAATCACTATGCATTCTTCATCCATTATTCCCATAGGGGGCTACTCTCTTTTAGTTTAAGGAAATGAAATAGGAAATTCTTGTTGATTATCTCTAGGTTCATCTATTCTTGGCTCACATGGCTCAGAAGTTTCAGAGTCAACAACTGACTTAGTTTGTGGTATATTTTTAGAAAAAAAAAAATTTCTTCTAGAACTTATCCTAATTGGGATCTCTTTTTCTTTGACATTTTGCTTCCTTGGGGCAGTTGAAGCTATAGGAATTTTTTTTTTTCTTTTGAGAAGAACCAGAGGTTTCTTTTCTCCTTTCTTGCTCTTTCCTCATAGGAGCCATAGTTTTCACAGACGGGCAGTCTTTTTTGCAGAGATTTTCTTCTTGTCCTTATTCTAGACTAATCCATAGGTAGAGGCTTTAGAAGAAATTTCAAGGTTCCTACACCTAGACCTTCTTGAAGTAGACATTGGTTCTAGTTCTTCAATGATTTTACTAACCCCAATGCTCAGTTTTAACCCTCTTCCCTACTCTTCTCCCTATACAACTTAGGGTTTATTTCTCAAATTCTCCCAAAAGAAAATCCTCCCATGACATATCTGACTGCTCTCTTAATGCTTTTTCCATAATTAACTTAATTAAATAATGGTGAGAGACAGTGTTTGGATGACCTTCCTGCACAAACAAAGTTCTTTTCTTTAAAATATGGAACAAGAAACTGGGTACATTCACTAGCATGTTGTCATGTCGTAAGTAGCTCAAGAAATTGAAATGGATAGAATGTAGGAAAGTTTTCCATCCCTCATAGTAAAATAATTTATGATATAGAATACACATTTCTTATGAGGGTTTGGAAAAGATAATATGCTCGTACCTTTATTTTTATCAATATCCAGTAGATGGTCTATATGTAGGGTAAACTATGCTTTGGCAGTTGTTGGATCAAAACTTTTTGATAATTCCTTAATTTCTTGTGCAACCTCATGACCTCAACCACAATTTCTTGAGTAAACAACACCCTTAATCCTTTAACAGTGGCTACTCCACCATTCAATGTGCTTAGAAACTATGAAGCTACCTCACCATCCCAACTGGTGAGCTTTCGAATGTAATATATCCAACCCCTAGCTTCAAAATATGGCATGCATGCTTGGTCATTTAACAAGAGATCATGGATTGTGGGATAACCAAATCAAATATCCTCCCATCTTTTAGAGTACCAAATCACACAAAACAATTTGCAACAATTCAAGACAAACTTCAATAAGGATATTGAGAGAATGCTTGAAATGCAGAGGCAACAAAGGTAGTGGTTACAGACAATTTCAAATGCAGAAAGTTCTGGAGTTTCTAAGGTTTTGGCTCTTGAGGAAACATGACCATGAATCTAAAACATATCACAAATTAACTATTCATAATTACTTCTTCAGACATCTTGTACCAACCACCTTTGTGAACTATGTGCAAAATCAATAGTTCTTTCAAAGTTGTCACATCATGCAAAGCCAAATTTGGCAAGAGCATACGAAAGTGCAAGTATGGAAGTATGGTTTAAAAGAATAACATATAATAATTACATAGACACATAAAAAAAATGATATCTCCCCCCCCCCCCCAACTTAATTGAGCAATTGGTCCCACAATTTCACATGTGACAAGAGTGCAACCGATTTTAAAAAAACAAATATAGAAAATTAATACCTTGGATATTGTATACGATCCTGAAAAGGTGTTGCCGATAGCGTGAAACAATCAACCATTGGTGGATAATGATGAGGTGGAACGGTGAGAGACTAGAAATAGTGAGGTGGATGGGTGGTGTTGGTTCCCACATTTTCTCACACAGTGTTAGGTTTACACTATGATGACAAACTAGTTATTCTTCACTCCAAAGTCTGACAGAGAAAAAGTGCCAATTGATGAGGATAGAGAACCTCCTCCTTTGAGCTCCACATCACTCAGGTGGGTATTGCCTTATCTACACACTCATGACACTTCTTGATGAACAAAAGGCCTACAGATAGATTATTGTGGAATAGTTTTGAGACCCCTATAGGTATCCTGTACCCCAATGAAACCCTGACCACATGCAACAACCTGCTTGCATGAAATGAGTCTGAAAACTAGAAGCCTATCCTAACAACATGAAAGGAAAAGGTGGTGCTTTATGTAAATAATTTGATGATTTGAGTTGGGTGAATGGACCCCTGAAATACCCTAAATCTCTCATAGACCAGTGCCTTATCTAATGGGCAGTAGAGTCAAATACCTCACTACAATAGAGCTATGAAATAAGATGACAATATATCCACCCCAAATCAGATCATACATAACCAAACCACCTGTGTACCCAGATATGCTATCACCTATTCAGAGGAAGACCTAGGAACAAGCAATACATTAACCAACATCCACTAGAAGACAAGCATGAGATATCTTGGTACCCCAGCTCATACACATCTAAAAACCAGTCCTAAACCTAGTCGCTTCTGTGAAAAAAACTCTACTACAGACACTCACTGGAAATGCAAGTAGAAAGACTACAACACCCTTGATGCTATAATCAATAAGTCTAAAACCCAAATGGAAACAATCTAATAATGACATAAACATATTGAAATCTCATACATAAGACATATGTTACAACTTCTTTATATTCTCATAGCTAGAAAGGAAAGAGGGAACACCCTATATGTAGAAAAGCAGGTAGTATTTACAAGGCAGAACATTCATGGAGC
Organism: Chamaecyparis obtusa; assembly: GCA_027943335.1. Taxonomy (NCBI): domain Eukaryota; kingdom Viridiplantae; phylum Streptophyta; class Pinopsida; order Cupressales; family Cupressaceae; genus Chamaecyparis; species Chamaecyparis obtusa. The sequence goes on from BSBK01011227.1 coordinate 133,217, forward strand.
TAGCTCCTCCAAAGATAGAGCAAAGCTAGAACCCCTCAAAAATCAAAATTGATACCATATATACCACTAGTCATCTTGGGATCCCCAAAAAGTCAGGATGCAACAAGCTTCAGATGACTAGGGTTAGGGTTTTCACCCACCAAACCAACTAAAATTAATCAAAAATTTATTACATTGGAGGAAAACCAAGCAACCTTGAGAGATTAGATCTAAGAAAGATCTTCATTACTGAGATATCTCTAAGAAAGTACCGAAGATCATGAATTTGCCATGCAAATCAATCTGATCATTCACCTGCAACATGCCTCAAGCAAGTTATACTCATTCCTTCATGGCATAGACCCTCTATAAACAATCATCATAGCCTTTGGACCATACTACAACACTTGACAAAGTCAATTTTACCAGATCCAACCACATAAGCATTCAATTTCAATCCTTTTGTTGTTGAAAACCCTTAAAATATTCAAATCTTGGAAGAAATGACTACTTTCATGGTGCCAACAACAAATCAGTAGTCAGCATTCAAATCTGGATCAACTTTATATCACGACCGTCAGATCTTCATCTTTCCCGAGCTTCATGACCTAACTCAATAGGAATCCTGGTTTATATTTAGTGATTACGTGACAAGGCTTTCTCTATTCATGAAATGAAACCCTTAACTCATCTTTTACTCAATGAGCTGGCGAACAAGCAAAACAACTAACCCCAGTTACAATTTGGAGAACTTGCGACTGAAGGCTATCTCCCATTTGCTGAATGTTCCGATCAACTGCCAGTTTATTTAGAGACTTAGCGACTACTCATTTTCTTATTCACCAGATCATTTAGAGTACCACCATTCTATTATGAGAATAAGCGAACACAAGGAAAACTTATTGGAGCCACCAAATTAGAGGATACTAATAAATACTCGGTTGCTAATTCACTAACTACTTTATAACCTTAGAGCACGCTGTCAACCCTACCACATCATCAGTCCTTCAGCCAATAAAAAATGAGCACATCAGCATTATGTAGCACATCAGACCCACCCACTATAAGCCTTTAAATTGGACAGTTGGTGCATGATCGCATGGGGTCAGAAGATTCCATGAGATCATGCACCAGCCATAGATCTTCTGCACTGTCATTCCTCTTGAAAGATTCGGGCCCACTAACACATCCTCATCACCTTCTCGCTCAGCCAATCATAATAAAACAACTCTACAATACATGGAAAATGGTCCCACTGAGAGATGTCATTTCATTATCTACGTTGACCAATGAGAAGCCACCACATGTGCATAGCTGGAAATGGACCCACCTTCTTTTATTGCCTGAGAAAAAGTAAGATCGATGGCTGACATAAGATCTCATAACACTAATAGAACCCATGAGAACATATGCCAACCATAGATCTTCTACAAATGTCAGAGCCCTCAAAGACACGTCAGAAACCCTGGTCCCACTGACAACTCCCAAATCATCGCTCAACAACAAATGAGAAAATGCCAATTGTGCTTACATGGCAATGGACCCACTACCCATCGGTATCAAATCAGACGGTGGGCGTATGATCGCATAGGGGAAGAATATTCCATGCGAACATATGCCGATCATTGATCTAAATCTCCGAACCCACCCTGCTGTGTAAGCCACCTTGTCAAATCAAATACTGCCACGTTGTATAGAGTGGGCCCCTTCATGAATTCTTCTTTAATAGAAAAGTCCTATTAGCTGCCACATCATGTGAATCTCAACCAATCAGAATGTTGGTGTAATTAATTATTCCTAATTACACTTTACTTAATCTTACTTAGGTTAATGCATTGCATAGTAAGTTGTGATTGAGACACCTAGGAGTGTGCACATCTATTAAGCACATGGTGTAGGAGAAATTCCACTTTAGGTGTGATAGTTGTCATCACATACCTTGTTATGTGTGAGATCCACCTTTCGTGCTCTTATCACATTATCATCCTAATCCAATGCACATACTTTATTGCATATTGGAGGATGATCCACATTTGGTGGACATGTGATTACACCTAACATAGGTGATAGCTTATCAGCTCCTTATCATTCTCTCATATTGCCTTTCCTATATAGGGAGGCCTATTATGTAATCATTTCAATGAACATTGAGCATTGAGCATTCATCAATCATTCAAGGTGAATTCATTGGATCTATTCAATCCATCCTTGCATTCATATTTTCTCTCTTATGCTTTTCTTCAACCTCTAGATCTTTGGTTAAATATTTTCTATTTGCAAATTCTTACATGGTATCAGAGCCATTGGAGTGTTTTAGATCAGTCGATTTGAAGAGAGCTTGATGCAAGCTTTGAAGGTCCAAATCTCAGATCTGGCAACCAGCATGCAATCGAGGCATCTTGGAGCAGATCTGACCTCACCATTGCGTCCAAGAGGCTGTTTCAGTTAAAATCAACTATAAACTCGCCCATATTCGACGAAAGTCTAATCTGATGCAAAATTTTTTTTGCAAATCGGACCATATGACCCGATCTGCCCTCTGGTACGATTTTTTTTAAAAAATAAATATTTTTTTAATTTGTAATTTTTTAGATTTTTTTCCTGCAAAACATTGGGGTTGGTATGACCAATTTTCCATGAGAGAATATTCTCAAATCTGACAACACTACGGACAATGTAACATCACCGAGCGCGAAATTGTCTCAAGACCGAAGGTGGACCCCAGCCTGGAGTGGTCTTCCTTGTTTACTTTGTTATCAGGACTTTGTTTATTTAAAGGACTTAAAAGTCCTTTGCACAAGGAATGTGGGATTAAATTCCCACACCCCCGCGCCTCTCTTCTAGTCTCGTCGCCCAACCTCCACCGATGGCCACCCTCTGAAGTGGCGGCTCCCTCCACGCCTCCACCCATGTGGTGACTCTTTCACTCCCTACCACACGGGCTACCACCTAGCGCCATCTCAGCCCACAGAGCCCACGTGACATTCAACGACGGGACACGTCGATAACCTGCGACAAACAAGGAGACCCCACGTGGCAAAGTCTACGACACGTTAGCCCCTACCACCTCAACTGCCATGCAAGGTACAGTGCCACATCCATAGTATAGCATACCCAGTCACCCTTCCACATCTATAGACACATCACCTTCTGTACATTATGGATTGCACAGTCAGCGCCATGTCAGCCCAAGGAGGCTTTTTTGCTAACGTCACCATTTTCCTGAGCTTAAAATTGAGGGTCATTTAGCCATCACAGCAAGACAAAATTGGGTCTTTTTTATGGTTTTATGACCGTCAAATTTAACATAGTGGTTTTCTAACATCAGGAGGTTTTGAAAATTCTCAGCCTTCACCATTTGCATTTTGGATTTGATAGTCCAGCTTTGAGAGGCCATAACTTGGTCATCCAGACTCCAAATTGGGTGCAATTTTTTTTGAAATTGGGTAGAATTTCTTGAATTTTCTAGTGGTGTTGTTGATTTTGCATTTTGGTGGCCTCAATTATCAAAAATTATAGATTTTGGTGATTGTTCCTGTATGTTCTTGATTTTTGCAACTTCCAAGGCTTCGTTTGGGCACATATGGTAACATTTTGAGGTGAATTTTTTTTTCAAAGTGCATAATTTTTTGTCCACTTTCCAGATCTACAATTATATTTGAGTGATTTTGAGTAGACATATCACTTTAAAAAATAGGTCATTTTGGGACTATACTTGCACTTGGTTAATCCTTGGATTTCAATTTTCTGATTTGCATTAGTCATTTGAAGGAGGTATCAGTAGTTATCAGTCATTATTTGGTGTTAATATGGATAATTCAAAGGTTAAAATTCTCATTCCGTATAACTACCATGAATGGAAAGTATCTTTAAGTGATCATTTATTGAGTCTTGGATTGCTTAGATTGACTCTTGGGCAGGATCAAGAACCTCAAACAAGTGCTATAAAAAGGAGAAAATGGTTTGATAAAAGGGATAAAGCACTTGGCTCTCTTAGATCATCCATCTCTTGTGACTTGCATTATCATATTGCATCTTGCACACATCCTCATGATGCTTGGATCACATTGGAAAGACTCTTTGGTAATCCTAATAGGATGAGAAAATTTAGATTAGAGAATGATCTCATAGGTCTAAATCCTAGGGATTTTGACAATATTCAAGATTTTTCTCTAAGTTTAATACTATTAGAGTGGAGCTTTCTTCATGTGGCATTGTTAAAGGGGATGAACAGTTGATCTTTTCTATTCTTTCCAAGCTTGGTCCTGATTATTCTATCTTTGTTTCTACATTCTATGCTACTATGGATACTCTTGGTAGTGCATACAAATTACCCTCTCTTGATGAATTTGCAACACAGCTCACAAGGGAAGAAGCAAAGTTGGCACACATGGGTCAGTTGAAGCCTTCCACACATCAAGCATTGATTGCAAGTGAGTCTACATCAAACGCTTCTAATGGCAAAGGAAAGAAGAAAAATAAGGATCCTAAGCCTCATGACAAAGGTAATGAATCATCTTCACCAAAAAGTACTGAATCCAAGTCCTCTTCAAGAGAGGAATCATCTAGAAGAAAGAGAGATAAATGTGCATATTGTCAAAAGTTAGGACATGATGAGCATAAGTGTTTTCAAAGAAGATTGATGAGCTAACTCACATTATTCAGAAGCACAACCTTAAGTTGCCCTAATCAGTGTCTGCTCCTTCTACACATTTGGCAGCTTCTACATCTTCATCATCATCCAAAGATAAAGGTAAAGGACAAGCACTCATGGCTTCCACACATCCTGAGCAAGGTAAATGGCTTCTTGATTCAGGTGCATCACATCATATGGCATCTTCTATGGATATGTTTTCTTCTATTGAGCCTTGTAATTCTCCTAATATTTTTATGGGTAACAACACATTCATGAGAGTTTGTGGGAAAGGTTCTATTCCTATGGGAGAGGGGACATTCAATGATGTTCTTTGTGTACCATCCTTGACCACTAATCTTATTTCTATTTACCAAATCACACATGGGGCACAAGGTAAAATTGTTGAGTTCACTCCTGATTATGTCTACATTAGGGACATGGAGACTAGAGATCTCATAGCTATGGGAGTTGTTGATCATACATCCCGCTTGTACTCTTTTTCTACTTTTGTTGATAATAATGATGATATTCATGATGTACCCATCCCTTTGCCAAGGGATAATTATGAGGAGAACTTTGGACACTTGAATCATTTTTTTGTTGAGACAAGTGTTAATCTTCCTACTCCTCCACCTCTTGCTTCTTCAAACATGGGCTCTACTATTCAGCAGGATGATCATAGTGTTTCAGATCTTGTAGAATGTGATGACTACTTGGATGCATCTTCAACATTTGTTAATTCTCATGATGCAGATTTGGAAGACATACATGAGGGGATTTCTCTTTCCCTTGATGATAGTTTCATCATAGATGGGGACACTTCTTCACCTTCTTTGGAGATTGGTGTATTTGATTCTTCTCCTTCTTCACTTTATTTGTCACTTGAAGTGATAGATTCTATGAGCTTGGAGATTCCTACTCAGTCTTCAGAGATTTATGCATGGAGACCATCATCTTCTTCCTCATTCCATTTGCACATGGATTGGCTTCTTCATCATTTGATGTATCTATTTCTTCCTAAGGGGAGACATGTTTCTTGTAAGCATTGGCTTAGCTATTGTTTGTAGGCACTCTTCATCAACATGGGAGCTTCTACATTATGGGGGGGATATCATGTCTCCAACTATCCTTCTTATGGGGGGATAATTTTTTGTATATACATATGATGTATGTAGTTCTTGGGGGGTCTTGAGCACTCCATCCATCCATGCATCTTGTTTTCTTCTCTCTTTTTTGGGGTAGGTTTTTCCCATGGGGTTTTCCCTCTTTCTCCACTTTATGAGAGTTATGCATTTCATGTATTTTGTACATGGGTACCTAACATGGCCTAGTTTCCAGGACCTATCTTGCATTGTGAGTTTAAGTGCATTCCCCTAAGTTTCACTTAAGGGAGGTGTTGGTGTAATTAATTATTTCTAATTACACTTTACTTAATCTTACTTAGGTTAATGCATTGCATAGTAAGTTGTGATTTAAACACCTAGGAGTGTGCACATCTATTAAGCACATGGTGTAGGAGAAATTCCACTTTAGGTGTGATAGTTTTCATCACATACCTTGTTGTGTGTGAGATCCACCTTTCGTGCTCTTATCACATTATCATCCTAATCCAATGCACATACTTTATTGCATATTGGAGGATGATCCACATTTGGTGGACATGTGATTACACCTAGCATAGGTGATAGCTTATCAGCTCCTTATCATTCTCTCATATCGCCTTTCCTATATAAGGAGGCCTATTATGTAATTATTTCAATGAACATTGAGCATTGAGCATTCATCAATCATTCAAGGTGAATTCATTGGATCTATTCAATCTATCCTTGCATTCATATTTTTTCTCTTATATTTTTCTTCAACCTCTAGATCCTTGGTTCAATATTTACTATTTGCAAATTCTTACAAGAAGCATCCATGTCACAATGACATGGCAAATGAGGATCCACCGCATACCGGCCCAAACAAGCTGGAAGATCAGGCAATTGGTGCATGATCTCAAAGCCTACTAAGATTTCATGAGATCATGAGCCCGTTGTAGGATTAAAAGGGAACTGAGATACCAGGCCCGCATGACAGTAAAGCCAACTCATTGTCCTGCAACCAATAATTGATTGACACCTCAGCTCCACTTTGTCAGCATATCCACCTGTTCCATCTTTATGAAGAAGACCCACCATTACAAGATTCAGTGACTGAAGAAAAGATACAAGCCACTTGTGGAGTCGCTGAATGTTAAAGACATAACCATTGGGATCAAGAGACTACATAAACACACAGTCGCATATTCATCAAATAAAAATGCTACCCAGTAGATGACTTAGAGAACTAGTAACTAACCGGGAGGGAAAAACACACATGCATCATAAATCACTTAAGTGGCCCAAAAAAGGTAACAAAGAATTAGAACAAGGCCATGGAAAATTAGGGTTTTTCCTTCCAACAACTAGAAATATGAATTTTGAACATAGGGTTTCAAGCTAGGAACAAGGAAAAATATTGCAGAGACCAAGGGAAAATTATATAGCCATGAAAATTTTTGCAGAGATAGACCATTTTCTAAGGATTTTTTGCTATGACATGAAAATGGGCTATTGGTGGCTCTATCTGAGGATGATGGGTAACTCATACCCATGCAAGAATTCAGGATCACTAGGAGAGCAGACCACCCACAAGACACAAACAGGGACCTCAAAAACTAGCAACTGAACCAGGGAAATAGGAAGGGAAACACATAATAGGAAAGGAAAAAATATTTACAAATTTTTTTATAATTTTATTTAGTGGCCCTAGGCCACCAAAAGAAAATCAGTGACCTTCCAGAATAAAAAATCTAATTTTCATCCACATATGTGACCAAACATCTGAAATTATCTTGACCATCTTGCTGCCAACATATGTGAATATTCATGGGCTGAAAAATGAAATTGTACTGATCACTACCCATGTTCTTCTAGTGATAATCACTGCATTCATACTCATATTCCAAGAAGTAAGAAACATCGCTTACTTCTTCTTGATGACTAGAAACAAAAAATTGATCAAGTAAAGCATCAGAATATAAAACATGGTGAGCATCATGCATTACCACAAAAATACCTGGCTGAAAAGAACTTGGATCCTCAAATTTACCTTCATACATTGCCTCAACCACTGAGCAACTTGGTTCCTCCCTAACATCTTCATGAACTGGATCATGAACCAAGTGAAGGTGTTTTTCACAAATTTTGTGACAATGGGACATTTGATCTGCATCATCATTTTTATCAAAAGAAGTTTTGTCCCAATTATTGAAGAAAAGGTCCTCAATACTATCACCATCATTGTCATATTTAGCAAAAGAAGGAAAAGTACTTGAACAAGAAACTTGTTCATCATTGTAATCTCTATGATAGGGAAACACACTGTCATGGACTTCAACCTCTTCTTTTGCAGAGTCACTACAAGAGGGGAACTGTAATATACATGGGTCATCATCACTTTGCACACTAGCCTCATTATCAATGTCAAAGGGGAGCTGCAAATCAAAATCCACACCAGGTGCATACCTCTAAAATTCTTCAGCCAAGAATGTTGAAATCTTTTCACTCCTCAATGGACTTTGGGCCATGTCTTCATCTTCCTCAGCTTCACCCCTATTGTTGTAAACATCATCCATGTCCAAGACAAGGATGGGCATTTCTGGCCTTAGATAATCTTGTATGAAGTAATCTATGCAAGAATCATCATCTACATCATATTCAATATTCTGCCCTTCACACAAAACATCACCACACTAGGACAAGAAGCAAGAATCCTGATGTTGAAAAGAGGAAGAATCTACAGATAAAAAGGAAATATTACTAACCTTAGATTCATCTTCAACACTCTCATATGCACTAACCTCAATATCAGTTTCATAGTCAACACTTTATGCACAATGAGATTCAACATCAGAAACACTGGCCTCCTCATTATCAACGTAAGGAACCACCAGTCTTCTTAACCTCCTATACTCCATTAATTGCCAATTCTCTATTTTTCTCTTTACAATCTCCTTCTTGAGAGCAACAACCTCATCAAAATGTTCTACAAATTTTGCTCTTAATACATCCCAAGAAGGGATTGAACATGAAGGCAAGGAGAAGAACCAATTCATTGGACTATCAGAAAATGCTTGCACAAGCAACCTCATAGCAACATCTTCATGTTCAACCATCATTTTACCAAAAAGACCCATGACATCATATATATGCTTACTTGTTGAAACAGATCCACCAACCATGAATCTAGGAAAGCACTCCCCATCCTCAATAGAGAACTCATTAGGGGCACCTTGAATGCCATCAAAACAAAAGGGCATATATTCCTCCATAAGGAACTACCCACTACTACTTATCCTCTTACAACAGTGCTAAACACTTGATAGGGATATATTTTCTTTACAACTAATTTTTATAAAAAGAAAGCATATAAAAATTAAAATACCTAGAAGCTCTGAAGCATAAACTTGACTCACTGACTGGAAGGTAGGGTAGATCTAGAGCTCACCATGCAGCTCCATCAGGTTCTTTGCTATGTAGAGTCACCACCTCTTTGAAGAGGAAAATATTGTACTATTTTTTATCTTCTTCCAATCAACCAAAACTTCACCAGGATTTGCACACTATTTATTAGGGATTGCACTTATCAAACAAAGAACTCAGAGTCACCACTCAACACTTAGTGAGAAGATTTAGCAAATTCTTATTTGTTTATTTGACTCTATGATCATTTAACCAAGACTCTGGGATGATCCAACCAAGCAAGGAAGCTTGCTGTCTTTCACTTCTTCCCCAGCAGAGTCGCCACTTTGCTGGTGACTTAGATGGGCTAAATCAATCTGGAAAGTATAATATTAATAATATGCTTTATAACCATAACTAGAGATTCTCAACAGATTTTGATTTGTAATGTTCTCCCCAGCAGAGTCGCCACTTTGTTAGTTCCCACTTTTTCTCACACAGTGTTAGGTTTACACTATGATGACAAACTAGTTATTCTTCACTCCAAAGTCTGACAGAGAAAAAGTGCCAATTGATGAGGATAGAGAACATCCTCCTTCTTTGATCTCCACATCACTTAGGTGAGTATTACCTTATCTGCACACTCATGACACTTCTTATTGAATAAAAATCCTGGAGATAGATTATTGTGGAATAGTTTTGAGACCCCTATAGATATCTTGTACCCCAATGAAACCCTGACCACATGCAACACCCTGCTTGCATGAAATGAGTCTAAAAACTAGAAGCCTATCCTAAAAACATGAATGGGAAAGGTGGTGCTTTATGTAAATGATTTGATGATTTAAGTTGGGTGAATGGACCCCTGAAATATCCTAAATCTCTCATAGACCAATGCCTTATCTAATGGGCAGTAGAATCAAATACCTCACTGCAATAGAGCTATAAAATAAGAAGACAATATATCCACCCCAAATCAGATTATACATTACCAAACCACTTGTGTACCCAAATATGCTATCACCTATTCAGAGGAAGACCTAGGAACAAGCAATACATTAAATAGCATCCATTGGAAGACAAGCATAATATATCTTTGATACCCCAGCTCATACACATCTGAAAACCAATCCTAGACCTAGTTGCTTCTGCGAAAACAACTCTATTGCAGACATTCACTGAAAATACAAGTAGAAAGACTACAACACCCTTGATGCTATAATCAATAAATCTAAAACCCAAATAAAAACAATTTGATAACAACATAAATATATTAAAATCTCATACATAAGACATCTGTTACAACTTCTTTATATTATCATAGCTAGAAAGGAAAGAGGGAACACCCTATATGCAGAGAAGAAGACAACATTTACAAGGCAGAACATTCATGGAGCTAGCTCCTCCAAAGATAGAGTAGAACTAGAACCCCTCAAAAATAAAAATTGATACCATATCTACCACTAGTCATCTTGGAATTCCCAAAAAGTCAAGATTCAACAAGCTTCAGATGACTAGGGTTAGGGTTTTCACCCACCAAACTAACTAAAATTAATCAAAAATTTATTAAATTAGAGGAAAACCAAGAAACCTCAAGAGATCAGATCCAAGAAAGATCTTCATTACTGAGAAATCTCTAAGTACTGAAGATCATAAATTCACCATGTGAATCAATCTGATCATTCACCTGCAACATGCCTCGAGCAAGTTATACTCATTCCTTCACGGCACACACCCTCTACAAACAATCATCATAGCCTCTGGACCATACTGCAACACTTGACAAAATCAATTTTACCAAATCTAGCTACATAAGCATCCAATTTTAGTCATTCTATCGCTAAAAACCCTTAAAATATTTAAATCTTGAAAGAAACGGCTACTTTCATGGCGCCAGTAGCAAATCGGCGATCAACATTCAAATCTAGATCAACTTTATATCACGACTGTCAGATCTTCATCTTTCCCAGGCTTCATGACCTAACTCAATAGGAATCTTGGTTTACATTTAGCGATTATGTGACAAGGCTTTCTCTATTCGTGAAATGAAACCCTTAAATCATCTTTTACTCAGCAAATTGGTGAACAAGCAAAACAACTAACCCCAGTTACAATTCGGAGAACTAGTGACTGAAGGCTATCTCCCATTTGCTGAATGTTCTGATCAATTGCTAGTTTATTTAGAGACTTAGCGAGTACTCATTTTCTTATTCACTAGATCATTTAGAGCATGACCATTCTATTACGAGAATAAGCGAACAAAGAGAAAACTTATCAAAGCTGCCAAATTAGAGGATACTGACAAATACTCAGTCGTTGATTTGCTGAATACTTTATAACCTTGGAGCATGTTGTCAACCCTACCACATCATCAGTCCTTTGGCCAATAAAAAATGAGCACATCAGCATTATGTAGCACATTGGACCCACCCGCTATAAGCCTTTAAATCAGATGGTTGACGCATGATCGCATGGGGTCAGAAGATTTCATGAGATCATGTGCCAGCCATAGATCTTCTGCACTGTCATTCCTCTCGAAAGATTTGGTCCCACTGACACATCCTCATCACCTTCCTGCTTAGCCAATCAGAATAAAACAACTCTACAACACATGGAAAATGGTCCCACCGAGAGATGTTGTTTCATTATCCACATCAACCAATGAGAAGTCGCCACATGCGCACAGCTAGAAATGGACCCATCTTCTTTTTTCGCCTAAGAAAAAGTAAGATCGATGGCTGACGTAAGATCTCATAACGCTGATAGAACCCTTAAGAACATACACCAACTATAGATCCTCTGCAAATGTTAGAGCCCTCAAAGACATGCCAAAAACCCTGGTCCCACTGACAACTACCAAATCACCGTTCAACAACCAATGAGAAAATACCACTTGTGCTTACATGGCAATGGACCCACTACCCATCGGCATCAAATCAGATGGTGGGCATATGATCGCATAGGGGAAGAATATTCCATGCAAACATACACCGACCGTTGATCTAAATCTCTAACCCCACCCTGCTGTGTAAGCCACCATGTCGAATCAAATACTGCCACGTTGCACAGAGTGGGCCCCTTCATAAATTATTCTTTAAATGCAATGTAATTTTTCAATTGGCCCACATGGTGGTGCTAAATATTAATTGGGTGAGAATTTAATATTTGTATCAAGGTAGTTGCATTTACCTTTTATCCCACATTAGTTGTATTTTAATATCTTGGGTGGTAAATGCCTATATAAAGAAGGCATAAGAGCATTCATAAGCAAGCTCAAATTGTAGAAGCTCTCTCATTGCAAGTTCTCAAGTTGTAGGATCTTGTATTAGGGAAGAAGCTCTCTCATTGCAAGCTCTTGGATTATAAGCTCTTGGGTTGTAAGCTTGGAGGATGTAAGATCTCCAATGTTGTAGATCTCATATTTGGAGGAAGATCTCATGTTGTAAGATCTCTCAAGTTGTAATAATTTTCAAATATTAATGTATGCTTTGTAAAATATTTTATCTTGTCATTGTCTCTATATTGTTATTTCCTTAGTTATGAGTTGGTAAGGGTGGTGTGACCCTTCATCAATGGTATCAGAGTGGTTGTGCCCTTCATCAGTGGTATCGGAGCAAGAGTTCCCGAGTGTGTAAACAGATCACCGACTATGAGACAATTTGCATTAGGACCGTGGTTTAGGGTTTCTATATAGATAGATCACTGAATGTGAGGTAGTTTGCATTAGGACCTTGGGTTGGGTGAAATTTTCCTTTAGAGGATGAGAGTATGGAGAAGAGAAAGAAGATGACTTTTGTGATTGGATGGATTCTTAGAATTCCTAAACTTGAGAATATTAGAGAGAGATATCAAGAAGAGACAAGAGTTGCAATACTGGAATTGAAGAAATAAGTGGCTAAATTAGAAGTAGAGCTGAAAAAGAGAAGAGCGATTCAAAGAGATGATGACAATTCTTTAGATGAAAGAAAGAAGGAAGTTATAGTGGAGTATCATGCATGCGATACAAAAGAAGTGGTAGAGCATGAAGATGCAAAGATTCATGAACCTGAAGTTGTTGAAGATGATTTATTAATGAAGATTGCAGCAGTTGAGGAAGAGTGGAATGTTTTGGTTGAAGGTCAAAGAAAAGAAACTGTTACTTGCCTCGTTGAAGACATGAAAGAAGAAAACAAAGATGATGTGAAAGAGGTAAATTTTTATGAATCATGGAATGCTAACTTTGAGATAGATTTGAAAGATAATGATAATGGTTTATATGAGAACCTTACAAGTGATGGTTGGTGTGCAATAGAAAATTTGTATGACATTACAAAGTTTACTATAGATGCATTAGATCTTACAGGTTTGGAGGAGAATGAGAATTACAGATGGACAAGTTGATTGCGGAGGAGTATTGTTAGCAATATATACTTGTGCCAACTAAGTGTTGGAAAAGAAAGAAAAAAGAAATATATCAGCAACGGATACTTGTTCCAGCAAGGTGTTGGAAAAAAAGAAAAAAAAAATATTAGCATCGACTACTTCATTTTGTGAATCCATATTCACAAATTTTTTTTTCGTGCCTTGGGTGTCTAATGCAGGAGCATCTTGCATCACAAAATAAAAGGGGGCATGAAAAAAAAATTGAAGAAAAAAAAAAGAGAGAGAAGAAAAAAAAAATTGTGAGGAAAAAAAAAAGAAAAAAAAGGTTATTTCATTTTCCAAGGTGCATAGGTGGAATAAAAGAAAACAATAAATAAATAAATAAATAAATAAAAGAAATCATTTCATTTATCAAGGTGTGTAGGTGGCAATTTAGAAATTTGTAGAAAGTTCTTGCATTTAATATTTGTAGCTAGGTAGTTACACCTTTCTATTTTCTTATTGGCCACAAATGCAATGTAATTTTCCAATTGGCCCACATGGTGGTGCTAAATATTAATTAGGTGGAAATTTAATATTTGTATCAAGGTAGTTGCATTTACCTTTTATCCCACATTGGTTGTGTTGTAATATCTTGGGTGGTAAATACCTATATAAAGAAGGCATAAGAGCATTCATAAGCAAGCTCAAGTTGTAGAAGCTCTCTCATTGCAAGTTCTCAAGTTGTAGGATCTTGTATTGGAGAAGAAGCTCTCTCATTGCAAGCTCTTGGATTGTAAGCTCTTGGGTTGTAAGCTTGGAGGATATAAGATCTTTCATGTTGTAGATCTCATAGTTGGAGGAAGCTCTCATGTTGTAAGATCTCTCAAGTTGTAATGATTTTCAAATATTAATGTATGCTTTGTAAAATATTTTATCTTCTCATTGTCTTTATGTTGTTATTTCTTTAGTTATGAGTTGGTAAGGGTGGTGTGACCCTTCATCAGTGGTATCAAAGTGGTTGTGCCCTTCATCATTTAATAGAAAAGTCTTGTCAGCCGCCACATCATCTAAATCTCAACCAATCAGAAGCATCTATGTCGCAATGACATGGCAAACGAGGACCCACCGCATACCAGCCCAAACAAGCTGGAAGATCAGACGGTTGGTGCATGATCTCAAAGCCTACTAAGATTTCATGAGATCATGCACCCACTGTAGGATTAAAAGGGGACTGAGATACCAGGCCCGCATGATAGTAAAGCCAACTCACTATCTTGCAACCAATAATCAATTGACACCTCAGCTCCACTCTATCAGCATATCCACCTGTTCCATCTTTATGAAGAAGGCCCACCATTACATGATTCAATGAATGAAGAAAAGATACAAGCCACTCACGGAGTCACTGAATGTTAAAGACATAACCACCGGGATCAAGAGACTACGTGGACACATAGTCACGTATTTGCCAAATAAAAATGCTAACTGTCGGAGGACTTAGAGAACTGGTGACTAACCGGGAGGGAAAAATGCACATGCACTATAAATCACTTAAGTGGCCCAAAAAAGGTAATGAAGAAATAGAACAAGGCCATGGAAAATTAGGGTTTTTCCTTCCAACTACTAGAAATATGAATTTTGAACCTAGGGTTTCAAGCCGGGAACAAGGAAAAACATTGCAGAGACCAGGGGAAAATTATATAACCATGAAATTTTTTACAGAGATAGACCATTTTCTAAGGATTGTTTTCTATGACATGAAAATGGGCTAATAGGTGGAATTTATTACAAAGAAGGTATTTATTATGAGGGGTTTGGAACATTTAAAGAAAAGAACCAAAATGAGTGGGAGGCTCATTTCTAGATGCTATAGGAGAACCGTTGTCAACGTCAGATTGAAACTGCTATAGTAATGCTTCTTTCCTCTGAGGCTTATGATACAACTCAAGCCTTTATCCATTCATTAGTAATTTGAAGCGTACATGATCAATAGTTGATAAATTAACAACACCATTTGGGAAAACAACAAAAATCTCATACCGCCCAAACTAGTGGGTTTGAAACTTCCCAGGAGTATGTTGATGCCTGGAATCATAAAGAATAGCCTAGTCTTAATAAAAAATTGTTTATCCTTGATAAATTTATCATGCCATTTTTTCCTTTGTTGTTGCACCAGTTTTGTGTTATGCAAGGCATATTTTCTCCATTCATCAAGTCCATTTAGAGTCATTATCCACTCCTTCTAGCAATAGTTAGATCCAGATCAAGCTCCAATGCTATTCTTAAGGTTTGGTGTTCAAACTCCGTAGGTATCATAATTGACTTACCATAGAAAAGTTCAAAGGGGGTGAATCCCATGGTAGTTTTCCAAGTGGTCCTATGATGAAGGGTGCTCCCCTTAATACCAAAAACACATAACAGAAACAGAGAAATAACAACAATATGCAAGAACAGAAAATTGGCTTCTTATTATCTCCACAAATGTGGAATTACAAACTTTCAGAATTACAATACACAAAGCCACATGGGCATTCCCTTACAATATTCCGTAGGACAAAGCCTCGAATTATTACCCAGATCTACTACCCAGAACTATTCTGAACTGCCTAAGACAATAATACAGCCTTCCTTATATAGGCAATTTTCCACCGCCTGGGAAGGTTCCAGAATTTTAGCCAATAAGGCCGACCAAACTTAGAATTATTTTATTTTACATTTTTTTACATCATAGTCGGCTCAAGATAACCTTTTAAACTCGAACAAAAATTTTGAAGAAAATTATTTTCTGCCATTTTCAGGTGGTCCAACTTCCGAAGACCATAAGTCATCACCAGTTGACCCGATCGGCTATTATAACCCCATTTCGGAAATGCCACAAAGCGCTCTATAGGCTTGACCTATGCAAGCACTTGTCACCCAAATTTTTGACCTCATCTGGGTTGTCTAAAGCCTTCAAAACTGAGTTCAAAGTTTTTGTACCCTGCTGCCAATACCGAAAATCTTCAATATCTTCCAATATACACCTGATCTGGCAATGAAACTTTACTGGCAGACTTATATGACCAAAATGAACCTCCAAGAAAGAGATCAGATCATTTTGAGCACAGACAAAAATTACCAAAAATAGTAACTTTCCATAAATAGAAGCTCTGCACAAGATAGCCCTTATTGAATATAAAAACAGAAATATTTTTGGGTGATGCAAGATTGCTCTTACACCCAGGATGCTCCTACATCATCCTATAAGCCCATAGTGCTTCAGGAAGTTTGGTTGCCCAATCTTTCTTGTGGAATGACACTGTCTTCGTAAGCATTGCTTCCAACTCTTTGTTGGTTACCTCTACTTGGTCATTGGCTTGTGGATGGTAAGGAGAATGCCTAATCTTGTATTCCTCCATCAAAGTAGCTATGAGATTTGAAGTAAATTGAGATCCTTGGTCATATACTAACTCCTTAGGGACACTAAATCATGTGAAAATAGATTCATATAGACATTTGGTAACATTATTATCCCTAGGATGTTTCAATATAGGCTTGACCTTTACCCACTTAGTCACATAATTAGTACAAACTAGAATATAAGATTTACCTTGTGAAGAAGGTTCAGTAGGTCCTACAATGTCAATCCCCCATTTATCAAAAGGTGCTACAACTACTTGAGGATGTAGGGGCATCTCATTTGATTTAGTAGGTCTTCTCATTCATTGACACCTATCACATTTCTTAGTGTACCAAGTTGCATCCTTGTGTAGGGTTAGCCAATAGAATCCAATGGTCAAGATTTTAAATGTTCTTTTTGTAGAAAAATGACCTCCACATGGCTTATCATGACATGCTTGAAGGATATCATATGTTTCATCTTCTTGCATGTATCTACGCATCACTTGATTAGGACCAGTGTAAAACATAAATCTAGTGGTCCAAGAAAAGTTAAAACTTTTCTCTACTAATAATTTTCTCTCTTTGGAAGAGAAATAAGTTGGTGTCCTACCTGTGGTAAGGTAATTTTCAATGTCAACATACCATGGATTTTGCACTGCCAAAAAAAATAGATGCTCATTTGGAAAACTGTTATCAATGGCTACAGGGTCATCAGGTACATGCAAGCGGGAGAGAAAGTCAACTACTACATTTACCTTGCCTAGCTTGTCCACAATAGTAATGTCAAATTCCTGCATGAGTAGTAACCATCTGGCCAACCTTCCAAATATGGAAGGTTTATTCATCAAGTACTTAATGGTTGAATGATCAGTGTGGACAAATATCTCATAACTAGTAATATAATGCCTAAACTTGTTTAGTGCATAAATAACTACAAGAAATTCCTTTTCTATTATAGTATAGTTGAATTCTACTCCCTACAGATTTTTACTTGTGAAATAAATGGCATGCTCTACTACTTCTAATTTATGTTTGAGCATTGTGCCTATGCATAGTATAAGGTGTCTGTATGGATGTGGAAAGGCAATCCCCAATTTGGACCTCTTAATACTAGTGCTTTGGTTAGAACCTCCTTAAGCTGTAGGAAAGACTTGTCACACTAGAAATCCGAGGAGAATTCAAAATCCTTCTTCAACAAGTTGTAAAGAGATGTTGCAATTTGACTGAAATCCTTGATAAATCTTCTGTAATACCCAACATGTCCAAGAAAAATTCTTACATCCTTTTCCTTTTCTAGTGTGGGCAACACGTTGATTACTTCAATTTTTGCTAGATCTACCTAAATGCCTTGTGATGAAATGAAATGACCTAACTCAACACCTTCCTCCATCATCATGAAACATTTCTCACTTTTTAGAGAAATATTGTTGTCTTGGCATCTTTTGAGAACATTTTCCAAATTAGCTTTAGCTTCTTTGAAAGTGTTCCCATAGGTAATAAAATCATCCATAAAAATCTCCATACAGTTAGCAAATATATCAGAAAAAACACTTATAACAACTCTTTGGAAAGTAGTCAGTGCATTGCACAAGCCAAAGGATAAGGCTGAGTATGAAAAGGTTCCCCATGGGAATGTAAAGGTGGTTTTATCCTAGTCTTCTGGAGCTATTTGGATCTAATTATAGCCACTAAAACTATCTAAGAAAAAAAAATACTTCTTGCCAACTAAATTATCAAGTACTTGATCTATAAATGGCAATGGAAAATGGTCTTTCTTAGTGGCTGAATTTAGTTCCCTATAATCTACACAAAGTCTCCATTTCCCTCCTTTCTTTGGCACTATGACTAATGGGGAAACCCATTGGCTATCAAAGATAGGGTAGATAAAACTAGTGTTTAACAATTTTTTCAATTCGGTCTTAACTATGTCTCTTAAGATAGGGTTAACTCTCCTCTAAGGCTACCTTACAAGCTTATATTATGGGCTGATGTAAATCCTATGAGTACAAAGTTTAGGATCCAATCCTTTCATGTTTGTATAATCCCAAGAAAATGCTTTCTAATTTTCTTGTAGCAACTTCAGTATAATTTTCTGATGTGGTGGGGACAAAGCACTGTTGACATTAAATACTTTCTCTAGACTAACTTCGATCTTAATTACCTTATCCAACATGGATACCTGAGAAAATAGAAAAGAATCCATCTCATGGGGTAATAATGAAAGAAGGAATTGGGAGGATGATGAGTATTGAGGTGCATTTGGAGGTGACATAATAATTTCTAGGATATAGTCTGGTTGTGAACACAATTGAGAGTCTACTCCATATTCAATCATGACAATGGATGAGATTACCTCATATTCTTTCTGAGAGGCTACAAATGGATCTCTACCTATCATCATAAGCTGATGGATTGAGTTGACTTCTACTTCAACATCTCCTAAATCAAGCCAAACTACTTGATCATGTTGCAATAGAGGCTGAGCAGGGGAGTATAGAGTCAAGTTCTTAGTATGGATACTATTAGATATTGTCATCTTCCCTAACCCACAAGCTATGTAAGTATTTGTAGTAGCTAATTATGGTCACCCTAAGATGAGAGGGTACCCACCCATATTATCTTTTGGGGAAAGGACAACAAAATCTACTGGGTATTCCCAAGAGTTTAATGTAACTATGACATCCTCTACCATCCTATCTAGTTTGATAGTAGAACTATTAGTAAGTTGAAGAATGGTTGGCATTTCTCTAAGGCCAATGATATGCAATTGAGATAGTACCTCTTTTGTCATTACATTTATAGATGCTCCCAAATCACCCAAGGCATTTTTTACTTGCATTCCATGAATGGTGATAGTAACTACAGGACTCCCTGGGTCAGAATATTTGGGTATTGTTAGCTTCTCCAACATAAGGTCAGATAATTATCCTAAGACATGGATAGTTTTAAGATCTTTATTCTTCCTCCCTGGCTGTTTTATGCAAGCTTCCTTAATAGCCTTTGTGTAAATAGGAACTTCTTTGATAGCATCTAGTAATGGTATTTTTATTGTCATATGCTTGAACTCATTGAACATATCTATTACAACCTATTTTTCTGTAGGCACAGCTTGGTCTACTAGCCTTTGAGGAAATGGGGGATCTTTTTCTGCAGGAGAAGGCTATGGAGTGGACACATCCTTTTTTTTTAGTAGGAGGATTTTCAACTTCCATTATTATAGGCTTTTGAGGTGAAGCAAGAGTGGCTCCTAACTTTAGATGAATATCATTCAAGGAGATAGCATAACTTTGTTGCTAAGCTGGCACCTTGCTATTGTTAGGATTAGGATTAGGTTGAGCTAGCAGCTGGGTTTTCTTAGGTAGATTGCTATTGGTTGTAGGAGGAGGCATTATAGCATGTTGTTGACATGGTGGCATTAACACTTGTTGATTAGATTGGTTAGACCATTGATTAGGCTACTTCCATCCTTGCTGAGGTTGTTGCCATCCTTGCTGAGGTTGCTACCAACCTTAATAAGGTTACTGTCAACTTTGCTAGGGTTGTTGTTAACCCTGCTGGGGTTGATTGGACCAATTTATATGCCCACTAAATCCCTGGGACCCATATTATGGTAATTTTTCCATTGACTATTGTTACTATAATTTTGCATATGGTCTTGTGGAATACCTAGTCTTTGGGCCGATGGCCTACGTTGAGAAACATAGAGCACCTCACCATTTTCATCAATAGATTTGAATTTAGCAGGAAATGGCTGCGACTCCAAACTTGCAATAGTCTTGCATTTGTAGTTCCTTTTCCTTTCTCTACAATGCAGACAATATTCAGCTAACACAGCACCAACTTCTTCCTTCTTTCATCTTGCTTGCATGTTGTCCAGTTGAGTGGAAACATCATTAATGATGTCTTTCTTGAAATCAGATAGAAGATTGGACAAATCCATCTTAGATACCCCTAAACCATTAGACTTATGAGGTAAATCTCTAAGTCCTCTACCTTTCTTCAAAGTATCCCTTGAATAGTTCATACATATGTTCTTTATGTTAGCCCAGTTCTTCTAGGTGATGTCTCCACCTACCATAAGGTCTAAGGTGTAATTCCCTGCTAGGGAACCTAGGAGAACTTAACCTAAACATGCAACTAGGTTGGAAGAGCAATTTTTTTTAAAAGTTAACAATCAACAACATCAAAATTCACAATGCGGAAGCAAAGCATAGCAATAAACAACTTTCTTAGGTTACAACTCTCAAGGGTTCCTTGACATAGATTACGAAAGAATTAATAATTAATGTAGATAAGATACAATTATGAATTCCAAGAATACAACTGAAGAAAAGATACAACATAAAAAATAAAGGATAACATAAATACAATTGGTACCATAAGGTAACCATAATAATCTACATCCATTGCACATGTCACAGGGTATGTAATACAATAACTAAAAAGAAGGTACAACATGATAACTATGAATATCTGATACAATGATACAATGCCACAAGGAAAACAACAAGAACACATCTTCAACAATGAAAATCAAGAAGGAAAAACTACCACAAGGATCATCCAGCCTCGGTGCATGAATGTCAGAATCTCAAATGGTAAAAGAATCACTACCACCCGACCTCGTGAACCTAAATGATCCACTCCCACTGTGCTGAGGAGATAACATCAGATCCCACTTGGATAACAAACAACAACAAAACAAGCTAAGGAAGAGGTCCTGAAAGCTTCTAACTCAAAGGTACAAAAAGTACAACAAGGTATAACATACTCAACCAGAGGCAACCAATACACGTAGGAAACCTAAAATGCATATAGGAAGTGTCATCACACAAGCCAACTCTAAGGTTATCCTGGTAGTCTCTTTAGAACCTAGCACCCTAGTGACTCTATGTGGTTATAGTGACCTTTCATGTAGACAAGGTACTACTTATGCCATATCTAGTCCACAAAGGTGACAAGCATCTTCTCACTCCCATCCTAGTCAAACTCAATCAGGAACTCAGGCATGGGCGAGGCACACAATATCTTATTAGGTTCATTTTAAATTCCCAATGTTTATTAATTATCACTTATTAGCTACTTGTAATAGGATCTCCTGGTAGCCACTTTTGGGCTCTAGCACCAATTACAAGCCACTTCTTGTTATACACTCAGATGACCTACCCTAGGGTTTCACAAGATCAATATGAACTCTGAGTTAACACAACTCATGAATCTCAATAACTAGATCCAACATGCAAGACTAGAAACCACTAGGAACAAACCCACCTAGGATTAGAACAACTCATACATCCCAACAGAGTATGCAAAGCAGACAAAAGAGACAATCATAACACCTGTTATACCCGCTTCTGGTTTATACCCCAAAAGATAACTACAACCCCTAAAAAAATCAATCCAAAACAAATTGTCCAAGGGTTGTCTATAGTCTTCACGATAAACCAGGTTTGCTAAAGATTGCATCACTATATATACAAGAATATACAATTCCAAATTGACAAAAAATCTTATTTCCCAACTAATACTTTAATCAGATACAATCAATCAAAAAGCATTACGAAACTCATCTAGCTTTCCAAATATATCCTGTAAATAAATATTCCAACTAAAACACAATTTATCCAATTAGATTCATAATCAAAATAAATAAATACACTAATACCCCAACTTAAAAATAATTTATGCATAACTAAAACCTATAGTTACAATCTCCATGACATACATTTATAATAAAAGAATATCAATTGAAAAAAGAATAAACTAATTTTCTTCAATAGTTACATAAATACAAAGATCAATTATTAAAAAAATTAACTAATTTTACTAAGAGAAATTAATATTTAATAGTAAATAAAATTAACAAAATTTACCAAAGGATTTAATTTTAATAATAAATAAAATTAAATAAGGTAATAAAGAATTAATATTTAATAATAAATAAATTACAAATAAATTACAAATATCAAAAAGGGAGATTGACTTTTTAATAATATAAAAATAAAAATTAACTTTACACTTTTTTTTTTCCTGTGCAATAGTACCCTACAGGTACTACCGCATGATAGACCTCTATAGGACTGTCTTGCAACAATACCCTTAGGTACTGCCGCACGACGACCCTTGGGCATCATGAGCGGCCGTTTGGTGGGGAGTTAATAGCCCCTCCAAACTATTTAAATTTTGCTTTTTACATTATTTTTTTTAATAAACTTTTTCAAAATTTCAATTTAATATATACATATTTAATATAATATCAATCCCTTCTTTAGTTTAGTTAATACAAAGACAAACTAGTATTATATATATATATATATATATATATATATATTAAACACAATAAAAAATAAATAAATATATATTTAAATATTTATCACAAATACAAATATTCCCTTAACATGAATACTAATTCTACTAGTTTCTCAACAAAGATCAAAACCCTAATCCATATGGGTTTTCAAACAATCTTTCTACAGATTTTGCAAAGCCTTCATAACTTTCATATCGGATAGGCAAAAATATTCAAATTGAATTGCAATAAACATTCAAAACTTCTCAAGCATTCAAATTCCAGTAGGCACAAAGAAGACATGCTCTACTTTCCTACAGAGATCTGAAAAGAAATAACCATAACAAAAATCAAAACCTACCTCAAATCAATTATACAGATTCGATGATGTCTAGAATGAAGAAATAGAATCCAAGCTTTTCAAAGAGCTCTCCCAAACCTGTCTCCAAACCTGTCTCCCCAAAATTCCTCCTCCAAAACTATGTAATCCAATAATGGCTAAAACTCACAATACATAAAGGAATCTCCCTTCACATGCAAGAGTTTGAACTCGACTCCAAGAGAGCTTTGCATGAAAACAAACTCTAGTTTACAGTTCAACATCAGTTGAACAAGAGTCTCCTCTCCACTTTGACTTTTGTTGAAAGCACATAACCAAACTTTAACTATTATTATCAATTTAATTTTCATTCAATTATGAATGTGCAACTTAATGCATTTAAACAATTAAAAATTAGAACATTTAGTTTAACATAATTACCACATGCTAAATTAACCCTTAATTTAATAAACACATTTTAATTGAACATAGGTTAAATTTATGATTAAATATTTCTAAGGTGAATTAATTTAATTAATTGTCATTAATTAAATACTTCAACCACACTCAATAATAACATATAATTAATTTCCAATTAATTTATTGCTTCCACTATACAATAGAAAGAAAAATTAAACTAAATAATTACATTTATTTAATTACCATTTAAAAGATATTCCATAGCTAAAAATATAATGATCTAAAAAATAGAAATCACACTAAACACCACAAATCAAACAACTCAAGAAGACCTAAGGACCCACATTCATACTCAGAACAGGGGTGTAAACACTTGCTAATTGAACGAGTTTAGAAGGGTGGAAACACAAAATCTTGTCCCCTACTTTAGGACAATAATTGGCTTAGGTTAGGATTCAGAACTGAATATTATCTCCCCTCTTTTACCATTGAGGATAGCGATAGGGCACGCTCATCCTGACAATTCAGGGAAGTCGATGTTTGGTACCTATGAACCTGCCTAAGAGACAAGCATGTGCATATATATAGAGATATAACAGACAATGGTAGGGATTGGCCAATCATGTGGATCTCACAAGAAAATAACTATGACTCCGTCCCTCAACCACATCAAGCACGTCAAACAAAAGTATAAAACAAACACATCAACCATACACATGCAAGTATGAGGTCAGTAAAATCACAAGCATCAACATATTCCTAACATATAATCTATCATCTTAGATTAATTACAACATTTATAAAATCAGACTAGGGGCAAGGTACTACATAAGGCCTCAATACTTCCATCATTTACACCTTTTAGGAAAAGATTTTCTATATTGCACTACAAGTTAAACATAAATCTTGAAACATAGTCTTCCAAGGTCTCATCATCCTTTTGTGACATTTTGAAAATGTCACCCTCCTTAAAATCAAAACCCCTACAGTACTCCTTGTATTTAGAAAGGAACATATTTCTCATTGCATCCCAATCCGCTATTGCATTGGTGCATAACCCCATGAACCATCTTAGAGCGGCCTCCTTAAGAGTAGATGGAAACAATTTTAGCTTATGGGCATCAGTTGTATAGTCATAAATCCTACAGAGGATGTCAAATTCAAAAAGGAAGGTTTCAGGGTCTTCAATAACGAGGCCATAAAATTTGGGAAGTGCAGAGGCAGGTCAGTTTTTCAGATTTTGATTACCATGCTAAGTAGGGATGGGGAAAGGAAAAGTAGCCTGATCCATCCTTGGAGGAGGACCTAGTTGTTGTGGCTGAAAAATAACAAGAGCAAATGGATTTTCCTGATACTTGGGTTCAGCAAAAAGGTCGTTCAAATGTAGTGATTCTTCGGAAGATGTTGGTGAAGGTAATTGTTCTTGTGCATTAGCAAATGGGTTTCATATGGTTCTTCTTCTTCTATGTTCTCAACTTGGGGTTCCTCAGGTTTAGGATTAAAAATATCAAATGGTTCAACATGGATATTGCGAGGAAGGAATCTCCCAAGATGATCTCTTCTTCTATGCATACAAAATAATGCAAAACTAAAACTAATACAATGACTTCAGGTCTAGATTAGATTGATACCATCCCTGATAATGACACCAAAAATGATTGGTCAGTATAATACCTTTGTAACTAAGGATTGGACATCCTTTTATAGTGACTCTATAACAAAATAGTTCCAAATATCATACTAAAAATAACATACTGATCTCATTGAACTATCAACTAGGGACGTAAGCTTGAAATTATGTCTGTAGGGTATATGCTCTAATCCAACTTAGGTGTCACCATAACTTATATAATGAAGATGTTGAAGGAAATACTAAGTTAAGAAGAAGAATAACAATTTAATCTAGAGCTTTGGAAACATGCTACAAATAGTAAAATAGCTATTTACTTATGCTGCAAGAAACAACCAATAGTTATGTTACCGAATGGCTGCAGGAGCAAAAAAGTTCTAAATACTTCAATGAAACTTAAAACTAACTCCTACCTAACTATGAACTGAGCTCACTTCCCGCATGGGCCCCCCACAGAAGAGTGAATGAATAAAAACTTAGAGATTAAGAACTGAAGATATCATTTCATTGATTCACAAAGAATAAGTACAAAGTGTAGCAACAAAATTTTATTTCACTATTGCTAGATTACAAAAGGATTTCCCACAAAAACTAGCTAGCTCAAGAATATGAAATTCTAGCTTATTTAACAACTTAAAATAGAACTGCCTAAAACTAGGATTCTCCAACATCAGGGATATGACAAATTTGAAGATACAAGAAAAATATAATTTAATGTAGGAGTAAGTTGCATTCAGTTGCTCATGAATTTAGGAATTCATGACCTCTAGATTTACTCCTCAATAGTTGCTAACCATATTGACCTAGTCTGTAACGAAAACTACTACCAACTGAAAGTGATGGAACCATTATGAGTCCCAAAATAGTTATTCAACTTTATGTCACCACTTTGTCTTTTGATGCTGACTTCTTCTTTGCCTGCTGACTCACCATTTCTTGTAAGAGATTAGCGTGCACATGCAAAAATCACAATACATATCCAAGCTAGAATTCATAATAAGTTTTTCTACATTAGATTTTCTCTCATCACATGGCTATATAAA
>BSBK01011228.1:0-207230 GCA_027943335.1 Chamaecyparis obtusa
GGGAGTTTTGGAATAGGGTATGGACATCCATCAAAACATAGTGGAAGGGGTTTTTTTGTCAAATGTTATAGTTGCAAGTGCCCTGGTAGACAACTACGCAACACCTAGACTCATACAAATGCATGTGAACTGCACCATACATCTAATCCCAGTTTGTAAGATATTACCTATTAGCTATCTTTGTCTATAATTGTGTATAATCATTGATTTTTTTATTGTTTTGTTGAGATTTGTCGGTTATCCTAACAAAGAACAATCATTGTCTTGTGGGCCAAGGTGACACGTGTAATTGTTTCCCTTCATTACATATTAATACAACTCTAGATTGCTTTACTCAAATAGTCAATCAACAACTCAAATGACCTAGGCTTGAATTGGTAGGATCTTTAAAAATTAGTTAAATTAATTAGTTTTAAATTACAATATCAATTCTAAATAGTTACTTTTTTATATATATTCATTTAATAATATAAATTAATTTGGTAGCCATCGACAGTTCCCACTTTCCCAATGGAGCGATTTGAGGCTTATGGACTTAGCCAATGAGGACTCAAGCTCGCCTCAGAGAACACTTGATGGTTGCATCTCATGGAGACAACCTTCACATTATATGAGGGAAGTACTCTCTCAATTTGTGTTGAGCACCTTGCCAAAGATCTCCATATCCCTTCAAAACTTGTATCACCGTAGAACACATGGGATCGATCTGTGCCTTATTGAATCCTTTCATTCCATCCATTAGATTATGATCCATGTCACCCCTGGGCCATTGTGCACCCAGATTGATCCATATGCCTTCATTATTTTCAACCTCAATAGCGATCTGAACTCAACAATAGTCTAAAATCCACCGGCCATTATATCATCCCCTACCCAACCCATGGCAATGCCCTTGATGTTGATGCATCCCCTAGGCCTGTGAAGATGCATTAGAGGTTTCCACAATTACCTATTTCCATTGTGCAAAGCTCCCTGATTCAAGGAACACCAAGATCTTCTCCTTGTCATGCCAAAATGTTATTAACACAAATCTTATTTAAAACATTTCAATATTATGACTACCAGGATGACCCCTCAACCCTGTCCCTAAACCCCTATGTATTCGGAAGAGAAGAACCAAACCAGAGAGGAGTATCACAATGACAACTCTTGCAAGGGGAAAAAAGTCTGGCATAACTTCAACATGAACACTGTGAAGATAGAGATTATTAGGGAAGTTGTGAATCCCAAAATCATTGCAGATGAGGAAGGTAGAATCCAAAAAGAGGAACTAATTGACCTGACCTTGGTCGTCCTTAGTGACAAGGCTAGAGAAATGGAGCTAAACCTTCTAAATAATGCTAAGAACAATATCTTGGATCAGTTCAGGTCAATTAAATGACTCTATCATGAACTGGGAGATCTCAAGAATAAAATCCAAGGATTCGAAAGCAACAAGGTTCACAATGTCACTGAGGATTTTCTACTTCTGGACTCAAGGATTAACAAGATGGAGGATAAGATGAAGAGCCTTGAGGAAACCCTCAAAGGAATTTCAAAGCAAAACTTCAACATCTTGAAGGCCTCAAATGAGCACATCAAGTTGCTCATAGAAAAAATGGAAGAAAAGTCGAATGGGAAGGAAGTGCAGATAATCAAAGAGGAAAAAAAGGAGAAGCCCAATGAAGTTCCTGGAAAGAGAACTAGGGCCAGGTCCAAGAAGAACAAGGATGAAGAACACTCCAATGAAATCCACAAGATCAAGGAGACGATAGAGAAGATGGAGCTTCTTGAGAACAATGCGGCCACTATGCTCAGGAATCTTTCCTAACCTTTCTTCCTGGTGCTTTTTTCCTGTCTCTGGTTTGTCCTATTTTGTTTATCCTATTTCTGTGGTGTTTTTTCTCTCGGCCTGCCTGTGGCCTGTTTCGTCTTTTTGTTTCTGTTATCTTTTAAGACTTGAACTTTTTAATGCTTTATTATAAGATGTATTGGGTTTCAAGAACCCTATAAAACCTGTTTTACGTAATCAAAAACATTTCAATATTATTTTATTACTATAATATTTAGAGCATATCTTGCTATCAACGTAACCATTGCACTTTATTGATGCAAGTGCTAGTTAAAGTTTAAATTTAAATAAATCTGTTTAATAATTATATTACGCATTGTGACGCTTGTTTGCTTTAAATTTTATTGCACCAGAATTGCGTTCATCCTATCTTGCCCTTCGAATCCCTTATCATTCCTTTTGCTTGTTGTGATTACTGTACAATACATGGAGACAAAGCTGCTACTGCTAGGCTTCACAATAGAGCAAAAAGTGTTGGTACTTTGTTTACATATGATTTGTAGTGATTTGTTCATGATGCTTGTCTCAGCTAAATTTGTAGCGATTTGTAAAGATTTTCCAGAGACTTGAGGGATATTTGCAAGGTAGTAAAACTATTTGAAGAAATCTGCTAAATTTCATTAAATTCAAGCTTTGTCAAACAAAATTATCAGATATTTCCTCCCTACATGCAAATACTCGAAAGATCTGAGAAAAATTTGCAATTTTTGTTTTCAATCTTTACAAACATCTGTGTTCAAATTTATGAAGGAATCAAACATTTTCAGTTATTTACAGAAAATTTGTAGTGATTTAAAATTACCTAATATTTTCCCCTACATGCAAATACTTGAAAGATCTAAGAAGAAATTGCAATTATTTTTTTAATTTTTTTAATCTATAACAGTAATATATTAATAAGAAAAGAGTACATAGAGAGATATGCCAAAAGGCTTAGAGAAGGGCCTTCACGCAGCCAAGTGATAACCAGCGGAGAAGAAGAAGGAAAGAAGAAAAGAGCATCCCCAAGGAGCCTAAACAAGAGGACCAAAAAGAAGAAAGGCAGAAATAAACCAGCTTTACCTCCAGAACACACAAAAGAAAGAGGGAAGAAGAACTGGCCGCAAGCAAAAAGAAGGCCGAACAACAGTAGAAGACGACAAAAAGGAGAGGCCGAGACAACTTTAGACAATTGCAATTTGTTTTTCAATCTTTAGAAATATCTATTCAAATTTACAAAGGCATCAAATATTTTCAGTTGCTTACAGAAAATTTGTAGTGATTTGTAAACTTTCCCACAGACTTAACGGATGTTTTCAAGGTTGTGAAAATATTTGAAGAAATCTGCTAAATTTCATTAAATTCAGGCTTTTTCAAGCAAAATTAGCAGACATTTCCTCCTTACATGCAAATACTTGAAAATATTTGAAGAAATCTGCTAAATTTCATTAAATTCAGGCTTTGTCAAGCAAATTTAGCAGATTTTTCTTCCTTACATGCAAATACTTGAAAGGTCTGAGAAAAAATTGCAAAAGTTGACGTCTCTAATCCTTTGCACATAATATTTGTAGATACGTTTTCTGATCATTTGGATATTGTTGTTTGTCCGTCTTTAGCCTGCTAATTTTCAGAATTTGGAGCGAAATCGGTTTTATTTGCAATATTTGGCTGCTTCTTCAGTCTGTATGGGGACGACGGAGAGGTACTTCGAAATTTGTACTGTGAAGGTTGTATTGGTGTAAATCTACCTTTCTGGCAGTGGTTGACTCATCTCTGCCGTCAATTTACAGTGGCATAATTTTGCATCGACTTCATGACCTGCAATATCAACTTCTTTTGGCATGAATCTGATTTCATTTGGCCGATCTGTAGTATTTTGGCCAACATTTGGCGTGCAACTTGCAGAGATTTATTGTTTGGGACAGAATCTTTGCTTATTTCTTCTTCTTTGAAGCTGCGAATTTCACATTACAAGCCACGTGCTCCTATGCGCGTGAAAGGTGTTGGAATTTCAACATTTTTTAGGGCATTTATAATGCACCCTGGCATTTAAATCCGGCATGCTTTCTTTGCAAAGACGGTGTTAACACTTTACGGCATTTAAATGATTGCAAAGGTGTGTGAACACTTGCAGAAAAGGCCCTGGAATCTTGCCGGATGGTCAAATCTATGAGGACATTGAAGGGCGTTCATTTGCCTTTATGTTTCATTTGACCAACAACTCATCAAGCACCGAAACTTTAATCTGTCAAGGTCAAGCGATATCTATATTGGTATTTTGGATCCTTTGCAAGCCGCAAACACCTTTGTTCAGATCGCAAGTGTTATTTCTGTCACGAAACATCAGTAAGACGGCCTTATTTCGGCACAAATTTCTTATGTATTGTGCATTTACTGCGAGTCGATTTTGCCTTGAATTCTGTGTCAATCAATCTTTGACTTAAAAACAAGAATCTGAAATTCCATGGTGGTTATTTGGCATTTGGCATTCCTCATAATTTGCTGAGTTCAATTTGCTAATTGATATCATCTAGGCGACAAAGTCGGACTTTAAAGCGTATGGAGAATCTGGAGATCGACTTGGTATTTGCAAATTTTAATGCAGCAGAGTTAAGTTCATGCTATCTTGCCCTTGGAATTCAATTGAGTAAATGGCGCCAGTAATTCCTTTTGTTTGTTTTAAGTACTCTGCAATACATAGAGACAGAGCTGCTACTGCTAGGCTGCCCAATAGAGTAAATGGTGATGTTATTCTGTTTGCATAATTTAGTGGCGGTGCTATTGATCCCACATGTGCAAGGAGAAGCAAGCAAGGGAGAAGAGGGAGTAGAAGAAAGAGGAGAGGGCACTTGTTTAAGCATACTTACCTGGGCGGGGTCAATCGGTGATCAGGAAGGCTGATGGCCTAGGGAGAGCACCTTCATTGCACTTGGAAGGGGGCTCTGCCTAGCATCTCCCATTGTGGAGAGTGCACGTCATAATTTGTGAAAGAGGGGGCTCGCGTACGCGCGGCCCCCGCTCAATTCTAATAGCAAGCTATAAAATTTGTATGAAACTTGTTTCTTCGAACAAGAAAGTGATGCGTAACAATTCGATCTTGTGTAAATATTTTAATAAATTGTTTGAACGAGGCGAGAAACTGAAATAATAGCATTCTCTTTCTTTCAGAAAATAAATTGTGTTCATGTCTTTCTGTTTGTTTTCTGGTCATCATCAGCACGTCAAGTCATATCCGGTTATACTCTTCCTTTGTCAAGGTGCGAGTTTATGCTCTTGCATTCGACATGAAGAATTCTTGATTGCTAGTGCCTGGCAACTGAAGATTTTAGGCTTGAACGAAATGGAGAAATGTTGGTGCCATTTTTCATTTGATTTCTCCTCCACTGATAGTTGGATAATTTATGTTTGTCAAAACATTAAAACCGGGTTCAAGTGAGTAGACTATAGACCTCCCAAAATCCCAAGCACAATGTCTTCATGGCTTGGCATGAGATTCAATCAAATGGAAATCTCCTCCTCAGCACAATTTTGGTATCGCTAAGCCTCTTGTTTTCTCTCTTAGCAGTCCTAGAAATTGGCCAAATGCTCAAGTGAAATACCCTATTGAAATGAGACAGTTCTGCCAAAAATACCCCTATTGAAAGGAGATAATAAACTATGTATCGTTTTTTATTTGCAGGCGCTGTTTATTGAAAATTCGAGTGAATCAAAAAGAGCTTGACATACACACGGAGCCGGTTTGGCTTAGATATACGCCGATGGCACAGCAACCACTGATCAAATACTCTCATAACAAAAACAATGCCGGGAGGTCAGAAACTTCGCCTAATGGAACGCCCAGACCGCAGTGATTGTGTCAAAATGGATTTGTTGTCAAATTTGTTTGATCTTTGCAAATATTTGTGTTCAATCTACAGACGCATCAAATATTTTCAGATATTTACCTAAGATTTGGGGAGAATTCACCAAAATCAGTGTGAAATTGCCAAAATCGGCATAAATCAGTAATAATCTGGTAAAACTTGTTTGATCTTTGCAAATATATGTGTTCATATGTACAGAGGCATCAAATATTTTCATAAATTTACAGAAGATTTGTAGTGATTTGTAGAATTTTACAAAGATATTGGGGGATTTTTGCAAGGTTCCGAAAATATTTGAAGAAAGAAATCTTGCTCAATGTCATTACATTCAGGCTTTGTCAAGCAAGATTAGCAGATATTTCCTTTTCACATGCAAATATTTGAAAGATCTAAGAAAAAAATTTGCAAAATTTGATGTCTCTAATCCTTTGCACACTATATGTGTAAATACGTTTTATTAATCATTTCAATATTGTTGTAGTCCGGCTTTAATTTTCAGATATTTACATAAGATTTGGGGAAAATTCACCAAAATCAGTGTGAAATTGTCCAAAGTCAGCATGAACAAGCAATAATCTGGTAAAATCTTTGCAAATATTTCTGTTCAAATGGACAGAGGCATCAAATATTTTTAGATATTTACAGAAGATTTGTAGTGATTTGTAAAATTTTACAAAAAATTTGAGGGGTTTTTGCAAGGTTGCAAATTTTTTTGAAGAAATCTGCTCAATGTCATTACATTCAGGCTTTGTCAAGCAAGATTAGTAGATATTTCCTTATCACATGCAAATATTTGAAATATCTGAGAAAATTTGGCAAAATTTGATGTCTCTAATCCTTTGCACTCAGTAATTGTAAATATATTTTTTTTTTCATTTCAATATTGTTTTTGTCTGGCTTTAACCTGCTAACTTCTAGAATTTGGAGCAAAATCGATTGTATTATTTGCAATAGTTTGCTTGCTCTTCAATCTGCATTGAGACGACGGGGAAGCCATTTGAATTTTGCACTGTGAAGGTCAGGGTCCTAACTTTTTGGCCGCAGTCGACTCATATCTGGTATCAATTTACAGTCATGTGGTTCGACCAACAAAATAGTCCCAATGTTTAGGCATTGAAATCTGGCATGTTTTCTTGGCATTCAAATCTGGCATGTTTTCTTAGCATTTAAATCTGGCATGTTTTCTTTGCAAAGACGGTGCTATTACTTTATGGCATTTAAATGTTTGCAAAGGTGTGTGAACACTCGCAATAAAGGCATTGGAATCTTGCTGCATAGTCAAATCTACGAGGACATTGAAGGGTGTTCATTTGCCCAAGGACTCATCAAGCCCCTACAATTTAACGTGCTAAGGTCAAGCAATAGCTCTGTTGGTATTTTGGATCCTCTGCATGCCGGAAAAACCTTTGTGCAGATCGCAAGTGTTATTTCTTTCATGAAACATCTGTAAAATGGCCTTACTTTGGCGCAAATTTCTTATGCATTGTGCAATAGGCATTCACTGCTAGTCGATTTTGCCCTGAATTCAGTGACTGCCAATTAATCTTTGCGTTCAAATCCGGAATCTGAAATTCCAAGCTGGTTATTTGGCATTTAGTATTCATCATAATTTGCTGGGTTCAACTTTCTAATTGGTATCTGGACATCTAGGCGACTAAGTAGGACTTTAAAGTGTGGAAATCGACTTGGTATTTGTTGCAAATTGTGTTCATATCAGCGACCGTTCATTCTCTTCCCTTTGGCATCCTGTTTTGGCACTTCATTTTGACTTTTTCAAAGCTCTTCGTGGCTTGGAGAATGCAGGGGCATCTGTATTGCTACTTATACGGTTTGAATTTGCCTTGAAAATTAGCCGAATCTTTCACCACTTTGGCGCGGAAATTAGATCACATTTGGCTTTTCATTTACAATTTGGGCGCTGAAATTTTTGGGTAAATTTGCTTTCCAGCAACAAATTTATGGGCGCCACATTGGTTCATTTACCTCATTCATTTCAAATATAAAAATATTCAGTTTGGGTGCCACAATGGAGTTGCTCATTTACTTTGTTAATTTGGAATTTCAAAAAATTTACTTGGCGTTGGTCGAGTCTGTAAGAGACAAAGCTGATATTTTAGACTTGTGATGTACTTAATAGGTATTTTCTTTGCTGTGGTGAACTAGATTTCTGTCAAAGTGGTAGAGCCATCCTAGAAACAAATGGCAAACATCCATTGGTACTATTTCAGAAACTACCTTACCTAGAAATTCATTTTCCTCTCCAGGTTCAGGCCTAGCCATCGCTAGAAGAGAAAAAGCTGATATTTTAGATGCCCCTTCCTCCTCCCATGTTTTAAGGTTATGTGTCTTCCCCTCGTGTTGAACTCCATAGGTATTTTCGGTGGAATACATTTCTGTCAAACTACTAGGTCTGGCCCACTAACAAATGGCAAGATGACATGCAAGATGCCATAGGTACTACGTCAGACAATACCTTATATTTATAAACCTTGACATTGAAGGCACCTAAGACCAGATTTATCTAGATCCACAGTTTCATTTTTCTTCAACCAGGAAATCATATGATGCATTGAGCTCGGAATACAAGAAATTTTTAATTTATTTACCATTTTTATGTGATTTAGGGGCGGTGTCATTGATCCCACATGTGCGAGGAGAAGGAAAGAGGGGAAGAGAGGGAGTAGAAGTCAGGGGAGACGGCAGCTGATTAAGCATACTTACCTGGGCGGGGTCAATCGGTGATCAGGAAGGCCGATGGCCTAGGGAGAGCACCTTCATTGCACTTGGAAGGGGGCTCTGCCTAGCATCTCCCATTGTGGAGAGTGCACGTCATAATTTGTGACAGAGGGGGCTCGCGTCCGCGCGGCCCCCGCTCAAATCTAATATCAAATTAGTGTATCCACGTTTTGTGATCGTAGTTGACATATAACCTTATTAATGGGCAATAAATTGTTTTATATCGTGCTGTTAATGAATGCTAACAATCTATTAGTAGCAGCTCTCCTTAGTAACAATCTTATGGTTTTGAGTGGTAAATTCTATGGCGTTTCTGTCAAGTTGCAAGTTTATCATGCAATGATTGGTATTTTGATTTGCGATTCTCGTCAGATGATCAAGATTGGTATCGTGCAAGTTTATTGACTGCTGATGCTTGTGGCAGTGGAAGAAGAAGCATGAAACGCCCGAGGATTGAAGGAAATGGAGATGTCTTATTGGCTATGCCAATCGATTTTTCCTCTCAGACTGTAACTGTGGCATAAGATGACTTAGTAGTGTGCTCGATGATGGTTCGACCATTTTTGTTTTTCTGCTGGTGATGATTCAAGGGCGGAGACTGTCCTCCCAAAATCTGGGACACCCTTGCTAGGAATTAGCAGCCAGGATGTTAATCAGAAGGCTAGCCTGCGAACAGCAGCCTCAATATTCGCGCTCTGCCTTGAGAGTCTTACTTCATCTTCCAAATATGTGTGCTTGTCTGAGTTTGATAAGGAGGCCAAGTTGTACAACATTCAAAATAGGCCCTGTTCAAATAATGTCGTGCTTTATCAGTCTATGTTCTCCAAATATAAAATAGTTTCATTCCAAATGCGCTATAAAGGTGGGATATTACATGCACGGGGCTTTAACTGCGTGTGCCCTGCAGTTAGCCTTGGATACAATTATATAGGGTTTAAGTCTACAGAGACTCGTGTGTGTCTTGTTCTTCGAATACATAAAAATTTTGATGTTCATTTTAATTTCAGTTTGTTCATCAAATAATCATCATCTGCATGTCAAGTAATACGGTTAACTCTTGTCGAGTTGCAAGCCTGTACTCTTCCATTTGAAAGGATGAGATTTCTTGATTGGTAATGCTTGGCAATAGAACAAGTAGGAAACGTCCAAGGATTGAAGGCTTAAATCAAATGGAGAAATTTTGGTGCCATTTTTCATTTGATGTGTCCTCTGGGTAATGATGGTTAAATCGTTCATTTTTCTATCAAAACAGAAGGCTTCAAGTGAGGAGACCGTGGACCTCCCAAAATACCTTCTTTATGCCTTAACCATTGCAATACACCAAGCAATGAAAATCTCCTTCGCACAATTAGGGTATAGCAAACCTATTTGTTTTCAGCTGCAGTTAAGCTCCCTACAAAATGTATTATTGACTAAATTTCAGAAAATAGAAAATATAACAGATTTTTATGATCATATATGTCTGCATGATCTGCATATTTTGTGGTCGAAAATGACAAAAAAATTGCAAAAAAGTCGTCGTGTTTTCACAAATCTGGAAAAAGAAAAGTTTGACATTTTTTTTGTCTTTGGTGCATTTTGTAGGGAGCTTAGTCTCTGCTCACGTTTTCTCTGTTAGCAGTCTTACAAACAGGTGGATGCTTAAGAAAATTCTGCCAAACATGTTGAACCACCTAAAATCTCTTCTTGCAAGGTGAGGAAATGTGGTAAAGTTGTTAATGATTAGTGTTTGGGATAAAATATAAGGTTTCAATTTTAATGAAGTACACTTGGTGGTGATGAAAGGTTTTATAAAACCTGGCTTCAAAATTGGGTAAGCATACTACGTTAAATCTTGAGTTCCTTTCTTACATGTTTAAATAAGGTTAAAAGACTCTTTGAAGAAAAGAATTGACTTTGACCATATATTTTCTATGTAGGAGATATTTTCCACTACAAATCAAATTGTGATATTGCCAGTTGAATCCTAATACCAATATCACATATATTTTCTCCTCTTCCATACATTTTAAATGACAATTTGATGAAGTCATGAATGCGGTATATCTTTTTAATCTAGTTGAACCATCTTAAAACTCATAAAAATAGAAATCTTTCATGGCTTCACCATTTATGAAATGTGCCAAAATCCATAAATTAGCTAAGTGAGAGGGTTTGATATGGAAACAACAATTTACAAGAGAATCACAACATTGGGTCAGGTTAAGCCACAAGGGAATTCTATGGAAGACAAAAACATGTTGTTGGATCAATAAAATCATCACAACAAAAGCATAAAATTAAAAACTTTAAGATAGGCCCATGTGTCTTAATTAGTTTTGTCATCAATAAACTCCACCTATAAAAACAAGAAGATGAAAAACTTGAAGGTAATGTCATATCCAGGTTGGTTTGTCCATCAATGAACTTTGTTTAGTATCTTAGAAATGCAGTAGATCCTAAAGATTTTCTCTTCTTGCATAGATTTTAAATGACATTGTAGTCATAAGTAAACTCTATGGGCTACTCAATTTGATGAAGTCATGAATGAGGTATATCTTTCTAATCTAGTCGAGCCATCCTAAAACTCAAAAAAGCACAAACTTTTCACGACTTCACCATTTACGAAATGTGCCAAAATTCATAAATTAGCTAAGTGAGAGAGTGTGATACACAAATAATAATTTACAAGAGAATCACAATATTGGATCGGGTTAAGCTACGAGGGAATTCTACCAAAGACAAAAAAAATTGGCTCTAGATCAATAAAATCCACACAACAAAAGAATAAGATTAAAAACTCAAAGATAGGCTCACATGTCTTAATTAGTTTTCCCATCAATAAACTCCACCTCTAAAAACAAGACGATGAAAACTCAAAGGCAATAGCATATTTGGGTTGTTTTGTCCATCAATAAACTCTATCCACTATCTTAGGAATGTGGTAGACCCTAAAGACTTTTGCCATACCATACATGGTTAGATCAAACGAAAAACTAAATTTTAAAACATGGAATTTAGTGCCTACAAAGAATTATGTTTAAACTTCATCATATACAATAGAACTAGGGGTTTCTTTCCTCTAATTTATAGATACTTTAGTTAACTTTGTTCATCTATGATGCATTCTTAACATCTTTAAATAGTGAAGGCTAGTATTTGTGACTATTTTTAATTAGTGACATATTTGTCTAGCATGATGGAAATTACCATATTCTTTTTTCACGCAAACACCAATATTTATTATTAGTCCAAACTTTTATATATTAATAAAATAAAATTCTAACAATGTCCACTCAAGTTGCA
Organism: Chamaecyparis obtusa; assembly: GCA_027943335.1. Lineage (NCBI taxonomy): Eukaryota > Viridiplantae > Streptophyta > Pinopsida > Cupressales > Cupressaceae > Chamaecyparis > Chamaecyparis obtusa. The sequence continues at coordinate 11,695 of BSBK01011228.1, forward strand.
TTTAATCTTACCATGTGAAGCTATATATATGGCTACTTAATGATCAAGCCATGTTCTACCTAAATTTATTTTAATTTCTCTAGGTAGATTTTGTCAAAGGTGATTTTACGGTTGATCACATGTGACATAATTATGAGTTCCTAAGCATGCAAAGATTGATGTGTGGATCATTCTTGGAAGAAATATAATTATGATCACTATGGCACATTCTTCGAGCTAACCATATCATGTGCCAAATGCTTAATCTTAGACATACAAAGTTACCAAATGCTTAGATGTGCATCTTTCTTCATCTATCTTGAATTATATAAATTTCTTTTCAAAGTTGTATGTTTTATATCATGTAACTTAACTGGAAGAAAAAATAAAGTTTTCAAAAAAATAAAAAATCTTATAACTTGGAGACACATTTTAACCAGGATGGAGAGACTTGAGGTTGAGATATAGCTAAGGATTTATTCAATCCATCCTTGTACAAAGACATTTTTTTAAGGATTCCCATTAAAATCTGTTAACTCGTCCTATCATAGGCTTTACTAATGTCTAGTTTGATCATTATGCATTACTTAATATAGTGTTCGAAATAAAGCAATTTTCCTTGTGTGGCATGATTATTCTATTAGGAATATTCATACTTAGTTTGAAACTACTTTACTTTGATGAGATAATAAAGGGGAATATGGATTTTGTCATATTTAATTGTTAGCTTTTGACATTATCTTTTATATTGTATTTCATAGAGATATAGTTGATAGTCAACAACTAAGTTACAATCCAAATATTTTGAAAAGATTTTAAATGGAGTGTAATTGAAATACTTCAAAATATTCTTGGTTCCTCACAAATTTTGCACTAAACCCTTACATCCTTTCTTAGAACATCTCAAAATTTATGGTAGAAATTTTTAGGAACTCATATGGTGCTAGAGCATTATCATGGTGAAGCTAAAAGATAGTTAATTTCACCTCATCCTTTTATATGGGTGCAATTATCATCAGATTAAATAATATTTAGTATTGTTAGAGAATGCTTATATGTTGCATAAGGCATATTTGAATATGTTGCATAAATTAATTATGCACATGCTTATGAATATTCTCATGCATATTATTATGTATAATTGAGCACATGTTTTCATAAGCATGTGCAACTTAAATTCACTTAGTTGACCTAAATTTAGTTTAGTTCAGTCTAGTTGCAACTCTAGTTTGCATATCTAGCACAAATTTTCTATTTTTAGTTTGATTTAGCTTTTGCATATTTAGGGCTATTGCTTTTAATAAAAGAAATTCATCTATGCATTGTAATTGATCCTACAATCATCATCTTGCATATTTTTTTTTTTTGTACTTGAGAAATATAACAATTCTTTCTTGCTCCCCTTGGTTCTGGAAGGTGTTTTTGTTTTATTATTTGATCCCTGATGCTTGTGTTGCAAACTTCAACATGGTATTAGAGCCCTCTAAAGCCTTCAGGTTGTATTTTGGCCTACCTTTGGTCTTTTGGCCATTACTTTGTCATATGAGATTGTAATTTAGAAAATAAGAAATCATTGGAAAGATGGTTTTGGTGCCAATCTATTCATGGTGGTAATTTTATTAAATTCCACACAAATGTTTTGTACTGGGCCTTCAAATTCACCCTTCAATTTTGCACTTTTGGGGCCATAACTTGATCAAATAGACTATTTTTTGAATTTAGCACATCATCAAAAAGATCTCAGAGTGCTTTATTTAGATCTACCATCATTTTTTACTTATTTTTCACCAGGTACACATTACACTCATAATTATTTCTTTTGAGATTTATTGACTCAATTGCAAGATGGTTTGCATTTTCTTTTTGTGGGGGGATTCTCTTGTAGTTATTTAGTATAGGGAATTTCACTCCATCTCCTTCTCATTTTTCTTAGTTTGGTGAGTCTTCCTCCAAGACAAAGAAGAAGCAGTCAGGTGAGTCTTGCAATTTTGTGGCAAGGTGGGATATGTAGCCAACACCTCTTGGAAGAGACTAGAGACTTTAGAGGCAACCATGCAACAACATCACATTTAAGACCCTAAGTCTTCTTCATAATAAATAGGAAATGGTCATGCTATTTTTGCATACGCCTTACCTTCAACCTCTCCTTAGTGACACAACATTTCAGTTGACATGTCATGCCTCTCCTTTGTCAACATTATGGGGGTTTTCTATTATCATGCTAACACTTCCTAGATTCTAGAGTTGATTAGTTCTTTACACTATTGGAACCTATATTTTTACTAACATTTTTATCTTGCATGGTGGACTAGTGTTGTTGGGGTCAATCACGCATATTCATGTGCCATTTGTATCTTTGACTAGCAAATATTTTTCCTTCATTTGTCATTTGTTCATTATTCTAGTAGTGTTGTTGGTTACACTCATGTAGCTTGTAGTCTTCTATATCTTTGAATGACAAATGTTATGCCTTTTTTCCATTTATTCTTTGTTCAAAGAGTGTTGTTGGGGGCACTCATGCAAATTGATCACAATCATAATATTTGTTTGGGAGGAGTTTCTTCATTTAACATTGTGGTAGTTATCATTTGACAATCATCCACATTTTTCTAGTGTCCTAGAGGATGTTCTTTTACACTTATTATAGTTGCATCTCTTTCTTTTAGAGAGGAGTTTTTTTTTCAAGTGGTTTTTCTCCCTTTTCTTCACTTTGAGAGGCTTTAATTGTACATGGGTACCTAATCAAGCCTAGCTTTCAGAATGCATTCATGCATTTAATTTTTAGAGCTTTTTTGTCTCCCTAAGTTTCACTTAAATGGGAGTGTTAGAGCATGTGTTTATGTTGCATTAGGCATATTATAATTGTTAGAGTAAAAGGTCATTTTCACTTAAATATTCTAAGTAAGTCACCTCTTATAACTCTCTTAAGAATCACTAAGCCTTGCATTGTAGGTATTTAATAATTATTCTAATAATTAAATACATCTTTCCCTTTAGGTTTGCACATTCCTTTAGGGTTTCTTATTCTCCTTTCATAAGGATGAATATTATATTTTTTCTCATTCTCTCTAATGCAATTTTCCTTTTTAGAGCTATTGCTATTTGTCTCCATTCTTCTCTTGTGACAGGTTTTTTTCTTTAAGATATTCTTAAATTGTGAAGATTTGGATTATTAAATCTTTCATGGTATCAGAGCTCAGATATGTTGTTGCTTGTTCTTCATTTATTGAATATTTTTGGAGCTTTGAGGGTTTTAGTTTTTTCAGAGCTTTTGTATTGGATCCTGGAGTGCACTTTATTTTTGGTAACTTTGGGCTCAAACGAACCTCACCATTGAGCTCATAGCACCCAAAAACCCCTATTTTGATATTTAACTTGTCCAATTTAGATAACTATTCAATTTAGATAACGTTGCGATCTGAGGCAAAAAAAGGAATTATACCAGGATTGTATGACCTTGGCATGCATATTGAGGCACATTTACAAAAAAAATTATGGCCACCATCGACTAGAAACCCCCCATCGGCCGCCACCGAGTGGCAACTGCCAAGTGGCCACCACCGAGCGGCAACTACCAAATTGCCACCACCGAGAAGCAACTGTCAGTAGATTCATAGTTACCGCCCAGCGATAGATCCACAGTCACCATCAGAGTCACCATCGGTGTCACCACAATGGTTACCACCAAAGTCACCACCAGTAGACCCATGGTCACCACCGACCTAGGTCCCATGACTGTCATAGTCAATGTCGGCTAGGTCCCCAGCCAATCACGTGGTGTTTGTTTGTCGTGACTACATTTGGCCATCAATTTTCATCACATCAATGGTTGATGTCATCATTGCATCAACAATCTTCCAAGCTCACTTCTAGCCCCCTTCCAGAGCATGTGCTAGTATTTAGCTCATATCTTGAGGATATGGTGTCGAAATTGGGTGAACGAGATATCGTCAGAAAGATCTTTCTGAGATCTATCTAGATCTAGAGGTTTTATTTTTTGATTTCAGCATTTTTTTTTTGTCATCAAAGTTAGAGGTTTTATTTTTCACTCTGGGAACCATATCTTCTGCATCTAGACTCCATTTTGGGCAAACGAGATATCATCGGAAAGCTCATCCTGAGATATATTCAAATCTATGACTTATTTCATCATAAATTTTCTTAGGTATACAAAAAATTATCTACACCAATTATTTCTCATTCTTTCTTTCTAGTTTTCAGATTGTATTGGGGTTTGGTTTTTCTATCTATGGGGAGTGTTTTTCTCTTGCTTTCTATCATTTATATCAGAAAACCAGAACACAAAAACACAAACCCTTCTACATCTTCTATCTAGTTGTGAAATAAAACTAATAATTGAAAAAGATATCAAATTAGTTGGATTCATGATAGATCCAACTTCTGTTGAGCTTCTTACTCCTCATAATTATCACATCTGATAAGCTCGTATGATGAGGCTTCTCAGGTCATGAGGGTTATGGTGTAAGGAAAATCAGGTGCGAAAATAGCTTCCTATGCTAATCTCTATAGGAGAGTATTGTGCAAATTCTTATAAATCCTTACAATTTTAGATTCGTTAACTAGTTTAACAAAGATATTACAACCACATACCATACATACAAAAAAAAAAGAGAATGACACAATGATATACCCTAGGGAAAACCTTTCGGTAAAAAACCACAACACTTCAAAACCTGCACAATGTATTATCTTCAACACAAAGATTACAATACACTTGCAATGCAAGTTCTTTCAGGAAAAGAGAGACAAAGCCAACAAGACTTAAATTTTTGTTATATCTCTCCCATAGGAGCAACATCGTATATATAGACTCCTCTGGACCCAAAGATAGGCACAACCACCAAGACCCATGCACAAAGCCACATGTACACATTTGTTACATGCAATCCCAAGAATAGGCATCCATCCCTAGAATAGACTATGACAGCTTGTCATAGAATCCGCCAAAAATAACGGTCACAAGAGAAGTGTAAGAGAATCTATCATACCAACCTATTTTTGGCATATTCTCTTACACACACCAACCACTTCTTCTTGGGTGCCCAAATAGGCCCAAGTCATAAGATGCTCTTACACCTGTCATAGCACATTCCTTAAATAGTTCTTACACGTCATAGGAATCCGTCATGACCGTTTCAGTCATGATCTCCTTACGCACAAGATGCCGACACATCAAGTGGAGTGACACATCAACATGCAAACTAGACATGTATACTCACACTTAATTACATTATTTGCAAAAAAATACATTTACAAAAAAAATAATAAGAATAGGAATTATCCAAGGTTGAGACACCTTATTCCTAACATTCTCCCACTTGTCGAACACCTTGTAAGAGCAATAGGAACATAACAGGAACTTTAACCGCTATAGGCCAAAAGGCCCATAGACTCTGAACACCATCTGAACTTCTCAGTGCCCACTAGTTTCGTTAATGCATCTACAACATTCTTCATAGTATCTACCTTCTCCAAATTTACCTTTCCATCTTCCACCATATCTCTCACAAAGTGAAACTGCACATCAATGTGCTTCGTTCTGGCATGGAAAGTTGGATTCTTTGCAAGGCAAATAGCGCTCTGACTATCACACCAAATAGTAATCTGTTCTGCATCAACACCAACATCAGAACATAATCTGCTAAGCCAAATGGCTTCCTTACAAGCATGAGTAGCAGCCATGTACTCAGCTTCTGTAGTGGACAAAGCAACCACAGGTTGTCGCTTACTCATCCAACTGATGCCACCACCAAACATAGTGAACACATAAGCACTGGTGGATCTCCTGCTATCAATATCACCTACCCAATCTGAATTCACAAACCCATGAATACAAACTGAATGCGGAGATCTAGAAGAGTTACCATGATAACATATGGAGTAATCTAATGTACCCCTCAAATATCTGAATACTCGCTTAACCGCATCCCAATGTACCCATCCAGGATTAGCCATAAACTGACTCAGGACTCCCACTGCTTGGGCAATGTCTGGTCTAGTACAGACCATAGCGTACATAAGAATGCCAACTGCACTAGCATAAGGCACTCTACTCATATCCTCCACCTCACTAGGAGATTTTGGACAATCATCTACAGATAACTTTGTTCCCACAAAAATAGGAACACATAGTGGTCTACAATCTGCCATGCTGAACCTATCCAACACAGACTTCACATACTTACTCTGACTCAACCAAAGTTTTCTGTTAGACCTGTCTCTACTGATTTCCATACCCAAGATGTACCTAGCTGCCCCAATATCTTTCATCTCAAACTATGCTAACGACTGAGAGTTAAAATAAAAAATCATACCCTTACCCTTCCCAAACAGCAACATATCATCAACATATAATTCAACAATAAGAAGGCGATCATTTTCAACTCTGAAATAAACACAATGATCTGATTTTGATCTTACAAATCCAATTGACAACACAAAGGAATCAAACTTAAGGTACCACATCCTAGGAGATTGCTTCAAACCATATAGAGATTTCTTTAATCTGCAAACTAAGGATTCTTTACCTTTAACAATGTAGTGCTCAAGCTGTGACATATAAATCTCTTCCTCCAAATCACCATGAAGTAAAGTTGTCTTCACATCCATCTGTTCTATCTCTAAATCATATGATGCAGCAAGAGATAACAGAAATCTAATGGATGTCAACTTTGCAACAGGAGAGAATATTTCACCATAATCTATTCCCTCTACCTGTGAATACCCCTTTGCAACCAATCTAGCTTTATACCTTTCAACACTGCCATCTGCACAGAATTTCTTCTTGAACACCCATTTATAGCCAATAGATTTTATCCCTTTAGGCAAAGGTACAAGGTCCCAAGTTTTGTTTTTCTCCAATGAAGCCATCTCATCATCCATAGCCTCAATCCAGGAACTTGCATCTTCCATGCCCAAAGCCTCTTTCACAAATCTAGGCTCATCAGTGTTAGTAATCAAAGCAAAGGCACAACTAGAATCTAACATAGAATAACCAAACCTTTCTGGTTGCTTTCTTTCTCTCGTGGATCTCCTCAAGGGCTGCGGTTGAGGTTGTTCTTCCTCTTCTTCTGAACTATCAGAGCTACTAGAGCTCTCCTCATCATTAGGCCCAACATGGTCTCTCTGTTCAATCTTCTCAGGGGTAGGAGGCAACTGAACAACATATTTTTCCTTTCCTTTTTCATCTGGTTGTAGCACAATAGGAGAAGATGTTAGCTCTCTGAAAATAACATTTCTACTATACAACACCTTACTAGTCATAGGATCCCAAAGCTTGTATCCTTTCACACCAGCACTGTATCCGATGAAAATACATTTAACAGCTTTGTTTTCCAACTTAGATCTTTTCTCCTTTGGAACATGTGCATAAGCTTCACAACCAAAAACATGAAGATGTCTAATTGAAGGCTTCTTACCAGACCACACCTCCATGGGTGTCTTACCAACAAGGCCTGATGTAGGAGATTTGTTAACCAGATAGCAAGTAGTGGCCACAGCTTCGGCCCAAAACCTTTGTTCTAAACCAGCTCCACTAAGCATACTCCTAGCCTTCTCCATCAGTGTCCTGTTCATTCTCTCTGCAACTCCATTTTTCTATGGGGTATAAGGAGTTGTCTTATGCCTCTCGATACCTTGTTCTTTACAGAACTGTTCAAACTCTACTGAGCAAAACTCACCACCATTGTCAGTTCTCACACACTTAATCTTCTTACTAGTCTGATTCTCTACAAGAGCTTTAAATTCCTTGAACTGACTAAAGACTGATGTCTTACTTTTAAGGAAATAAATCCACGTCCTTCTACTATAATCATCTATGAAAGATACAAAAAATATAGACTTGGAGATTGAAGGAACTTTTACAGGACCAAATAAATCAGAATGAATAAGATCTAAAACATCAGAAGATTTGTGAGAACTAGAGTAAAACTGAACATGATTTTGTTTACCATAGACATAGTGTTTGCAGAAGTCGAACTCAAGATTGCAATCATTTAACCCCTCAACAAGATTTTTATTTTTCAGGGTTCTGAGACCCTTTTCACCAATGTGGCCAAATCTCATATGCCACAACATTGTCTTTTCTGCAGGAAGCTTACCTTCCAAAGTATTTGCACTACCATCAGAACCAATAGCCACAGACTTCTTCACTGCTTGTTCAGATGGTGAGGATGAAGAACTATTACATAGAGGAATACATGCATCTAGCTAAAATAAGGTACCTCTCCTAGTACGCCTTGCAAGCACTATCGATCCTCTCATCATCTTGCATCCTTCTTTTGAAAAAACAACTTGCACACCTACATCATTCAGCATACTTACAGATAATAGGTTTCGTGCCAAACTCAAAATGTGCATGACTCTGTTGATTCCCTTTACTCATCCATCAGGAAATTTGATAGTGACCCTTTCGCATCCAACTATCTTTAGGTGAGAATCATCACCCAAGTACACCTTTCCACCATCGAACTCTTCATATTTTGAGAACCAGTTTCGATGAGAGGTCATGTGAAAAGATGCACCTGAGTCAATCAACCACACATCATCAAATGCATGGGCTACCAAAGCTGTGATGAATGCATCGCCATCTTCTTGAGATCTTTCTGAAGCTGAATCTGAACCTTTCTTCTTCTTCTTCAACTCTTTGTAGTCTTTACGGAAGTGCCCAGATTTATCACAGTTCCAACATTTTGCCTTGGACTTATTGGAAGTCTTTGACTTCTCACGGGATTTGGATCTACCCTTATTGTGAGACTTATTATCATTTTTCTTCCCTCTTTCAGTGGATCTCCCACGAGCAGCAAGGGCTTCTTTTTCTGAAATGGAAGCCTTTCTCTGCATCTCCTCTGATAGCAGCGAAGACACCACATCATCCATTTTGAAGGTGACTAAAGTGCTTCCGAGAGCCATCACAAGATGGTCCCATGAATCCAGTAAAGAACACAAAAGTGTGTAGCAACAATCCTCCTCCTCTAACTTGACACTAGCTAATGTCAATTGTGTAGCCAGTAGATTAAATGCATTTAAATGATCCATTAAGGATCCACCTTTCTCCATTTGCAGAGAGTACAACTTCTTCCTCAGGAACAACTTGTTCACTAGAGATTTGGCCTGATACATGGCTGCAAGTCTTTCCCACAAACTATTTGTGGTTTTCTCATCTAGAACATTCAGAAGAACTACATCGGTTAAATAGAGTCTTATGAGACCCTTAGCTTTACGGTCTTTGATATCCCAATCTGCTTGAGCTATAGTTGCTGGTCTTGTAGCACTTGAAGTCACTTCCCATAGGTCATGATCTTCCAACATGTCTTCCATCTTGAGTTTCCACAACTTGAAATTAGTGCCATTAAATTTCTCCACCTCCATTCTTCCATATGATGAATTTGCCATCTCAATCTACAAATAAGATTCAGAATGCTCTGCAAAAAACTCCCACTCAAACTTGAGATTAGCTCAAAAAACCCTACCCAACAACTAGGATCAAAAGTTGATCAAGCTTTGATACCACTTGTAAGGAAACTCAGGTGTGGAAACAGCTTCCTACGCTAATCTCTATAGGAGAGTATTGTGCAAATTCTTATAAATCCTTACAATTTTAGATTCGTTAACTACTTTAACAAAGATATTATAACCACATACCATACATACAGAAAAAATAGAGAATGACATAATGATATACCCTGGGGAAAACCTTTCAGTAAAAAACCCCAACACTCCAAAGCCTGCACAATGTATTATCTTCAACACAAATATTACAATACACTTGCAATGCAAGTTCTTTTAGGAAAAGAGAGACAAAGCCAACAAGATTTAAACTTTTGTTATATCTCTCCCATAGGAGCAGCATCGTATATATAGACTCCTCTGGACCCAAAGATAGGCACAACCACCAAGACCCATGCACAAAGCCACATGTACATAGTTGTTACATGCAATCCCAAGAATAGGCGTCCATCCCTAGAATAGACTATGACAGCTTGTCATAGAATCCACCAAAAATAACGGTCACAAGAGAAGTGTAAGAGAATCTGTCATACCAACCTATTTTTGGCATATTCTCTTACACACACCAACCACTTTTTCTTGGGTTCCCAAATAGGCCCAAGTCATAAGATGCTCTTACACCTGTCATAGCACATTCCTTAAATAGTTCTTACGCGTCATAGGAATCCATCATGACCGTTTCAGTCATGATCTCCTTATGCACAAGATGACGACACATCAAGTGCAGTGACACATCAACATGCCAACTAGACATGTATACTCACACTTAATTATATTATTTGCAAAAAAATACATTTACAAAATAAATAATAAGAATAGGAATTATCCAAGGTTGAGACACCTTATTCCTAACATATGGTCCTATTTGTATGATGAAAAACCTCATCTAACTCACCCCTATGAGGTCATGCAACACAGGAATAGAAACTGGATGAGGCTATGGGTGTGTTGTCTTTGCATGTTTCAAACAATATTCTTTTTCATCTTGATTGGTGTCTTACTCCTAGGGCTATGTGGAAAAGGTTTCAGACTCTCTTTGGCATATTTAATGAGTTCAAGGAACTTTAGATTGATGCGGAGTTGAATTCCATGGTACATGATTCTTTTCACTCAATTGAGGATTTCTTGATGAAATTCAAATCCATCATATCTATTTTAAAGTGTTGTGGCAAGAACAAGACTGACATAGAGTGTATCTACTTGATTCTTTCTAAGATTCAAGGAAAAGTTTAGATATTTCTCTTCTACTTTCCATTCCACAATATATACTTTGGGTCCTAGATTTATCATGCCTTCCTTTGAGATTTTCTATGATCATTTGACTCAAGAGAAAGTTAAGCTTAAATAGTTGGATTCTCTCACAAGAATAAAGAACCAAGAATTGGTTTCTTAGACACCTAGGGAGAAACATAAGCACAAATCGAAGCCCAAGAAAGATTCAACTAGTAGTGAGAGTTTCTCCAAGATAACTCCTAAATCTGATTCAAAACTATAATCTAGTTCCAAATAGGGAAATTCTTCAAAGTCTAGTGAGTCTTCCTCCAAGAATAAGAAGAAATCTAGAGATTCTTATGTTACTATAACTAATGGTGATGATGCTGAAGACTGGCCAAGATCAAAGGAATACAAGATAGTAGAAAGGTTAGATCAGTTATTATCTTGTCATTGATTTCAAGTAATTTATATCTGGTTTATATTGTGTTTCCATATCATTCAGAGTATGATATAAGTAGAATGAGTTAAGGAGAATAAGAAATGAGATTTTATGAAGATGAAGAACTTAATTGGGCAATTGATATAAATCATACAATGTTAATATTATGTTGATATAATTTTTTTTCACCTAACAAATGATTATATCAAGTCGGTAAAATATGGTAAAGAAGATTAGTCAAGTTGGTAAGAAAAATAGTTCTAGTTGACAAGAAGGAAAAGTCATTCAGTAAAAGAAGGAAAGTTTCAATGAAGGGAAAAGAACTCAAGGCACCAAGTGAAGTTAACCAAAATTCATGATAATCGACCAAGAAAAGAACAAAAATTAAATACAAGGATCATAACTACATTTAATGATTAGTTATGATGAGCTGGAAGATCATGATGATAAGGAAAGTTAGTTAAGAGATCTACAATTAGAAAAATTCAAGATGATGATCTATGGCCTAGATCTAAATGGTAAAAAGAGAAGAAACAAGTTTCAAGAAAGTTCAAGTTCCTAGGTGATGAGAAAATGTGTTACCGAGATCCAGATTCAATGTATAAGTTTGTAAAATGAATTGGACAACTGAGATTAATCATAGGAAAATGTAATAGAGGAGATTGAGTGACAAAACAATGTCTATATAAAGGATGGATTTATATGAACAAATGGCTAGAAAATTGAAGAGTTGATAAACTTCACCGACTAATGCAATGAAGAAGGAAAAGATAGATTTTGAGTCAGAAAGAAGAGTTTGATGAAGTGTTGAAGCCAATGGAAAGTGAAGATAGAAGAGCACACAAAGGATCTGGTTATGCAAAGATAGTTATAGATTTATAGGTCAAACTATTTATTGTTTCTTATTAACATTTGTAATAGATAAATCTCTTAACTAAGTGGACTTAATAGTCTTATTGTAAAATCCTTGCAAAAGGTAACATTCTAAAGAGTGTTTGAAGCCCTTTAACCAAGCCACTCCTAACAGGGTGAAGATCCTAAAAGCTCTGAGGTGAATCCATCGACTGGGTCACATCTAGCAGTGTGTATTGTAATCTTTAATAGGATTGGATTTTAACCGAGCATACTTCAAAAGAGTATTTTATTTAGTGGGTGACAAATCTCACAGTGGTTTTTCCCAAACCTGGGTTTCCATGTTAAACACTAGTGTTACATGTGATGGATGATTTATGTGTTTGATTTAGTGATTGTTAAATTTTATTTACCGTTGTTAGTAAATAGTGAAATGTGTTTAATCGAGTTAATCGGAGAAAATTGTTTAAGGTACAAAGAATCAAGGATTACCGATTCACCCCCCCTCTCTACAATTTAACAATTGGTATCAGAGCTAAGTACTCTAGAGGGATAAGTTTGAAAGACTTGAGTAAAATATTTGAAGATGTATAGGAGAGAAGTACCTAAGATGAACAAGGAAAGTTTCACAACATGGAAAAGTAGGATGAGATTGTATCTATCTAGAATTGGAGAATCTACACTGAATCTTTTGGATAATGACTATACTCCACCACCTCCTAGACCCATGACAGTTGATCTGATGAGAGAAAATAAGGAACACAACTTGGTAATGATTGAAATTGCTTCTTCCCTGACTGATACTAAATTCAATGATGATAAGGACTGTAATAATTCAAAAGAGACATGGGATAGACATACACTTATTTATGGAGGAGATCAACATGTACAAAAGGCTATTGTTGACAATTTCAAGAGAAAATATGATGAGATGAGAATGAAGGATGAAGAGAACATTGCTCAATATAGTTTCAAAATCAAGGAAGTTGTTAGTGTCATAAGAGGTGCTGGTGGAACATTGTATCATCTTAAAATGGAATCACTTCCATGTTAAGAGAATTTATCCCTCTGAGTAAGTGGTTTGGGGTCATGTCAAATTCTTTTAATTGGTCTTTTCTTTGATCTGGCATTTTCCCCTGATTCTGCCCCCTTTTCCACTTTATGTCTACATTTTTTTGGCATTTTGGACTAAGACCTTGAGATCTGTGATCTCAAGATCAAGGATGACCTTGAGGGGTCAAGGAAGACCTTGAGGGTCAAGGAAAACCTTGTCCTTGACCTAGGTTAGGGTCAACCTCATCCTTGACCCCAGGTTCAAATTTTAAGGTCCCATGATTTTCGGAAAGAATTATTTTCCTGCTTCCAAGTTGGCTGTTTTGGTCTCTGAAATGGTAAATCCTTAAATTGCATTTAATCTAGGTCCATTTCTAGGGGTTAAGGTTAATTGGGATTTAATTCTCCAATGTCGGTCTCTCTATAAGTTTGTGCCCTAGATTACTATAAAAGGAAGTCTTCCTCTCTCATTTTCTCCATCTCTTTTTCATATCTCAATCTCAAGCAAGCATTTGAGCACTCAAGTAAGATGCAAGACTTCAAGCATTCCATCAAGCATTTTCAAGGAAGCATTCAAGTCCTCTTCTCCATTCAAGTTCTCCATTGAAGATCAAGGATTCAAGCATTCAAGCCTTTGAAGGGATTTGGTTCAAGCATTCAAGATTCATCATTCAAAACCCTAGATCTAGCCATCATGGTGGTGTGATCTTCCTTCAAGATCCATTGTTCATCTTCAAGATCCATTCATTCTTCCCTCAAGGTGGATTCCAAGCATACAATCATGGAGGTTTTGATTTACATTTGTTAATGTTATGTTCAATCTTTCATATCAACATACTTGTTTACATTTGAAATACAATTACATATCTATTGAATATCATAGCTTCGTTATTAGATCTACTTCTACTACGTGCTAGCATTCTCTATTTCAATTCCATTATTAATGTTAATTCCAAACCAGGGTTTGACTAAGGTAAACCCCTCATCCAAACAATAAAACCATTTTTCTTGCAGGTTCAAGTACATGATGATGAATTGAAGTGTAGATCTGGATACCCTTTTTGCCGAACTTTCAAGATTCATGAATAGAATTTTTGTCGGAGCAGTTGGGTCAAGGATGACCTTTAGTGAGGGGTAGGATACTACCCTAGGGTAAGACCTTGCCCCACTATCTGGGTCAAGGACAACCTCCCTCAAATTAGAAAAATATATTTGGGTTTTGTAGATCTCACAGTTTCGGTCTAGTTATGCAAAAATCAATAGTTTTTGAGACTGTTTGACAGGGTTTTCAGCCAATTCTTTTCATAGGTAAGTACCTTTATCTCTTCATTTCAATATTAATCATCTACTTTTACATACCATATCAATACAATTCCATGTAAGTATAAAATATTGGTTTTGGGGTCTCTTTTATATGCAAACCATTGTTCTAGGACCCCATCCATATTTTATCCTATACATTTTAGTGAACCTGACAAGCTTACCCCTTTCTTTTGTGGAATTAGATGCCCCATTGTGTTACATTTCCCTTTGTATTATCTTGTGTGTTCACCTTCATATTACATTTTGATGAACCCATTTTATGACAACTCCTTCTTTTGTGGAATTAGATGCCCTATTGTGTTTGTGGTGTTCAATTTCCTTTTCATGCTTATAAATTTCATTTGAATGCATTTGGATATATCTAGATCTATTTTCTATGCATTTCTTTATTTGTTATCATGTTGCACAAGTTGTTTCAGGTGTTTTCCAAAAATTCTTCTATAACTTTTGGGATTACACAACATCCTCCTCTTACCTTACCATTGCATGGTGTTACACCTAGAAAGACTTTATCTAGTGCATGTGATGTTGCTTTGTCCTTTCTTGTATTACCTTGTAAGCATGTATTAGAGAAAGAAGATGACTTTAATCTATCTCTCCATCACATTTCTCTTTATGGAGATGAGTTGGGGATTCATGTTAATTCTTCTCCTAATACATGTCTTTTCTATGAGCCTAGTTTAGAATATAATTTACCTTCTTTACCCTCTAGCTCTAGGGATCCTAAAATGTGCTTTATTGGCAGGGATGATAATCCTCCTATTTGGGATGAACCTTTGGATTTGGATGTTGATTACTCTATTCCTCATGACACCATTGTGGATGATCCCTTGGATAAAGACATTGATTTATCCCCTCCTCATGAAGAAGCTTTGATACAAGAGGGTGATTTATTAATGGATGACATATTCATACATGATGATAACTCTTTTTCTAAAACACATGTAGACATTTTAGTGAAAGAAGATGATATTATAGATGTTTTACCTCCATTTGGGATTCCTTCTAGTGATGAGGCATTAGTGAAGAATGATATGAATTCCCTTAATACTCTCCCTCTTAGTGATGATCTTATGGAGAATCAAGATCTTACCTCATCTCCTCCTAGGATGTCTTCTTTTCTTCCTTCTTGTGAATCTATTTGTAGTGTTGAGACAACTAATATGGTTTTTCTAAAACCCTTATTGACTGTCAAAGGTTTTCCTCGCATTACTATCAAAGGTAAACCTATGGAGTCTTTAGAGTCTTTCAATAACGAAGATTTGATAGCTCACACATATTATACAAGGATAACCCTCAACCTAATATGGTGGTTTCTACTTCTTTTCCAACTTCTCAACCCATTCTTCCTCCTTCACCCCATCTTCCTAGCAAGGAGTATGATTTGATAAATCAATTGCAAAATAATCCTGCTAGGATTTCTTTATGGGAGCTTCTTCAAACTTCACCTACCTACTATGAAGCCTTGCAAAAATCTCTAGTAACTCTTCCCACTCCACCTCCTAATCAATAGAACATCAATAACTTCTTACAATGCATGCATGCTACCCTAGATCCTCCTGACATTATATTTTCTCAAAAGGATTTACCTTCTAAAGAAGTTCAGAATCAATATGATGCTCTTATGGTTGTTGTTACTATCAATAAAAGTATCATTCATAGGACCTTGATTGATAATAGATCTGGGCTTAATGTTTGTAGCATGGACATGCTCAAAGTGATTGAAGTCGATCTTTCAACAATTCAACCTGGCAATGTTCCTATATGTGGCTTTGATAACATTGTTAAGAACACTTTAGGCATCATTACCTTACCTATCTGTGTGTGAGTGATTTACACCTTCATGAAATAACAAGATTTAAAGAGAATTTACACTATTCAAAGCAAACTAATCTAAATAATGCACAAATTAATCTAAATATCTCATGGTTCTCTAAATTGAAGTAGTAAGTGAGGCTCTCAGCTTCAAATCCTCACTAGTGACACTCTAATTATGAGAATTGAACTAAGAATGATATGCAAACTAGATCTAATTATCAAATTCTAGCTCTATTTGATAAGAAAATCTCTAAAATGATCAACAATTAAGCTAAATATCAATGAAAATGCTAAGTGAGCGATGTGGATGCAAATTGCAAGAGCTTTGCTGCAATTCAAAGATATGGAGTGGATGATTAATGCCTCAAAATGCCTTCTATTTATAGGATTTTCCCAAGGGTAGGGGGTAGAGTGAGATAACCATGGTTATGCTTGCGTAAGGTCAATTGGCTTTGCTTTGTCCCTAAATTGGGGGACAAACATTTAAATGGTTTCAAAAGGCTGGACCATTTCAACAAAAGTGAGTGATTTGTGTCCATTTTGTCTCCTTTTTCCTTTGTTGAGGGAATTTCATATTTATTAATTAATTAAAGTAATTAAATTTAGCCATGAAGGGTAAGAGGTTCATTTTGATTTTTACTTTCAACAACTATGTCATTAATTGAATTTAATCAATTTCTTAGTGTTTTTCCCCTTTTCAAGCTTTATTTAATCATTTAATCATTTAATTGAATTTTCCTTTGATTCAAATTGCCTTTGTTCCATTTATTGATTTTTAGTGCTATTTTGATGATTTGATGCACCTTTTGATCGATTTAAGGCTTTGCCAATTTTCCATGTCTACAAATGCCCCTCTTTGAGTCGATGTACGAAGAACACCGATTCAAAGATTCCCTTAGTAGGATGATCTGATTCAGGTCTTGGTTCTGAGATGCCTCTGATCGTTCTGATTGAAGTATTTCCTGATGACGATGATGTGCCTCTGATGATGGTGCTGATATGATTCTGATGCCTCTGATATGATACTAATCTGATATGGGTCCTGGTTTGATGATAGGTCCTGGGTTCACTGATAAAGGTCCTGGGTTAATTGATAAAGGTCCTGGGTTGATTGATTGCTGATATGTTGATAGGTTTGATATGATACCGATATGCAATTGATTTGCCTCCTGATATGACAATGATATGATATGATACTGATATGATACTGATATCTTGATATGATATGATATGATATGATACTTGATATGATATGCCCCACTGATAAACATTTTTGATGTGATGCCAATTTGATACTCTGATGCCCCCTCAGAAATAAAACATATTAATTCCTTGATTTGAAAGATCTTGAGTAGTTGGAATATGTTTTGATTTCTGATACCGTTTGAAAGAAACAATCAAGTTCGATTCATGCCCCGATTAATGAAAATGTCCTATAATAGGTCCAAAGTGCATTTTTAAGTGTTTATGAGGACCAATTTCACCTTAAATAGGGTAAAACCCCTCATTTTACTATTCATTTGCACCGTTCCTTCTTGAGATTTGAGCTCTGATTTTAGGCTTTTTTACACGATGGTGGTCCCACATCGCGAGCATCGATTTGAGAGAGCGTACCGGTTCAGTCGGAGAGCGACCGATGGTCCTCCGATATGTCATTCAAATTTTCCTCATGTTTTTAAAGTTGCATTTATGACCTCATTTAATGCTTTTAAAAATTTTAATTCTGCGTTTGTGAAAAGAAATGTCACCTCCGTGCTATTTAATTTCGCTTGAAAATTTAAAATGTCACCTTTGGTAAATTTGATGTCGCCTTCCCTAGGTTTTCTCACACATATAGAAAATCATTTATCACCTAAGGATAATTTAATATCGCTTAAAGTTTTAGTCATTTTAATTGTGTATCACATGATAATAAAATGTCACCTGCGGAAAATCTGATACCGCTTCCGTAAAATTAAGTCACGCGGATGAATAAAATCACGCGTATGAAGAAAGAGATGTCGCCTCTGGTAAAAGAAATGACGCCAGAAAGAAAAGTCACGTAAGTAAAAAAAAAATTTGTTTATTTGAGACTTGTCTAAGATGTCTGATTGCTCGACTGCGTCAACTGGATTGATATTGATCATGTCAATGAATTCAATCGAATGTTCAGTTAGGGTGTTCCCTTTGTTTGATTTCAACAATGAATTAGGACATAGGTAACTATAATATCGAAGAATAAGGTTAATCAATCTTCATCACGAATGATAGGTCATGGATCTAATCGTCCATTCATTTTATGCTCAAATGCTTAGAGACATAAAACTAGGATCATCCTTCCTCAATGCTTAGAGTTAGGATTGGTAGGTCTGATAGGTATATTTAAATTGATGACTATGATTGATTGTTTGATTTCCTAATAGTAAGTTACTCATGTAATTCCATTATTTTGATTAAACAGGAGGATGTCCCTGTTCTATACCTTCAGACTGTACCACACTGGGTGATGGAGCTTAGGGCGCAGTTGACTGACGCTGAGAGGCGAGTGATTAGGCACTGTAGTTTATTATGTGTACTAGAGCTTCCTCAGTTCCAGATGAACCGAGGTTTGATTACCACTGTCGTAGAGCATTGGCACTCTGAGACAAACACGTTTTGGCTACCACAGGGTGAGATGACGATTACACCTGAGGATGTTTATAGATTGCTACAGATCCCAACTCATGGAGAGATAGCATATTATGATGTAGTCTATGATGGGACGTATTGTCGATGAGTATTTGGAGATCCGTCTATAGGTGATGATTGCATCTTATGGCCTCAGTTTGCTCATTTCCTATTTTACCAGCATTATTAGGTGCTATCATTGGCGGTGTATTATTACCTGATCAGCGAGGTCACAGATTTTTAGTGGGATGGGGCAGGATTATCAAGGATTTTCTACATCAGCCTCGACGCTTTGACTGGGGATCTTGTGTGCTAGCATAGCTTTATCACGATCTTCATGAGGTGGTTTACAGGAGATCAGCTTCATTATCTGCTGGGATACATATTTTGTAGTTGTGGATATGGGAGCACTTACCAGTCAGTCATCCTATATCAGATCGAGATCATCCTCTAGGATATCCATTTGCATGGCAGTATACTGGTATGGTGACACAGCATCACTTGGGTCATTTAGAGTATTGGCGGCATCAGATTGATGACATGGATGAGGTCTATTGGAGACCATATGTTGAGGTCGAGGATTGGAGAGAGGATAGCTTGGAGTTACCATATATGTTTTCTCCTCGATGGATGATTGGCAGGATCGACTCTGTTCTTGAGAGATTCTTGGCAGGTAGAGTGCTACGGCAGTTTGGGCGGATTCAGCCTATGCCTCAGGGATCTGCAGTATATGCTTGTTCTAGTGCAGAGTGTGCTACTTGGGGTCACATGCCTTCATACGATGATGCTATTGAGCAGATATCACTACTGGGTTATATGGATTGGGACATGAGGTTACACATCAGAGATGCCAGAGTCACGCAGGAGTATCTAGCTTGGTTGATGGAGCATCCGATGCCTCGATTTACATACCCTGCAGAGCCAGTGCCTGGGCGAGATGATGATGGTGATGATGTCGGTGGTGGGAGGAGACACAGAGGTAGACCACGAGGTAGGGTGGTGATTAGACTCAGAGGACAAGTGAGAGATGCACAGGTACAGGCACCACCTCCTCCTCCTCATCCTGTAGTAGCACAGAGATAGAGGATAGATCGTCAGGATCATGTGAGGGCTGCTAGATAGGATCCAGGTACAGGATAGGATACGGGAGCAGGATTACAACAGGCTACCGTGGATGGTCAGGATACAGGTGCACAACAGATGCCAGTAGCTTTTTCTCGTGATCAGGGAAAAGCTCCTATAGATACAGGTGATCCTTAGAGTACCTATGAGGTTGGGGAGAGTTCTAGTACTACCCAGCTGCGAGAAGATGTGGGAGCATTACGGACAGAGGTATCACAGATGTCATCTATGATTCAATAGTTAGTATCAGGTTTGGCTCCATTGGTTCCTCTCCTTGTTGCTATGGTTGGTCAGACACCTCCTCAGCCACCTCAGCAGCCTCCATCACAGCCTCCTCCACAGCCTCCTCCAGGACCTCCTCCCAGTGGTGATGAGAGTTGAGCTATGAGTGCTCTTATTGATCATTTGTGTACTGATACTGAGATACTTGATATTGTACCATAGTCTTGTGACCTTGGTGTCACCTTTCCAGTTGTACTTTGATACTTATTTGACATTGATGCCCCTGTTGATGGGAGATTATAGAGTTGATTTGTGATATCATTGTTATACTTGATGCATTGAGTTATGAGTAGATGTGTGATATGAGGACATTTATGATCTTTCCTACTTTAACTTGATGATATATGAGATTTCCTTTAGATGCTGCTATATGTGTTTATCTAATGCATTTGTTTTTGGATGGATGTTTCTATGGATGCAACGTATCTTATGTATGATATAGATAGATGGATGCATTTCTTTCTCATGTATGGATGCAGTTTTGATATGTTATTTCTCATGTATGCAATCTGTATGTATGCACATGTAAATGATTATTTCCTTCTTTTCCTTGATAATATATTTATGTAATGATTAATGATATGGAATGAATGCAAAAAGTATAATCTCATGTTTTTTTTGTAGAAAAGATGATATTGAAGTGATGTTGTCCTTGCTGATTTAACCCTATTGATAATGTCATGTACCCCCTTTTTGATGCGAAATGAAACCCTTGGAAAAAAAAGTACATGTGCAATTAATCTAACATGATAATGCATTTAACCTTTTTATGAATGCAGCTAAGTGTCACTAGCTTTTAGCAAATAAATGCCTTGAGGATATATTTTCATCATTGAGCATTTGGGACCGGAAAGTCAATACAATCACCACTGCCCACTGACATGATGATATGAATATCGCTTTTTATTGCTCATATGGTAACCTCCATTTTGCTTTCCCATTGGTCTCATCGATACGACTATCACTGATTACAAACAATCATGAGAGTACGAATACCGATTTTGTCAGATTCTATGTTGCAAGTGGATTTTGTCATTTAGATATGAAGAATCTAAATATCCAAGGTATCCGGTTGCGTAAACAAACAAAGGTTAACTCATTGTTTTATAAGATAATCCTCGATGGTTCTTTGATGACCATGTCTTTAGATGAAATCTCATAAGGCAATGAATCCTCCTCCAAACAGTCACTTCATAGTCAAGAAAAATATCATGTCTCCATCATTGCCAATCTAATCGAAACATCATTGATTAGCTAAAAAGACTTGATACAAATTGAATTAATGTAAACAAACAGATTTTTAACCAACTTTTCAAAAGAATCTATCTAAGTGTCTTGCATTGTTTTCTGATCTTCAACAAAAAATATTTCCAAGTGTTTGATCATGAAATGATGTTTGATTTTTAATCCTAAATAATAAGTCAATTTAGGCTCAAGGATTTTGTTGTGGTAGTCAACTTCTTGGTTAGTAAACAATGATATCAATCAAAGGTTTACAAAAATCTGATCTCTCTTCTGAAAATGTTGATCCCTTTCTGCTTGTGACTGAATGTTGCTCATTTGAATCCTTTTTAAGGTACCCACTTTCCAATCCGTTTATGCTGCCCCCAAGTATTTGATGTATCAGTTTTGACAACTTTGGGCAATGCAAAGGATGATGCTACAAAACTATTATTATGACTATGTACAAATGACAGATGCAATGAAGGTTTAGACAAATGGGATGATGAGATGCATTATGTACACATGTGGCTAGGAAAGAAATGACTTAAGGGAACCAAAAGTGCTTGTTGCCAAGTTTTCACCTTTGGGTACTCTCTTTTTTTTTTTTGCTACCGAGGCGCCTATTTGCTAGGTTTTCACCAAGGCACTTTTTCTCTTTTTCATTTTTTTTGTATTTTTTCTTTTTTTCTTTTTTTGTATTTTTTCTTTTTTTCTTTTTTTGTATTTTTCTTTTTTTTGCTTTTTTTTTTTTGTATTTTCTTTATCACCTTGGCGCCTATTTGCTAGGTTTTCACCAAGAGATAGTTTTTCAAATGTTTTTGCTTTCTTCAGGCTCAATTTTCCACTGTTTTTGATCTTTCTTCTTTTCCAATGTTTTTGGATCTTCCATTTTCAAATATTTTTGGTATTTTCAAGATCCCTTTTCAACTATGTACAATAATTATGATGTTCTCTCATCTGATACTCTTTATACTCTTTCATCTACTTTAGGTGTAGAACCTCTTCAAATGAATGCTATTTATGGGTTCTTGTAATTCTTCACCATTACAATCTGATAACTTATATGTTCCAGTTCCAAAGGATGACACTATCACAAATGGGCCTATCCAATTAGCTTCCCACTTTCCTTTCTTTTCCCTTTCAACTTGATTTTTGGGATTTTCTCTTAGTACCAAGTCTCCTACTTGAAAAATTCTTGGTTTGATGTGTTTGTTGTAATTGTGTGCAATCCTGTTTTGATAAACTTTTAAATGCTCATAAGCTTGAGTCTGGTGTTCCTCTAACAATTCCAATTGTTGTAGTCTGGCAATCTTATAATCCTCATCAGTGATCAATCCTCTTAATGAAACCCGTAGAGATGGAATTTCAACTTCTAATGGTAGAACTGCTTCGATTCCATAGACCAAAGAGAATGGGGTGGCTCCTGTAGGTGTTCTGATACTAGTTCTATAAGCCCATAGTGCGGGATTTATTTGCATGTGCCAATCTCTTCCTGATTTGTTAACTGATCTTTTTAATATTTTGAGGATATTTTTGTTCATTGCTTCAGCTTGTCCATTGCCTTGTGGATAATAAATGGATGATGAATGATGTGTAATGTGAAATGTCATGCAAAGTTCATCAATATCCTGATTTTTGAATTGTTTCCCATTATCCGTGATAATGGCATGTGGAATACCATAGCGGCAAATTATGTGGTTCAAAATGAACATTGAAATTTGTTTGTTGATTGCTGTTGTTAATGGAACTGCTTCCACCCATTTGGTGAAGTATTCTGTTGCTGTGATGATATACTTGTGTTCGTTTGAAGATGGAGGATATATGATTCCAATCAAGTCAAAACCCCATTGATAAAAAGGCCATGGTGTAATGAATGGGTGTAATTCTTGAGCCGGTGCATGTATCATATTACCATGATATTGACATTTGATGCATGTCTTCACAAATTGACAAGCATCCTTTTCTAATGTTGTCCAAAAGTACCCTAAACGAAGGATTTTCTTAGCTAGATTAAGACCGCTTGAGTGTGACCCACAAATGCCTTCGTGGACCTCGTGTAAAGCTAACTTAGACTCTTCTTCCTCTAGACATCTAAGTAACATCCCATCAAGACCCTTACAATACAATGTGTCTGAAAGGATTAGGTAACGGGCGGCTTGGCGTATGAAGTTACATTTTTGGGCATGAGTTTGGTCTATGGGGAGTACTTGGTCTTTAAGGTAAGTATAGATGGGTCCATACCAAGGAGAGTCATGTCCATGTAAAAGAGCAACAATTTGGGTGTCAGGAAGGTTGAATGCTGGTTTTACCAACTCTTCCACCAAGAACTCATACTTCTCATTTTGATCTGGTTTTTGTAACAATGAAGCCAAGGTAGCCATGGCATCTGCTGCTCTATTCTTTTCTCTTGGAATCTGTTCAAATGTGATCAAAGCAAAGTACTTCTTCCATCCATCAATCAAGGTTTTATATTTCATTAATGTTATGTCTTTGGTATTGTATTCATTATTAACCTGATTGATTATGAGTTGGGAATCTCCATACACTTGTAATTCTGCAATATTCCATTCCAAAGCCATTTTGATGCCAATGACTAATGCCTCATATTCCGCTATGTTATTGGTGCATGGAAATAAGAGTTTATAGGACTTTGGAATGGTGTACCCTTGAGGGGTAACCAATAATATACCTGCTCCAGAACCTCCTTGTGTGTAAGATCCATCAAAATATAATTTCCATGTCTTTGCTTCTATGTTGACAATTTCTGCATCTGGAAATTCAATTTGCATGGTTTGTGTAGACTCCATTGGGTTATTTGCTAAGTGATCTGCTATCACTTGTCCTTTAATTTCTCTTCTATCAACATATTCAATGTCAAATTCACTTAGGATCATGACCCATTTTGCTATTCTTCCTATTAAGGCAGTTTTACTTAGCAAGTATTTGAGAGGATCAATCTTGGCAATTAATTTGATCTTATGCATCAACATATAATGTCTTAGTTTTTGAGATGCAAAAACCACTGCTAGACATGCTCTTTCCATGAATGAATAATTGAGTTCATATTTTATTAAGGTTCTACTAAGATAGTAGATTGCCCTTTCTTTTCCTTGCTCATCTTCTTGTGCCAACAATATGCCTAGAGACCTTTCTGTGGCTGATATGTATAACAACAGTTCTTTACCCTTGATAGGTGACATAAGAATAGGTGGGTTTATCAAATAAGTCTTCAAAGTAGCGAAGGCCTTATCACATTCTTCATCCCACATAAATGTAGTGTCCTTGTGTAACAATCTAGTGAAGGAGTGACACTTTTCTGCTAATTGAGAGATAAATCTCCTTATTGATTGAATCTTTCCTTGTAGTGACCTCATTTGGCTAATATTTCTTGGAATCTCCATTTCTAGAATGGCTTGTACTTTTTCAGGATCAACTTCAATGCCTTTTGCTGACACTATATAACCCAATAACTTGCCGGATTGGACACCAAAGGCACACTTCTTTGGGTTTAATCTAACTTTGAATTGTTCTAACCGAATGAATATTTTTCTTAGGATTTGTAAATGCTCTTCTCTATTGTGGGATTTTGCTAGAATGTCATCCACATAATCTTCTAAGAAAGTATGCATCATGTCGTGGAAAATAGTTGTCATGGCCCTTTGATATGTAGCTCCAGCATTTTTTAAACCGAAGGGCATGACATTCCAACAAAAAATACCCCAAGGGCAAGTAAATGCTATCTTTTCTTGGTCTTCGGGAGCAATCTTGATTTGGTTGTAGCCACTAAATCCATCCATTAATGAGTACATTGCATGACCTGCTATCAAATCCACTGTGGTATCAATGCTTGGCAATGGGAAGTCATCTTTGGGACATGCAAGGTTTAAATCTCTGAAATCCGTACACACATGGATAGATTTATCATGCTTAGTAACCGGCACAATGTTAGAGATCCAATCAGCATATGCTATTGTTCTTATGAATCCCACCTTTAACAATTTTTCCAATTCTACCTTGACTAAGAGAGCCACATGTGGGTGCATTTTCCTTATTTTTTGCTTCACAGGTTTAACTCCGGGTCTAACATTCAGATGATGCATTATGAAATCAGGATCCAATCCAAGCATATCGGCATATGACCATGCAAAATTTACTTGTTGCTCTTGGAAGAATTTGATAAAGTCCTCTCTTTCAAGAGATGTAAGTGATGCAGCCAAGTGTACAACCTTTGGCTCTAGTTTTGTACCAATGTTAACTTTTTCTGTTGGTTCTTTAAGAATAGATGACCGTTCTTCTTCATGTTCAGGAAAAGTGTCCAATCTCTCTTCTAATGGTGCCACAGTTGGGTTTTCACCAATAGAACTTTTCATTTTTTTATTTTTTTTCATTTTTTCTTTTTTTTGACTAAGAGATTGGACCCTTGCTGTTGTCATCATGTCCGTATTGAGTTCATTGGTGAAAGAGGGTTCAACTGCATTGAGGTATTGGTTTGTTGCTTGGTCATTTGGGAAGTAAAGTAAGTCATGTGGTTCAGTTTGATCCCAATCAATGAGGTCTGGATGTATCAAAATTAAGGAGTTATTGGGTAAGGTATCATCCATAGGATTTATGGACATGACTTCGTTTGAGGGTTCATACATTGTATCCTTTAGATCTATGATGTGCGCTTCCTCAAGATGATCCATGGAAGCAGGGTCAAAGTCCCCTTCGCTGGAATCCTCATCGACCTCTATGGGAAACAATGTGGGAAAAGCCACAAGTGGGTTAAAACTAACGTTTGAATTTCCCTCCTCTGAAGGTGTCCAAAATGTTTCTATCCATGCTCCACTACTAGATGCTTGTTCTATGTTAGGCCTTGGAATAGGAGATTCTTCATTAATTGGAGCATCTTGTTTTGGGATTTTTGCATAAGTATGTATAGCAATGACTTCTTTATCTTGACATGACTCATCTGATAAAGTATCCCATTCATAATCCCTAGAGTCATCACTATCTCCTTCGGATTCTAATGCATTTATTTGAGGATGAAAATCATGCATTGGACTTGAACTTTCTCCCTTATATTGGAAACCTGCTCCGGATTTTTCATGACTTTCCCTCCAAATAGGTTCAATAGGTTCTAATAATCCTCTATTTCTTTGGCCTAGGGGTCCTCTTCCTTTGTATCCCATCTTTTGCATAATATCAAATCCTTTCCCATATTGTTCTGTTTGTATATTGACATGCTGAATTCTTTCCATGGGAGTGTCTAAGGTACCATCCTCATCATGATAAAGCCATTGAAGGACATCATCCTCTTCTTTATCCCATGTTGCTTTGCTATCTTCCCTCACAAAATAAGAATTATACTTATGTGGAAGATGTTCTTTTGAGGGTTTTCCATGTGATTTAGGAGACATGGGCATGTCAAATAGAGAAACTGAATATTCTCCTACCCCTTTTGAACTAATCTTGCATTGTTTGTCAAATTTTTTCATCATCTCACTCATGTATTGATAATGAGCTACTTTAGCTTGTTCTTTTTCCTCTTTAGTAGGTTTGTAGATCACTGTCTCCAACGTAGGTGCCACATATGGACTTTCCATCACATTTGGACCCTCGTAGCTCACTTTTTCCTTGCCCTTAGTTGATGTAGTTGAGCTAGCTTGAAGAGGATTTTGTGCATCTTCATTGGTGATTCTTGGAACAACTCCTTCATGATTATGTGGAATGTATAATTCATGCAAGGGTTTGAGTGCATTACAATATTGAAATGGATTTGAGTCTCCTCCAACTGTGATTTCTTCACCCATGTATGGGAACTTGATGCATTGGTGGTATGTGGATGGGACAGCTTGCATCTCATGAATCCATGGTCTTCCCAATAAGATGTTATAGGTTAATTTCATGTCCAACACTTGACATTTGGTTTCCTTCTTGACTGGTCCCACTTGGATGGGCAACACAATCATGCCTTTAGAAGCTCTTTCAGCTTCATCATAAGCTTTTATGGTGATTTTCTTTGTAGGGTCAATGCAAGACTCAGATAGACCTAGGGATTTTACAAGACTCAATGTGCATATGTTAAGGCCAGCCCCTCCATCAATAAGGGCTCTTTTGACTCTATGCCTGTCGATCAAAACCTCTATATGTAATGGCAAATTTTGAGGGTGAGTTATAGACATGTCATCTTGATCAGAAAATGAAAGACAATGAGGAGCCACAAGATATCCTACCATATTTTGAAATTTTTCTTCCCCTAAGGTAGTAGAAACATGTGTCTCTTCCAAAGCTTTTTCCAAAATCTCTTTATGATTTGGTGACAACTTCAATAACTCTAAGATTGAGATTTGTGCTGGAGTACGTTGCAATTGGTCCACCAAACTATAAGGCCTTGCTGCAGTAGGAGGTTGTTTGACCATAATGTTGGATGGTGGGAGATTGGTGTTTTGAGGGACTATCCCTTGTAAAGTCATTCTAGAATTCTGCCCTCTTGTAATGACATTTGTTGCTTCCTTTTGGGGCTGTTCATTAATGATGATAGCATTAACAATATGATCATATGATGGCGCAAAGTTGAGATTATTGGCACTTTGTTTCTTGCCATTTGATGACTCACCTTTATCATGTTTGTAAAAAGGTTGTTTGAAGGCCGTATGATCTTCATTATTTTGGGGTCCATCAACAGTGATTATGTTATTATCTATCAAATCTTGCACCACATTCTTTAATTGTAGACATTCATTTGTAGTGTGCCTCCGAATCCTATGATATTCACAATGATGCTTAGCATCCCACCAACCCGGCTTGTGGTCTGGTTCATAAGGCTTAATAGCAGGTAATGTAATAACATTGTTAGCTATGAGAGCCTTTAATGCAGTTTCAAGTGATTCTCCCAAGGGTGTAAAGTGTCTTGCAGGAGTGGGCTTCAAATACTTATCATACTTGCTGTTTTGATCCTTGTTTCCTTGATTATTCTTGTTGGCATTGTTGTTGTTGTTGGAAGGTGCATTATATGCTTGATTAGCATTATTCACTTGATTTGGTGTCTTTGTAAGGGCAAATGGAATCACCTTCAAGTTGCTGGATTCCACTACACCATCATTAACAATGCCCTTGTTGTTATTCTTTGCAGCATAATGGATATTGTTGTTGTACCAACTTTTATTTGGATTGTTGTTATTGTTGTTGTTGGAGTTAGAGTTATTCTTATTTTCCTTGTACAATTTCAACTCTCCACTCTTAATCAACACTTCTTCCATTGTAATTCCGTTATCAATCAAATCTTGGAAGGTTTTGGGACATTGCATCCTTAGTCTATAATTCAGTTCGCTTCTTAAACCGTTAATAAAGATATCCATTTTTTCTTTCTCCGGTACACTTCTTGGATATCTAGCAAATGCAGTCCTCCATCTTTGCAAGAATGTGAGGAAAGCTTCTCCATCTTGTTGCTTTGTGTTACATAACGTTATCATTGTGACCTCATGTTTGATGTTATAAGAGTAATGAGTCACAAATTTAGAAGCTAACTCTTCAAAGGATTTTATGCCAGATGTCAGTTTTGAAAACCAATCCATGGTCGTTCCTCCCAAGCTTCTTGGGAATAGTCTCATTAAATAGGTTGATTCATGCATGAATTCAAGACTCAATGCACAAAACCCCCAAAGATGATCATGTGGGTCAGATGTTCCTTCATACCTCTCATATTTAGGAAATGTTACATTAATGGGAAAAGGCACCATGACCAAACTCTTATCGAATGGAAAAGGACATAAGGTTTCAATAGAGAAAGGCTTAGGAGCCCCATTTTGTTTCAAACTGTCAATTTCCATTTGTAATGCCTTGAATTGTT
Organism: Chamaecyparis obtusa; assembly: GCA_027943335.1. Taxonomy (NCBI): domain Eukaryota; kingdom Viridiplantae; phylum Streptophyta; class Pinopsida; order Cupressales; family Cupressaceae; genus Chamaecyparis; species Chamaecyparis obtusa. Next base: position 41,007 of record BSBK01011228.1, read on the forward strand.
CCCTTATTGCTTCCACAGGGTCTTCTATTTCCTTGGGCTTTAATTGCTCTATGTCAAAATCTTTAGGTAGCTTTACCCCCGTTTGTATTAAGTCCATGAAGTGTTTTTCTTTATCCATAAGCATGGTCTTTTTCATTAGTTCTATGAAATAAGGACATTGTCTTGCCTCTAACGCTCTTTCAATTGTGGCTTCTTCCGCAGTTGGGGGTAAGTTTGTATTATGAGGAGGAAATAAGTTGTTGCCTTTTGAATTTGCCTCTTGAGAATTAGGATCTCTTCCTCCATTATTAGAATTTCCTTGATTGTTGTTAAGATCCATACCCCCATTCATGTTGTTCCCTTGATTATTGTTAGGATCTATACCCCCATTCATGTTGTTCCCTTGGTTGTTGGGATCAATATTTCCTAGGGTACCACTAAACATCTTGTTAATGTCCTTTGCCTTAGCGGGTTTTTCAGTCACTCGTGAAGTAATGAAAGTGTTCTTTGGAAATGGGAGTTCTTCTCCATTGTAGGTCCCGTCTGTTTGTAATGCTTTCCTTATAGAGAGTGACCTTGTAATAAAAGGCATGAACAAACTTTAAGGGTATGTTGACTTTCTTCTCTTGATAAGTTGTTTTTGGAATAAGGTAAAAGTTTTTGATCAATTTTAAATGGTTTAAAATTTTAATGGTGTTTTTGATCAATAACTTTGGAATATCTTGTTTGAAAATAAAAACAATCTCAACACACACATCAATTGGATACCATATCCCTAGAATGCTCTAATGTGTATATTTTTGAACATTTTCATAGGTTTAAACACAAGAATAGCTTCCACACAATCTACCTAGCACATAATTGGTTCGTAAACATGGCTCTAATATGTAGTTTTGCTATTTTACCGTTATGTAGTAAGTTTTCCGTTCAAAAGAGATCTTAGCTTTTCATCCCCCAAGTATGTTAAGGGGCTTCCCACATGCACAAAAGCATGATTTTGCGCAATCTGTTAGGACTACTAGAGGAAGTTCGAAAGAGCTAAAATCCTTTTGTCGTGTACCCCATTAAGGATACCCACGTTTCATTTTATAGTGGGTCGGATTCTCGCGGCAAAAGCAAGTGTATCCCACTTTGGGCTGTCCCTCTCACCGGCCCTTCTAAGGCAATCTCGGGAGGTGAGCCCACTAAGTTTTAAACATGTTCATTTGAAAGCATGAAAAGTGGATTTGGTAGAGCAAGTTTGGGAATTTGATTCACTCAAAGAGTGAAGAGCATATCCCTATTGCTTTTCCCTTATCCCAAACACTCATAATCAATTTGGTTCTTTTTCAACCCCGTGACAAAGGGGTTCTTAGAATTGAAGTTTTTATTTTTTCCTTTTATGATTAAACTATGTTTTGAACTTTGAAATGCCACAATTTAAGGGAAGTGAAAGCTTGATGAGAAAAATACCTCAAACGATGCTAGCAAAGGCTAGGCGCATTTTTAAATAGTAGATTTTTCATTTTCTCTCCAAATCCTTCTCTTACCTTAGCAAAACGTTCCCTCCACCAACAAGTTAGTCAGTACAATACAAACAAAGTGAGGGGAAACCAAAATCAAAGCTAAAAATCATATAATTGATTATGCTTTTGATTCTTTTTACCAAAATACTTGCAAAATTCTTACAAATTTAAAGACTAAATTCCCAATTTAATGAGACATATTTTCATTTGTAAGCATCTACAACAACAATGTATTTAGCATATAATTCTACTTCTTTCTCTAAATCATTGTTGAGAACAAAGGTAGAATGTACCCGGTTTTCTTTCCTTATCCTTTTAGAGATCAATTTTTCCTCTAAGTTGTACCTTCTCTCTGGTTTTTGCACTTTCTTATGACAGACCATGCTCCTGAGACAAAAAAAATGACAGTGAAATTAGCATATAGTCATCATTTTAACATTTTTTTGACAAAATAGAGAAAATACAGTCAGGTGACATCATCCAGACTACAGGCGAGATTAAATTTAACAAAGACGTGACTACTTTAACCACGAGCGTCACCAAAAGGGGCTCAAGCGAGATTAAAATAGACAAGTGCAATATTAAATTTTTTAAACGCGTGAAATCTTTAATACATGCGACAACAGCAATTACTCTGATACAATATAAATGCGAAACCAGGCGACATTGTCCATGCTAAAGGCAAGATCTAATTTAATAAAGATGTAATTACTTTAACCGCGAGCATCACCAAAAGGGGCTCAAGCAAGATTAAAGTAATCAAGTGCGATATCAAATTAAACTAAAGCGTAAACTATTTATTGCAAGCGATAAATTAATTCATAGAAGCGACATTTAATTAATCCAAGGCGACATTTAAAATACTCAAAGCGAGAAATTAAATGCGAAAGGCAGGAAACTCCTTTTACACCAAGCGTAAAATGATTCCTCGGCCGCGGCTTTTAATTCTTTCTAGGCGAAATCTAAATAGCCAAAGGCATCAGCTGCTTGTCCGTGAGGCGAGAATTTAATTTCTGTAGGTGTGATTTCTTTCTCCAGAAGCATGATTCTACAGGCTGAAAAGTGTGAGCGTTCAGACTCCAGGCGACATTTTAATTTCCGCGAGTGACATCTCTTTTCTTTAGGCATGATTTCTTTACCGGCAGGCGTGATTTCTTTCCTGTAACCTGCAAACAGTGAGCAAAATCATGCAATTCTAGCCTAAATTTTGTAAATAACATGGAAATTATGATAAATTTGAGGCCTAGAGCCCCACGGTGGGCGCCATTTGTGTGTGAGTGATTTACACCTTCATGAAATAACAAGATTTAAAGAGAATTTACACTATTCAAAGAAAACTAATCTAAATAATGCACAAATTAATCTAAATATCTCATGGTTCTCTAAATTGAAGTAGTAAGTGAGGCTCTCAACTTCAAATCCTCACTAGTGACACTCTAATTATGAGAATTGAACTAAGAATGATATGCAAACTAGATCTAATTATCAAATTCTAGCTCTATTTGATAAGAAAATCTCTAAAATGATCAACAATTAAGCTAAATATCAATGAAAATGCTAAGTGAGCGATGTGGATGCAAATTGCAAGAGCTTTGTTGTAATTCAAAGATATGGAGTGGATGATTAATGCCTCAAAATGCCTTCTATTTATAGGATTTTCCCAAGGGTAGGGGGTAGAGTGAGATAACCATGGTTATGCTTGGGTAAGGTCAATTGACTTTGCTTTGTCCCTAAATTGGGGGACAAACATTTAAATAGTTTCAAAAGGCTGGACCATTTCAACAAAAGTGAGTGATTTGTGTCCATTTTGTCTCCTTTTTCCTTTGTTGAGGGAATTTCATATTTATTAATTAATTAATTAAATTTAGCCATGAAGGGTAAGAGGTTCATTTTGATTTTTGCTTTCAACAACTATGTCATTAATTGAATTTAATCAATTTCTTAGTGTTTTTCCCCTTTTCAAGCTTTATTTAATCATTTAATCATTTAATTGAATTTTCCTTTGATTCGAATTGCCTTTGTTCCATTTATTGATTTTTAGTGCTATTTTGATGATTTGATGCACCTTTTGATCGATTTAAGGCTTTGCCAATTTTCCATGTCTACACTATCAAAGTAGGTTCGGTCATCCTGAATACACCTATTCATGTTATGCCCAAACCTCTCAATTATAACCTTCTTTTAGGTAGACCTTGGTTGCATGAGATGCATGCTATTCCTTCTACCCTTCACTGTAAAGTCAAGTTTATACATAACAACAAGATGTATACACTTCATGCAGATGATGCGTCGAATCCTTGTTTGAATATTCAAGCCCACATTACTCCTATTCCTAATAGTAATCCTCCTTCCTCTAATTCTCTTCTTGGTGATGATTGGGGAACCTTGGATTTAACTCCAACCTTTATTGGAGAGTATAAAGTTTCTGATCTTGATTTTATGAAGCAACAAAGAGAATTTGAACAATGAGTTTTTACTTCTAAAACCCTTTGTAATAACTTTATCACTTCTTCTACCCATAATGAATCTATCAAATCTACTAAGGATGATATTATGACTATTGAAGTTCCATTGACTCCTTTTGATATGGCTTCTTGTTATGGTCCTGGTTATCATTTCCTTGTTAAACAAGGATTTAATGGTCAAGGATGTGGTAAGGATAAACAAGGAAATCAAATGCCCTTACAAAATGGGGGGCATGAGTATTCTTATGGATTGGGATTTAATCATCAACAACAAATCAATGTTAACAACATCTCAAATAACACTTCAAAACATGATGAACCTATGAAGGTATTTAACCAAGAACTTCTTTTGCATATAACTCCTTTGTGCTAAGATGATTACTAGACCTAAAAGCAAAAAGAAACATAGTCCACACTTGAAGACTCTTCCTTTTTGTTTATATCATATATTTCATGATCACTCTACTAATTAATGTCAAGCTTTACATTATAAGATTAGGCATCTCATTGATAGTAATGTTATTTATATATCATGTGGCAATGAGTTATATTTCAATCATGTTTTCTCTAAATAACATTTATGTTCCTATTATGGAGCTCCACATTATGTAAACAATGCTAGCCTAATCCTTGGGGGCTCGTTGTCTTGTATAATGTTGTGAGCAATATAATAGGTCCCCTTCCATCTTTGTTCCTACGCTTTGGGGGAAAGGATGCTATCTCCTTCCTTTTTCTCTTTCCAGGATTCAACTCTTTCCTTGGTTAAGCAGTATCTATCTATTATGTGATATCCAATCATACATGAAAATTTTGGTTTGCATTGAGGATCTATGTCCTTGATCACAACCTATTTCTTTGTTTGACATTAAGTTTCCATGGTTGATAAATCTCTTACCTTGGAAGCTGAACAGTGTGCTATCCCTCACAAGGGTTACTTTTTCACTTCTTGCATGATATCTTTGCATTCATCCCTTCCATGGCCTCATAGGAGTTGTGACCTTCTTGGCTTGGACTGGGTGTTGTCTATGGATATTGTCTTGATGTTGAAGAAGGATTTTTTATGAGTCAAAAGTGACCACACTTCTATGAACCATTACATGTAAGGTTTCTCAATAATGAGGCCTCAAAAAGAATCTCGTAGCTCTCTATGCATGGAGTTGCAAGGGACTGTGATGAATTTGCTCTCAGCTAGAGCTATGAAACTAGTGACCTTGCTAGTCAACCACACAATGAGAGATTCACAATGAGGACAAGGGCAACAATGCCAATATCTCCAAATGGAATCAAGGTATGCAATGCAATGCAAACTAATATGAACATGAAAGATTAATCTATCAAAATGAAAGTACAATGCAACTATGAAGGAAATAGCAATGGATTACAATTCCCCTAATTAAGCTATGTGAAGCTAATCTATTGCATAAAAAGAAATCTAAGCTAATATGCCATGACAATGCAACTAATAGAGTAAATATGCAACTAGAATGTAATGCAACAATGAAAGCAAGTCTTCAAAGCTTGGATGCAAGAGTGTCTTCAAAGAGCTCCAATATGACCTAGAAAACTTGCAGCATAACATTAGCATAAAAGAGATGGATATGCAAAATGAAGAAGAGAGCTCTTCTTTTATAGAGAATGAGAAATCAATGGACGATCAAGATTAAGAGGCAAAAGACTTAATCGACGATGGAGAAAAATAGAAGCTTGATCCTTGTGCACAAATATCCTCCAATAAGAAAAATAGGAGTTGACTTTTGTGTCCCACATAACACAAAAAATGCTTTTTCCCTTTTTATAAAATAAGAATAATGCTTTATTTGTGCAACATAGGATAAGATGAAAAGGTGGGGCTTTTTATTTATTAAAAGGGGAGGAAATATTCCTTTTAAGTAAATAAAGACTTTAGGATAAATGGTTAGCCCATAGGATAAAAATCCAATATATGATCGAAATTAAGATTTGATCAAGAAATTGATAATGTTGAAAATATTGATTATTGATAAAATTCATCCAGGGTTGATAAATCAAATAAATGGGGCTCAAAGTCTAGGCGACCATTTTTAGATGCATACAACTTTATCCTTGTTCTTTTCTTTCATTAACATGTCAAAATAGTATGTTTTTACCATCTTAAGGAGGGGGGCATATGTACGGCCTCCCTCTTTCTATATTATGTATTTTTTTTCTAACCTTTTTCTTTGCAGCATGCTAAATCTCGGAAGGTAACACACATAAGTTGTTGAATCCTAAAGGGACATGCATTTCCAATTTCAAATATGCTAAATCTCAGAAGGTAACACACATAAGTTGCTAAATCCTGAAGAGACACGCATTTTCAATATGTTAAATCTTCCGAAGGTAATGCACATAAGTTGCTAAATCTTGAGGAGACATGCATTTCATATTCATAGTGATACAAGAAGGTGGATCTATGGGTATTCTAAAAGCCATCAGAAGACGCATTACAATTTCAACGCATAGTTTTTGGGTGAACTATCGGGTCTCGCTACCTATCAGGCTCTCCCTCCCTTGGTGATTCACGGTAAGGTGGGTATCTTAATAGGTGAGGTAATCACTTTCTCCTTTCTCTCTTTTCAATTTTATTCTAGGGTGACCCCACAATAGTGGGTTACACTTTTTTAGACATGCTGATTTTTGTTGAAATCACACATTTTTAATAAAATGTGATTATTTAAGCCTTGAGAGGTTCCATTTGAAGGAATTAATTACAAATGGTTAGCTCAAAGCCTCTTAGATAAAAAAAACATTGATATAACCTCTATACTCCTCATTCATACCTGCAATGGAGTCTCCTTCACACCTATTCAAATGCTGACAAAAAATCACTTTGACTTTATCTTTTGGGAGATCAAATGAATCAATTTGAAAAAACTATCCATGTAGTATGGTACTAGTGAGAAAAAATTTTCCAATGATGATAATGTTAATATATATTAAGTTTATTATGACTTTGTATTTTTAGTTTTACTAAACATAGATATTTCACCATATGTGTACCTCTATGTTTGATGCTTATGGAAAAATAGTAAATCAGAGAAAAAAAATTCTAAAAAATATCCATGCCCTAGGTATTTTAGTTCTCTTTCCATGAAAAAAAATAAAAAAAAATTGGACAAATACATGATAAGTTATAAGCTATGTAGTCAAGTAATGTCAAAATTACGATTTAGTCAACTTAAAATGTTAATAAAATATAAAATAATAATGATAATTCCATCAAACCAATTGCATGCCCTCTGTATGGATGTTACAAAACTAATTTTGAAATAATCACATTGATATATATTCTAGAAAAAAAGTTATGCTTTATGAAAATAATGTAACTCTTTGAAAATGACGTTTTTAGCAACATACCAGTTTTCGTGGGAGAAAGAAAAAACAATTGAAATCAAATCAAAAATAAAAATAAAAAATATATTTAGAATCAAGACAAAAAATCCTAAAAGACTCTAATTTACTTCATCTTCTGATTTCAAACGGTTTAACGACAATACGCATCTGAATCTGAATTTTTTTTTTAAATGTAGAGTTCAGTGTATGTTCAAGCAAAAAAGCGTAACCTACTATAGTGGGTTCACCCGCTAGTAGGATTGGATCATGAAGCTATGTTATTTATAGTGTTGCTCTTGTCTTTCTTATGTAATCATTTATGCTTTTATGATAGCTTTCCAAATATGATATTAGTATAGGAAATATTTCTTAGCAAGGTTTCCTCTACTAGTTGATTTAGGTTTATTTTGATACTAACCCCTGTTCTTTTGGTTTTCTCTTTTCACACCCTCGTGTGTGTATGTTGAGTTAGAATCCTTAGCATGGGGGCTTGTGTCCTTAGCTAAGTGTTATTTTATCTCGTTGTGAATCCACTTGGATCTCTTCTTTCTTCTCCTTTACTAAGAGTTTTCATCGAGTCCATACTCTTGCTAAAGTGGGGGCTTAATGTATCATCTTAAAATGGAAGAACTTCCATGTTAATATTGTTTATCCCTCCGAGTAAGTGGTTTGGGATCATGTCAAATTCCTTGAATTAGTCTTTGCTTTGATCTGGCATTTTCCCCTAATTCTGCCCCCTTTTCCACTTTCTATCTACATTTTTCTAACATTTTGGACTGAGACCCTGAGATTTGTGACCTCAAGGTCAAGGATGACCTTGAGGGGTCAATGAAAACCTCTTCCTTAACCTAGGTCAAGGTCGACCTCATCCTTGACCCCGGGTTCAAATTTCAAGGTCCCATGATTTTCAGATGTCGAGTTTCGGAAAGAATTGTTTTCCTGCTTCCGAGTCGTCTGTTTTGGTCTCTGAAATAGTAAATCCTTAAATTGCATTTAATCTAGGTCCATTTCTAAAGGTTAAGGTTAATTGGGATTTAATTCTCCAATGTCAACCTCTCTAGAAGTTTGTGCCCTAGATTACTATACAAGGAAGTCATCCTCTCTATTTTCTCCATCTCTTTTTCATATCTCAATCTCAAACAAGCATTTGAGCACTCAAGAAAGATCCAAGACTTCAAGCATTCCATAAAGAATTTTCAAGGAAGAATTCAAGTCCTCTTCTCCATTCAAGTTCTCCATTTAAGATCAAAGATTCAAGCATTCAAGCCTTTAAAGGGATTTGGTTCAAGCATTCAAGATTCATCATTCAAAACCCTAGATCTAGCCATCATGGTGGTGTGATCTTCCTTCAAGCTCCTTTGCTCATCTTTAAGATCCATTCATTCTTCCCTCAAGATGGATTCCAAGCATAAAATCATGGAGGTTTTGATTTAAATTGTTAATGTTATGTTCACTCTTTCATATCAACATACTTGTTTACATTTGAAATACAATTGCATATCTTTTGAATATCATAGCTTCGTTATTAAGATCGACTTCTACTACTTTCTAGCATTCTCTATTTCAATTCCATTATTAAGGTTGATTCCAAACTAGGGTTTGACTAAGGCAAACCCCTCATCCAAACAACAAAACTATTTGTATAGCAAGTATAGGTATAGGATGGTGAATTGAAGTGCAAATCTGGATACCCTTTTCGCTGAACTTTCTTGATCCGTGAACAAAATTTCCATCAAAGCAGTTGGGTCAAGGACAACCTTCAGTGAGGGGTAGGATCCTACCTTGGGGTAAGACCTTTCCCCGCTATCTAGGTTAAGGACAACCTCCCTCATATTAGAAAAATATTTCTGGGTTTTGCAGATCTCATAGTTTCAGTACAAGAATGCAAAAATCAATAGTTGTTGAGACTGTTTGATAGGGTTTTTAGCTGATTCTTTTCAGAGGTAAGTACCTTTATCTCTTCATTTCAATATTAATCATCTAAATTTACATCCTATATCAATACAATTCCATGTAAGTATAAAATATTGGTTTTGGGGTCTCTTTTATGTGCAAACCATTGTTCTAGGACCCCATCCATATTTTATCCTATACAAACATTAACTAATGAAGAAGTGGTAAGTAAAATTATGAGAACTCTTTCATCTAAGTATGCTATTTGAGTATTTTCTATTCAAGAACTGAGATCCATACCAAACAATGTTGTTACTCTTGAATCGTTAATCGATAAGCTGATTGCATTTGAGCTAAGTAATTTTGATATATTCTACCAACTATTGAAACTGTATTCAAGTCATCTCTAAGCATTGCAACATAAAAAAGAGATAAAGACATCCATGGTAGTTCATGTGGAAGTGAATATGATAGTATCCTAACCGAAGAGAAAGAACAAGAAGAGTTAGAGGTACCATTGGCTAAGAGACTATGGAGAGGTAAAGGAAAGTATAAAGACAAATTACCTTTGAAAAGTTTTAATTGCAATAAGATTGGCTACATTGCATCTAAATGTCCTAAAAATGATAGGAATGATAAAAGTGATAAAAAGGAGAATCAATATTGAAGGTTTAGAGACTAGAAGGACAAAGGAAAGAAGTCATGCTACCTAGCTAAGGAAGGTATAACTAATGATGAATCTGATGAAACTGAAGATAGTTATAAAGTTATCTATATTGTTGTGAAAGATGATTCAGAAGAAGAAAAGTGTGATGATGAAGAATCTCTTATTTATCATGTAAGTAAAGTTGACCCATGGATAATAGATAGTGGATGTTCACATCATATGACTGGTGATATTGATAAGTTTGAGAACCTATAAAAGTATGATGGAGGATTTGTTATATTTGGCAATGATGCCCCATGTTCTGTAAAAGGAAGAGGATCCCTTATATTGAATGAAAAGATAAAATGTGATTATGCATATTGGGTCAAAGGACTAAACTATAATCTGTTGAGTGTTTCACAACTAAAGAACATTGGCCACCAACTAGAATTTCAAAATAGAAAAGTAAAGTTCTATGGTGTTGATGGAGATTTGATTGGAACTGGCAAACAATCTAAAGGTAATCTATTTTATGTTGATATTGCTGCAAAGAATTATTTATTTGTTAAAGTTGAAGATGTATGGTTATGGCATAAAAGACCATTTCATGTAAATTTTGATAACATGATTAAAGTGAAAAAAGAATAGAGTCAGGGGTCTACCAAAGTTAAGTAAACCTGATAAAGTGATGTGTAAGGAATGTCATATTGGTAAGATGAAAAAATCAAGTTTCACAGGTAAGTCATACTCATCTAATGGCATTTTGGAATTAGTTCATACTGACCTTTGTGGTCCTATGAGAATTCAAAGTGACTATGGAGATCAGTATTTCATTTTGTTTGTTGATGACTATTCAAGAATGATGTCAGTTATGTTTCTAAAAGAGAAGTCTGATGCATTCTAAATGTTCAAGTAGTATAACGCTATAGTTGAAAAGGAAACAGGTAAACAAATGGAATGTTTAAGATTAGATAGAAGAGGTGAATTTATCTTTGATGAATTTACTATCTTCTACAATGAAAGTGGAATCAAAAGACAAGTATCTGCACCAAGGACTCCATAAAAAAATGGTATATTTGAAAGAAGGTATAGATCTATAGTTGACTCTGATATAACATTGTTGATTGACAAAGAGGTTGCACAAACATTCTAAAGAGAAGCCATTAGTACTACTATCTACATGTTGAACTAAGTACAATTGAAGAAATGTACCAACAAGACTAGTCCCTTATGAACTCTGGTATGGGAATACACCAACTATAAGTTACTTTAAAAAATTTGGAAGTAGGTGTTACATACTAAAAGATACTAGAAATGGAAAGTTTGACTCAAAAAGAGATGAAGGTATATTCCTAGCTTATTCATTAAAAAGAAAAGCATATAAATGTTTGAATAAGTCTACTAACAAAATTGTAGAAAGTGAAAATGTGAGGATTGATGAATTTACAGAGAGAAATGAAGAAGATAGAAAAAAGGAACTTGAGGATTATAAAAGATTTGTTTATGTATAGGAAGGTAATTTGGTTAATGCAATCGAGTTGTAACATGAAGAAATCAATGAGAAAGATAAGCCTCCACCGAGAGATGAAGACACTGATGAATAGTCTATCAAGCCTGTATTATCAAAATATGTGAGAAGACATCACTCACCGAGCAAGATTATTGGATAAAAAAAATTTGGAAAAGAAGTAAGTTGAAGGATAATACATGTTTGATTTCTGATTTTGAGCCAAGATTATTCAAGGATGCACTTGGTAATGAAGATTGGGTTAATGCAATGGAAGAATAAATTGATCAAATTGAAAAGAATAACACTTGGTCACTAGTATCGAGCCCTAAGGATAAGAATACGATTGGAACAAAGTGAATTTTTAGGAATAAACTCAATGAGAAAGGAGATGTTATCGGAAACAAAGAAAGATTAGTATGCAAAGGGTATACATGAGAAGAAGGTATTGACTATGGTGAGACTTTTTCCCCTATTGCTAGATTAGAAGGTGGAAGGATATTACTTGCATATGTTTCCTATAAAGGATTCAAAGTTTATCAGATGGATGTTAAGTCTGCATTTCTAAATGGAATTATTAAAGAAAAGGTTTACATTGAACAATCTGAAGGATTTGTTGAGGATTCAAACAATTTGAAGGATTTGTTGAGGTTTTGGCACCGAGTGAGACTAGCGTGCTAAATTCAAACAAATTTGAATCTCCCAGAATGGAGAGAGGTTAATGTAGGCCTCAAAAATATCATCCTGTAGCATCTCACAGATCTCTAATACCTCTCATGGAGTCTGAGTTATGAGCCTCAAAAGTTCACTGCCCAATCGTGCTTAGTGCACCTTGGGGACAATTTGGTCCAGCATGGTCCGAAACGTTCTACTGACTCAGTGGTCGAAATGGAGTTGTTCCTAGCATTTAATCACCCAACCAGAGCTAATGGCATAGTCCATTCAGTGCTAGGATGCAATCCTTGAACACTATTCCTTCACCTAGGGAATCATCATTTTACTTTGGACACATTTGACCAATTTTGACTCAATGACTCCAACTATTACATCATTTGATGATACAAATGTAATGGAATTAAGATAATAGAAATGTAAGGATACAAAATTAAGATGATACAAATTATATGAGGATAGAACATTCATAGTAAGGAAACATATTTTTTGCACTTTACATGGCATTAAGATGATACAAATGTGGGCTTTTAATATTTGCAAATCAACCCCATGGGCTCTTTTATATTTCCAAATTTGCATGTAATTTTTTATATACAAAATTTGGCATCTAAATATGCACATTACATTCAATTTTTGTTTTTATATAGAAAATTTGGCATCTAAATATGCACATTACATTCGATTGTTGTTTTTATATACAAAATTTGGCATCTAACTATGCACATTACATTCGATTGTTGGTTTTATATACAAAATTTGGCATCTAAATATGCAAATTACACAACTATATATAAAAAATAAGTGTCCTTTTTGCTCCAATCCCTGCATTCGGAAGGCAGAAGAAAAGTTAATAGAGAATATAAGAAGTGCCCTTTTGGCATCTAAATATGCAAATTAGAGAACTATATTTTAACTTCAGTTGAACTTACCTACTGAAGTGTGCCTGAAGGGTCATCTATGTGCTTGAGAGTATTCAGTATTGCTTTGATCAGTAGTACTAATAGTCCAAAGTTCCTTTGTCTTTGGTTTTCCTTGATGTTTCAACAACTTAACATTGGCTGCTATAACAAGGTGTGAATACATGAGAATGGTTTTGTGCTTCTCATAGTCTTCAAACATAGGAATGCCATTATTTCTAATCATATATGTGTGCAACCATGTTCTTGCAACAACATGTGATCCTGTTGGATATGTAAACATATCATCATATTTCGTTGGTTGTGCAAGTTTTTGCTTTCCTCGTACACAATGTGCTAACCAGTAATCCAATCTCTCATCATTCCCTTCTGGTGAAACCAATGCAAAAACATGTCCTGGCTGTAGAAGATCTAAAAGATGGTCATAGTCAAGTGAACAATCCATGTCATCATTTATTATAGAGACTATGAGAGATAAAGGAGTAAGATAATGTGGAACCCATGTATCAACCCACTCACTTGACTCACATTGATCCCAACCACACTAAAGATAACTCAAACAATAACAAGCCAACTCTCATGTCCAAATGGTCCATGTACTAGCATCTAAGATTTGAAATGAATGCATTTTTTAAGAATCTTTCACAGTTTGACAATCCAACCTATCTCCTATTGTGCCCAGCTCAACCAACCAAAAGAATTTACGCACTGCTAAATCAAGAGTCCCCCCCTATGACAATGTTGAAGTACACCAATCAACAATAGAATGAGCATCAATGAGTTCTGCTCCTTAAATCCTCAATTGCTCCTTAACTAGAGCTCTCTTTATGCATGCACCTACTCCATCATGCTCCCCTTTTCCATGACCAGCCTCCAAAAAACTCCAAATATGAGGTACCTCTCTCTACATGCATTCTACATAACCAATAAAACATACGAGCTTTTTTTAATTGACCTATGCAATTATCTGACCAAATGAGATGTCTATCCATAGCAATATTATTTTCTTGCACCCACTCAAAATAATTCTCAAAGCAATGTTGGACAAAATTGGATGAGTGTGATCTATCATCACTCATATTAAAATGGTACTCTCTGATTATCTTCCGGTCATCTTCTGTACTATCAGGGGAATGTCTATATGTTATGTGCACAAAAATAGAAACCTGAATACAATTGTAATATTGAGCTTGCAACTCATTTTGGGGCTGCAATGTATAGTTCTCTACAAAGTCAACAACCGATATAATAGTGCCAATTGGGAAAGTGTCCTTACACATCCTGAATTTTTTATCCAACCACTGAGACCTGTGACTATGCCTTGCACACTTGTAAAAAAAATTCTTCCTGAAATCTGAAATAAAATCAGATACATTGCATTCTTTAGTAACCAACTCACATCTAGAGCCTTCACCTCCACTTTTTAATGTATATTTAATGGTTTCATATACCTTTTTGTGGACAATTGTCTTTCCAAAATCGTGTTCGCAGCCCTCATGAAAACATTCAACAAACTTCACTAGCCCACCACACTCTGAGTATTTGTCATTTAAGTAATATTTTCTATAAAGGAAACATCCATCTTCTCTAGGACATAAAAAATGATCTAGCAAGTCTCTTGATGATTTTGGAAGAGCACTTGCACCACACTCCTCCAACATTTCACTACTATGCAAAGTAGAATGAATGGATTGTAACAATTCATGGTGCATTGAAAACTCCACATGATATTTGCAACAACAAGTATTTCAAATCTTAAGAGGCACACAAAAAAAGGCTTCAGGGCTTCAAAAGCTCTTTGTGATATTTGCAATGTTGGATGTGTTTCAGAAAAAAATTTGAACAACATTGTTTGACTCACCTCCAAATAATGTTTGGGATGCAAGGTGCGGTCTCGAATGCCAATTCTCAACTTCAAGACATCCTTCACATTTGGTGACACTCTTGAGTTAGATTGCCAAAATAGTTGAATTTGATCCTTCACAACATCGGTAAGCTTCTTCTCACAATGTGAAAGTCTCCCACCATAAGCCCATGTATCATTTTGAATAGGATCATCAAGTCTTTCTCTTCTTGCAAGTGCTCTATCCAAATTTTTATGATTTAGATTCAATTCAACACAAGTTTGTCTCATCAAACGAGCCTTTCTCAAATGATGACTTACCAAGGAGGTTGTAATAACCCTCCTAGTGGCTCTCTTATCTTTTTCCTTTGTAGTCTTCCCAATGGAATTGAGAGCACTAAAAAGATTTCTCATAATAATAGCATTCCACTCCTTGTTCACACTAATCTTCAATTTGACTAGTATACGTCTCATCTTTTGCATCTTTAATAATTGCACAAACATTTGACATTGCTCAACCAACGTCTTATGCCTAAAAAATTGATCAAAAAGTTTTGAAACCCACAACCGAACGGTTCTTTTTGATCTCTTGCCATCAAAATTGCTCATTATGTTCTCATCAATTTCAAGTAACCATTTAGTTATTCTTGAGGATCTCAATTTTGAAGTTTGTCTTTCTTCCTTTGAAGGGACTTCATTTCTCATATAATTTGGAGATGTGTAACATTGATTTGGTTCTTCTGCGCCATTATCATTGTCAATTCCTTCCTATTCAATCGGTGGATTGTCATTGACAATGTCCACACTTCCATTGGCCACATCTACATGTTCATTTTCAAAACCTACATTTTCATCTTCAAATTCATGTTCTTCACTTGAAACCACATTCAAATGTGGGTCTATGTCAACATCTTCATTCATATTTAACTTACCTTATCTCTTGTTCCGATGGGTAACCCTATCCATTTCTTTGTACACTTCAACATCTTCATTTGTGAGTCTCCTCTTTCATTTATGCTTTCGATGACTACTAATCCCCATAGTTAGACCAAAAAGAAGATGCAAATACCTTTGGTAATAGAGAAAATCACCCCAAAAAAAGATGAAATACCTTTGGTAATTGAGAAAATCACCCCAAAAAGTGGTTTTTTGTCTTCTCATTGTAACTCTAATCTCTTAATTCAGGAAAAACATGTGACTCTCTAGAGGGGCCTAGAGAATCTTGTTTTTTTTTACACCAGTAAAAAAAATCAGATATCTAAAATTATCAGATATTCGATATCTCCCACCAAAATTTTGGAAAAATCTATCTCACTCTCTCTCTCTCACCTAGAGAGAGAGAGAGGAGAGAGACAAAGGTTAGAGAGGGAGAGAGAGGGGAGAGAAAGAGAGAGAGAGGAGAGAGGAGAGAAAGAAAGAGAGAGAGAGAGAGAGGAGAGAGAGAAAGGTTAGAGAGAGAGAGGGGAGAGAGTGAGTGAGAGACAAGAGAGGAGAGAGAGAGATAGAGAGATCATGAGGACTTACTAGGGGTCCTAATGTGTGATAAGGCATACTAGGACCCCTAGAAAGTCCCCATGATGCCTTTGGACACATTTGAAAGCTCCAGTGTGTTTGAAGGGGTTGTAGGACCCCTTAGGACCCACTTGAGGGTTCCAATGTGTTGAAAGGGGTCGTGGGGACTTCCTAGGGGTCCTAACGCATGATAAGATGTACTAGGACCCTTAGGAAGTCCCCATGACCCCTTTCAACACATTTCAATGCTCAAGTGTGTCGTAAAGGGTCATATTCAAGTGTGTTAAAAGGGGTCATGGGGACTTCCCAGGGGTCCTAGTACACCTTATCATGTGTTAGGATCCCTAGGAAGTCCTCATGACCCCTTTTGACACATTTGAATGCTTAAGTGTACCCTTAGGGGTACCCCTTAGGACACACTTGAGCATTCAAATGTGTCGAAAGGGGTCATGGGGACTTCCCAAAGGTCCTAGTATCCCTTATCACATGTTAGGACCCCTAGGAAGTCCTCATGACCCCTTTCAACACATTGGAACCCTCAAATGTGTCCTAAGGGGTCCTATGACCCCTTAGGACACACTTGAGCATTCAAATGTGTCGAAAGGGGTCATGGGGACTTCCCAGGGGTCCTAGTATGCCTTATCACATGTTAGGACCCCTAGGAAGTCCTCATGACACCTTTCAACACATTGGAACCCTCAAGTGTGTCCTATGGGGTCCTACGACACCTTAGGACACACTTAAGCATTCAAATGTGTCAAAAGGGGTCATGGGGACTTCCCAGGGGTCCTAGTACTTCTTATCATGTGTTAGGACCCCTAGGAAGTCCTCATGACCCCTTTCGACACATTGGAACCCTCAAGTGTGTCCTCAAGGGTTGTAGGACCCCTAAGAACAAAATTGAGGGTTCCAATGTATCGAAAGGGGTCATGGGGACTTCCTAGGGGTCCTAGTATGCCTTATCACGTGTTAGGACCCCTAGGAAGTCCTCATGACCCCTTTCAACACATTGGAACCCTCAAGTGTGTCCTAAGGGGTCATAGGACCCCTTAGGACACACTTGAGGATTCTAATGTGTCAAAAGAGGTCATGGGGACTTCCCAGGGGTCCTAGTATGCCTTATCATGCGTTAGGACCCCTAGGAAGTCCACATGACCCCTTTTGACACATTGAAACCCTCAAGTGTGTCCTAAGGGGTCCTACAACCCCTTAGGACACACTTGAGCATTCAAATATGTCAAAAGGGATCATGGGGACTTCCCAGGGGTCATAGTATGTCTTATCACATGTTAGGACCCCTAGGAAGTCCTCATGACCCCTTTCGACACATTGGAACCCTCAAGTGTGTCTTAAGGGGTCCTACGACCCCTTAGGACACACTTAAGCATTCAAATGTGTCGAAAGGGGTCATGAGGACTTCCCAGGGGTCCTAGTATGCCTTATCATGTGTTAGGACCCCTAGGAAGTCATCATGACCTCTTTCAACACATTGGAACCTCAAGGGTGTCTTGAGGGGTCCTACGACCCCTTAGAACACACCTAAGCTTTCAAATATGTTGAAAGGGGTCATAGGGACTTCCCAATGGTCCTAGTATGTCTTATCATGCATTACAACCCTTGGGAAGCCCTCATGACCCCTTTCAACACATTGGAACCCTCAAGTGTGTTCTAAGGGGTCCTACGACCCCTTAGGACATACTTGAGAACTCAAATGTTTTGAAAGGGGTCATGGGGACTTCCCAAGGGTCCTAGTATGCCTTATCACATGTTAGGACCTCTAGGAAGTCCTCGTGACCCATTTTGACACATTGGAACCCTCAAGTGTGTCCTAAGGGGTCCTACAACTCTTTAGGACACACTTGATCATTCAAATTGTGAAAAGGGGTCATGGGGACTTCCTAGGGGTCCTAGTACACCTTGTCATGTGTTAGGACCCCTAGGAAGTCCTCATGACCCCTTTCAACATATTGGAAATGTCAAGTGTTTCCTAAGAGTTCTTATGATCCCTTAGGACACACTTGAGGTTTCTAATGTGTCGAAAGGGGTCATGGGGACTTCCTAGAGGTCCTAGTACACCTTATCATGTGTTAGGACCCCTAGGAAGTTCTCATCACCCCTTTCGACACATTGGAACCCTCAAGTGTGTCCTAAGGGGTTGTAGGAACCCTTAGGACACACTTGAGGGTTCCAATGTGTCAAAAGGGATCATGAGAACTTTCCAGGGGTCCTAGTACACCTTATCATGTGTTAGGACCCCTAGGATGTCCTCATGACCCCTTTCGACACATTGGAACCCTCAAGTGTGTTCTAAGGGGTCCTAAGACCCCTTAGGACACACTTGAGCATTCAAATATGTCAAAAGGGGTCATGGGGACTTCCTAGGGGTCCTAGTATGCCTTATCAAGCGTTAGGACCCCTAGGAAGTCCTCATGACCCCTTTCAACACATTGGAACCCTCAAGTGTGTCCTAAGGGGTCCTACGACCTCTTCAGAACACTTGAGATTTCAAGTGTGTCAAAAGGGGTCATGGGGACTTCCTAGGGGTCCTAATATGTGATAAGGTGTACTAGGACACCTAGGAAGTCCTCATGACCCCTTTCAACACATTTGAATGCTCAAGTGTGTCTAGAGGGGTCGTAGGACCCCTTGGGACACACTTGAGGGTTCCAATGTGTTGAAAGGGGTCATGGGGACTTCCTAGGGGTCCTAGTACACCTTATCACACTTTAGGACCCCTAGGAAGTCCTCTCTCTCTCTCTCTCTCTCTCTCTCTCTCTCTCTCTCTCTCTCTCTCTCTTCTCTCTCTCTCTCTAGATCCTTCACCTCTACTTTTTAATGTATATTTAAAGGTTTCATATACCTTTGTGTGGAACATGTACCTTAAATGTTATTACATCAATTGTTATGCCAATGTTAGTTTCTAGAACATATGATGAGTGTACAGTGGTTCTACAACTGTGTGAAATTTCTTTTCGAGAGTTAAAAAATCAATTGATTGTATTCAATCGAGGGGAAGTCCATTGACATCTAATTATTCAGTATAGTCAGACTGTTGAAATTACAAGGAGTCTGTAGAAAAATCTTGTGCTGGATATTTTCAAGAGGATTTGGGCTAAAACTGTCTGTCCTCAAATCAACTGTGCAGGTATTTTTTCAAAATAATTTTGTATATCAAATAATATAATACATACTAATATAAAAATTTATATTATAATATTATGCTATGTTATTATTATTTAATATTAATATTTAAAATGAAATTAATATTAACATAACAAAAATATAATTTAAAATGAAACTCGAATTAATATTAACATAAAAAGAATACAACTTAATTTATAAGACAATTAATATTACTACTAAAAAATACATTTATTATGAAACTTGAATTTGGGAAAAGCGGGGCAATTGAAATTTCAAAATAGGCAGGCTTTTTTGGATATCTGATAAAATTGGATATCTGAGTTTATCAGATATCTAATTAGGCTTGGTATTTGCTTCGGTAGTACCAAACATGGGTGGTCAACCCTTTAGGTGTGTTTCAGGAGATAGTTCTTGATATCAAGACTTCGCCATGTAGCTGGCGACTATTTTTCACCCAAAATTGATGAAACAAAAGGGTTTCTTAAAGATATTATCAACTTTCCATCAATATAATTGTTGTCAAATTTCAAGTTCAGTAAGTAATTAATACTTACTTTTCAATTGAATTATCTTTAAAGTCATAATTGACATATTGATTGAAAAACAACTATAACTTTCAAACTGTTTAAACTTTTTGAAATCTAAAACATGTGTCACATTCTATGCTTCGGCTACTATAAGAAAAAAGAAAGTTTTGAATTTGGTAAAATTTTGAATTAGTTAAGGTGGTCAAACACGAGAGTTTTCTTATTATAAAAAAGTTGTAGCAGAAAATTCATATTTAATTATTTATTTGACCAAAAATTACAAAAAAATATGTCACATCCGGGCATGAGTCTACTACTTATATCTAGAATCTTGGAAAAATATATTATCATTTGATTGTGATTAAGGTGGTCAGACATACACGTACTTTTTATCTTTTCCCTAAAATTTTTGTAGTACTGCATTAAAATTTAAAATTTTGAACAATTAGACAACAAAAATTTCAAACAAGGGCTAGTAGTTTAGAAACTACATTCAATTTCCTACAGATTCTACTATTACAAATTTTTCACATAAGGTTCATAAGATGTTCAACCTTTTACATCAAGTTGACTAACCCTGATTTTCTGATTTTTCATTGCCACTTAAGGCCATAGTTTGGTATACCATGATCCTGCACATACCTATCTAGAAAAAGAGGAATCAACCATAGCCTTACAAGAAATTCATGAGGGGATTTGTGGGTCACATTCGAATGGTTTAACCCTAGCTAAGAAACTTCTTAGGATAGGATATTTTTGGCCTTCTATGGAAAAGGACTCTTATCACTTTGCAAAAACTTATCGTAAATGTCAATATCATGGGAGCTTGATCCATGTACCAACACAAGATCTTCATCCTATGACAACACCTTGGCCCTTCTATTAATGGGGTTTGGATTTGATAGGGATGATTTATCCACCATCTTAAAATGGTCATAAATTCATCATTACTGCAACAAAGTATTTTACCAAATAGGTGGAAGTTGTACCCTTATCCACTGCCATAGGAAAGCAGATATCCTTATTCATATTAAATTACATAATATGTAGATATGGTGTTCCTCATGCCATCACAACAGATAATGCAAAACATTTCAAAAACAAGGATTTGAAAGAATTATGTACAAAATTTCATATGGTACATCACTCATCTTCAATATATTACCCACAAGGTAATGGCCAAGCAGAAGCTACAAACAAGAATATTCTAAAAAAATTGAAGAGAACTATTGATAATCCAAGAAGAGATTGGCACATTCAAATAAAACCTACTCTATGGGCTTATAGAACGAGCATTAGAATGCCAACATGAGCTACACCATTTTCCCTAGCCTATGGAGCATAAGCAGTTTTACCTTTGGAGATAGAAATCTCATCCTTAAGGGTCTCATTGCATGGGTTACTAAGTGAAGAAGACTATAGAGTTTATAGGTTGCATGAACTAGAGCTTCTAGATGAAAGACAACAACAAGATTTTGACCAATTAAAAGTGTATCAGAACCGAATGACCAAAAATTATAACAAGCATATCAAACCAAGGGCATTCCAAATAGGTGACTTAGTGTTGTGAGAAAACCCCAAGAATCAAGCAGAAATGGAGAAGAAAGGAAAATGGGAAGCAAACTAGTTAGGACCCTTTTTTATCACTTCGTCTTTTGTCACTAGCAGTTACAAACTAGCTGATTGTGAAGGAGAAGAGTTGCAAGAGCCAATAAATAGTATACATTTGAAAAGGTTCTACACATGAAGCAATGGAAGAGGGATAGAGAAAAAGAGTATAAGAACTATCAAATGAGATAAAATCCTATTTATTGTATATAGTCAAAAGAGAGATCCTGAAAATCAAAAAACATTGAAAAGCATAAAAGGGAAAACAAATAAAAAATGCAGAAAAGATAAAAAATAATGGAAAATTGAGCATGAAGAAAACCAAAAACATTCAGAAATGATCCTCAAAAGGATGTTGTCTTGGTGAAAACCTAGCAAATAGGTTCCTTGATAATACGAAAATTTAAAAAAATTGAAAAAAGAAGAAAAGAGAAAAAAATCAAGAAAAGAGAAAAAGTACCATGGTGAAAACCTAGCAAATAGGCACCTTGGTAGCAAAAAAAGAGAAAAAGCTTTAAAAATAGAAAAAGAGAAAATCCATTCAATCAGTGAAAATCTGGTAAACAAGTGCCATTGAAAGTCCAAGTTAGTCTTATGCCCAGTGGTTGTCCTTGTAAATATTTCATTCACTAGCATTTGTATATACTGCATAATAAAAACCCTACAGTTGCCTTTGCAAGTACCTAAAGGTTTCATCACTAATCCAATCTGAAAATTGTCCCAAGTCCCACAACGCAATTATATCAAACTGGGGGCAAAATCTACTCTCAAGGACGAAGGATTCATCAAAACAAACATCAACCTGATACTAAATCAATTCATCAAAACACAAATGAAATGTTCAATCAAATCCAAATCCTAATCCAATTTTCAATCAAATGCAAAATTTTGATCCAAATCTCACAAGAACACTTATCTTTATCAGGATTAAAAGTATGAAATGGATAGAACTATACTTGAAATATGGATTTGAAAAATGATGCAAAATTTTTCTAAGTGTTGACTTGATTGATGAAATCATATCTTTCTAGCGAATCGATGAAAGTTTTTAAACTAGACAAGCTATAATGAAAGCATGACATTTTATTGATTTTTGAATGAGTGTCTTAAGATCAACGTTTTGAAGTATGTATTATT
The DNA here is from genome assembly GCA_027943335.1 of Chamaecyparis obtusa. Taxonomy (NCBI): domain Eukaryota; kingdom Viridiplantae; phylum Streptophyta; class Pinopsida; order Cupressales; family Cupressaceae; genus Chamaecyparis; species Chamaecyparis obtusa. Next base: position 63,716 of record BSBK01011228.1, read on the forward strand.
TGTCTAAGGACATGATCATCAAAGAATCATCGAGGACATGTACATATGGGGAAACTGAGATCCTTGTTTGTTTACACAAAAGGATACTTTGGATATTTTGATGTTAAATATCATAATACCAAAATCCATTTGCAACATAGAATCTAACAAAATCAGTATTCGTACTCTCATAATTTGTCTCAATCAATGACAATCATGCCAAGGATGGGAAAGCATCATGAAAAAGGAAAGAAGTATTCATATCATCATACTTGAACTAGTGATGATTGTACTAATTTCAGGATTCCAAAAATAGCTCAATGATGACTATAAGCTCCTAATTTGTGAATAGTGGCAGTTAGTTGCATCCATCCTAGATTACATGCATTTAGCTCACTGTCTCAATCCCATTATTTTCATCTCATATTACATATTTTTCTTCTTCATCATTTGACCCTTCAATAAAGAAGAATTTTTATTAGCACATGTATGTCTTGAACCATATTTTCTACTTGATTGGTCAATGCTCTATTTGTTATATTGTTGTTATCAAAATAAAATGGCAGTGGTGATTCAATGCATCTACAGCCTCAACAACATGGCAAAATTAATCCAATAACAACAAATACATTACAAATGCCAAGCTCATGGTCTCAATGAAATAAATTGTGTATAAAATAATATATGGTGCACAACAATAGCAATCATGCAATGACAACAATAACATTGCATGATGCCCAAGCTCAAATTCAAAATAGTAAGTGTATTAATGTATGATCTAATAGAAAGAATATAACAAACAAAGCCTTGAAGGTAATAGCAACAATGCCCTAGCTCTCAAAGCCCACTGGTCATCAAGCATTCCAAATGCAAAGATGTAAACAATGCCAGTATTAAACAGTGAGCTCATAAACAATGCATCTCTAAATTATGTCAGTCGTAGATCTTATAACTAAGTTCATCCTTTACCTCGAAATCATAACAATTTCCATCTCATCAATTTCAGTCGACTGTTCTTAGCATTTAATGTTTTCATCCATACTCGGTTAATACTGAAATGCATCGGTGATAACTAACTCAATTAAAACTATCACTCAGTATACACTGCACTGGCTCGGTGTATACAGACTTCTTCAATTACCAACCACATTAACATGTTCAATTCAAATCTCTTCTTTATAATGAATTAATGTAACATGCTCAAGTCAACAATATAAAGTCATAAACTCATCAATAAGTTACCCAATGTATACCTTATCCTTATCTATCATATCCATCTTTTCCTTATGTAGATATCTCATTTCTTCACCATTTCTTCCTTGTACAGATATTTAGATGTTTGTAACTATCATGATAAGTATAGTCAAAACTAGTTGACATCAATGACAACATATTGACTGATTTAATCATCTTACATATCACTTTAATAGCTCGGTGATCTCTAATCACCATTCCTTCGGTTCAATCAAGATATTCAATCAGTTGTAGGTCATCATTATCAACCTCCTCTTAGAAGAAAATTTTGTAAACATTTTAAAGAAATGATAGCTATTCTACATAATCTATAAGCCAAATATTACAATTGATGAAAGGATGGACTAATTCGCCTAAAAACTACATAAACATAACACAAGTATGCTAGATTCTAATATGTCATTTTTAAAAAGAAAACCAACCTTACTACTTCATAACAAAGGACCTTCATCATTAATAATATATATTCTATGATGAAAAAAATGTTTAAAACAAAATACCAAGCATCTAGATAGAACATAAGTTCACCTATACTAAAACTAAAATAATAGTTTAAGAAGACCCAAAAATTTTAATGGTTGTTGTTCGACAAGTTTAGACTTTTACAATTAGATGACCTATGTAGTTTCAACACACAAGTAATAGTTAATTTGTATGCACAATGCAATAAAATAATCTATTCATTAATACAAACCTCTCTAAAAGATAAGTAACAAACATGGACTTCATTATTGTGTTTAGGACAAAAGTGAAAGCTAACGCCAATGGATAAATCCCTAACTGTAAAATCTAACAAGTTTGTAGCACTTTCACTAAACCCATTAATTACCTTACATTTTTGTATTTGCATACACACTCATTGCTAAGATTGATGGTCTGTCCCCATGAGATTACTATTTCACACAAATTACAAAATTGCAAGCCTTGATGAATTTAGTATGTGTAAAGAAAAATGCAATTTATTATTTATAATGAGATGAAGATAAAAAATAAACTAAAACAAACATATAATTATTGTTGGTGTTTGATGACATATTTAGGCCCTAAAATGTTGGCGTCGAATAATTTTAGCATATTGCTCCAATAACCTTTTCCATATTTATTAATTAAATTTAACCAAGTTAGAGTCCTTATTGTTAGGAATGTGTCTCAAGATTTCTCCTAAAGTTAAGTTTATAAAAAATGTAATTTTCAGACTTTACGCCATAAAATCTCAATTTCTAAGCTATAGTGTCGGTTTTGGCCAATATTACAAATTTTGGTTGTTTAGCAATACTTCTAGTGATGCTTGTTATGTAGATATTTTTTAGCTAGAACGTTTTTTCAAAAAGGTCCCAAACAATCTCTTGCATCAAAAGTTATGGCCCCCATAAGTTGGGCCTCCAGATTAGAAATATAAAAACATTTCACACATAGAAAAGAGCTATAAAAAAGAGTTAAACTTGTTGACCTACTTATGACATGTCACATGTCATGAAACATCATAAGATATCTATGGATGGAGATAATGGGCCCTAAAGAGAATGCTTATGAAAGGTGAAAAGAATATGTAATTTTGAGATTGTACTCATCTTGGGATTTGGGTGTTGGTTTTTGAACTTCATGATTAAAGATCACATTTTTAGGTGCTTTTATTTCATGGTTTTGTAAATATCATTTGATGTTTTTTTGTATTACTTCTAGAATTTATTGGGTGCTTGAGCTAGAGGTTTGCATAGTTGATTTTTTGTGTTATACTATTAGAATTTCTCTAGAGATTTATGTTGGCCATAGTCTTATAAAAGCTTCTATTTTAACTTTTTTTATTATAATACAATTGACTTTTATTTTGGAATGTAATTAAGTTCTCTTATAATTTTTTTTAATAAATATACTTGTATCATAGTATATTTTTTATATGTTTATATCATTTTTCTAATTAAATTTAGACTAACTCTGCTCTTTTATAAAGTGTTTCCACATACGACGGAAAGGCCCTTCGAAATTTACACTGTGAAGGTTCTATTACTGTAGATATACCTTTCTGGCAGTGGTTGACTCATCTTTGCCGTCAATTTACAGTGGCATCATTTTTGCATCGACTTCATGACCTGCAATATCATCTTCTTTTGGCATGAATCTGATTTCATTTGGCCTTTGTGTTTCATTTGACCAACAACTCGTCAAGCACCTAAAATTTACTCTGTCAAGGTCAAACGATATCTCTATTGGTATTTTGGATCGTTTGCAAGCCGCAAACACCTTTGTGCAGATCGCGAGTGTTATTTCTGTCACGAAACATCAGTAAGACGGCCTTATTTCGGCACAAATTTCTTATGTATTGTGCATTTACTGCTAGTCGATTTTGCCTTGAATTCTGTGTCAATCAATCCTTGCCTTAAAAACAAGAATCTGAAATTCCATGGTGGTTATTTGGCATTTGGCATTCCTCATAATTTGCTGAGTTCAATTTGCTAATTGATATCATCTAGGCGACAAAGTCGGACTTTAAAGCGTGTGGAGAATCTGGAGATCGACTTGGTATTTGCAAAATTTAATGTATCTGAGTTAAGTTCATCCTATCTTGCCCTTAGAATTCAATTGAGTAAATGGCGCCAGTAATTCCTTTTGTTTGTTTTAAGTACTCTGCAATAGATAGAGACAGAGCTGCTACTGCTAGGCTGCCCAATAGAGTAAATGGTGATGTTATTCTGTTTGCATGATTCAGGGGCGGTGTTATTGATCCCACATGTGCGAGGAGAAGGAAAGAAGGGAGGAGAGGGAGTAGAAGACAGGGGAGACGGCAACAGATCAAGCATACTTACCTGGGCGGGGTCAATCGGTGATCAGGAAGGCCGATGGCCTAGGGAGAGTACCTTCATTGCACTTGGAAGGGGGCTCTGCCTAGCATCTCCCATTGTGGAGAGTGCACGTCATAATTTGTGACAGAGGGGGCACGCGTCCGCGCGGCCCCCGCTCAAATCTAATATCAAATTAGTGTATCCACTTTTTGTGATCGTAGGTGACATTAACCTTTTTAATGGGCACAAAATTATTAACCTTTTTAGTGGGCACAAAATTGTTAAATATCGTGCTGTTAATAAATACTAACAATCCAAATATTGTGCTGTTAATAAATACTAATAATCTAAGTAGCAGCTCTCCTTAGTAACAATCTTATGGTTTTGAGTGGTAAATTCTATGGCGTTTCTGTCAAGTTGCAAGTTTATCATGCAATGGTTGGTATTTTGATTTGCGATTCTTGTCAGGTGATCAAGATTGGTATCGTGCAAGTTTATTGACTACTGATGATGATGATGTCTTATTGGCTATGCCAATCGATTTTTCCTCTCAGATTGTAAATGTGGCATTAGATGACTTAGTAGTCTGCCGATGATGGTTCGACCATGTTTGTTTTTCTGCTGGTGACGATTCAAGGGCGGAGACTGTCCTCCCAAAATCCGGGACGTTCATCAGAAGGCTCAATATTCGCGCTCTAGCTTGAGAGCCTTGTCTTCAAATATGTGTGCTTGTCTGAGTTTGATAAGCAGACCAAGTTGTACAACATTCAAAATAGATCATGTTCAAATAAGGTCGTGCTTTCTGAGTCAATCTTCTCCAAATATAAAATAGTTTTATTCCAAACGCGCTATAAAGGTGGGATATTACTGTTGGAAGTAAAAAGAGGCTGACGGGGGGTGAATCAGACTCAGACTCTTGATAAATTTCCCAATTTTAGCGCAAAGAGATTTATTGAATCAATTACAATAACTGCAAGTGCATGACGAAAAACATTGAAACAAGATAACAACATCTCAAATAAGAGAAATAAAATGACATACCAGATTTTTGTGCAAAGTGGGAAATCCTCAAGAATCAACTGGATTCTGTCATAGGATTAAAAAACCACTCCAAATTTCCTTAATCATCAAGTCTTTACAACTTCTTGTGCAGCTACAACTGTCAGGACTACAACCTTGCTTTCCCAATACACTTAAGAATTATATTCAAGTTGCAACTGTTAAAGTGTATGAACAAAACACACTTTAAAACTGCAGCTATACAATATATCTTTCAATCCTTACAAAACCACTTCTTTATACATCACTGTAGATGTGTGTGTGTCTGTTCACCAAATCACATCACACACAAACTGTTGCAGTGCACTATATAGAAGTATTTACAAATAACTGTTGTTAATGAATTTGGTTGTTCAAACCAAACACATAACCACTGCCTAAGCTGACAACAAAGCTTTAATCAAAGATTCCAAATATCTCTTCAAACCGGTGATGGATTAAGTAACTATCATTTAGAGTAACCATGAATCACAACTTCCAAACAATATTCAACAAGAAATAAAATCCTGATGAAATGTAACCATTTCGGTCTGCCCGTATAGGGTTAAAGAAAAATAATTGCCTTGATATAATTGAACCATTTATGTCGTGCCCATTTGAGGATTAAACAACTGTTACAAAAACATCATTGTCGTAACTAATAACCATATTTCCAAAAACTTAGGAACCAAAACATTTCTGCTTTAAATTTTCAAATTAATTTCCTTTCAAAGAATCAAAATGAACAGAAAACTACTCAACCAATTTAAACTGCTCAGTAACCATTTCTTCTCAACTATAACACTACAGCAATAGAGAAAACATACCTTTGTTTTAAAGAAAAAACAATTGATGTAGTGAAAGAACAAAAATGTTATCCACAAACCCAAACCTTCTCTGTTCTTCATTGCCTAGAGTGAAACTGCAACAACAGATGTCATATTTACCATGGTCGAAGCAAGGGTTTTAGAAAGAGCCCAATGTTCAATGATAAGATTGAAATAAAGATAAACTTTTGAGATGCCTCAACTAAAACATAATATCTTTTGGCGTCCATGCGGGGTTACTCAAGTAACCAAACCTTTTACTATCATTAGACTCGTCTTAATGAAAAGTCAAACAACATAATAAGTGGTGGTCTCGTAACATGCCAACACCATCATCTCAACCTCCGTGTCACATAGCACCAAACATCGTGTCATCAAGGACAAGGACCAACAAACTCCCCCTTTGTCCTTGATGGCAAAAAAAATACGCCCATCAAAAGATCAAAGATTAATCATGAACTAATCTAAATAATATCAATGAGGCTGATACTACTTACAAAGACCAGTCCAAAATGCTTACCCAATGCTCAGACAAAAAAGTGAGGGCTACCAACATTGAATGCTATGCTGAGAGAAAATGTCATTTGTTCATAGAATTCCATGATAATGAAACCATCTGAATCAAACATCCACAAATAGGAAACCATCTGAATCAAACATCCACTAAATCAAGAAAATCTGAATCAACTAGCACAAATAGGAATCAAGCAAATCTGAATCAACTATCACAAATAGGAAACCATCTGAATCAAACTATCACAAAATGAAAGGAGCAAGATGTCTCCCCCTTTTGTTTTTGGCATCAAGGACAAATATTGCCAAAAAGAACAAAATGGCTATGTGTAGTAGCAGAGACCTACACAACAGCTCCCCCTGAATGGTAGAACTTAGGACAAAAGGGATTAAGAGTAAACTCCCAACCGAGATCAAAAATTTTCAAAAATATCCTTTGGTAAAGCCTTAGTAAAAATATCAGCCACTTGAGCCTAAGTGGGAACATAAATCATTTTAAACTCATTTTCAAGAACTTTATCTCGAAGAAAAAGTAGTTTAATGGCAACATGTTTGGTACAAGAATGCTAAACAGGATTCTTGCTCAATTGAATGGCACTAGTGTTATCACATAAAATAGAGATGGGTTTAGGAACCTGAATACCCAGATCAGAGAGTTGGTAAGACATCCACATTAACTGAGTGCAACAAGCAGTGGTAGCAACATATTCAAACTCGCAAGTAGACAAGGTGATGCAATTCTTATTTCTTGCTATGCCATGCAACTAAACGGTCTCCAAGAAAGAAAGCAACACCACTGGTGCTCTTTTTGTCATCTATACAACCACCCCAATCTACATCTATATAACCAAGCAAGGTAAAATCAGAATCATGTGGATACCAAAGAGCAAAATCTAGAGTACCTTGGATGTACTTGAAGATTCATTTAACTTCAATAAGATGAGGCTGTTTTGGAGCAGATTGGTACTGAGACACCATACAAATAGCCTGTATTAGATCTGGTCTAGAAGCTATTACATAAAGGAAACTGCCAACCAAAGACCTATACTCTGTTTGACTGACATCAGGAGAATCATCACTCTTGACTAGTTTACAGCTAGTTTCCATGGGAGTTCCAACTGGTTTACAACCAGCCATATTGAACTTCTTCAACATTTCCTTTGCATATTTTGTTTGTGAAATAAATATACCATTGGAAAATTGAGATATTTGCAGACCCAAAAAGAATTTAAGTTCTCCTAATAAAGACATTTCAAATTCAAACTCCATGATATTAGAAAACTGCTTGGACAAGTTGTTATTAGTAGACCCAAAGATAATATCATCTACATAGACTTCAATTGCTAGAATCTCACCATTCACCATTTTAGTGTAGACTGTGTTGTCCACACTACCTCGAATAAAACCATTGGCAAGAAGATGTTTATCCAGCCTAGAGTACCAAGCCCTAGGAGCTTGTTTTAAGCCATACAGTGCCTTTTTTAGCCTATAAACATAATCAGGTGTTTATGTGGATACAAAACCTTTCGGTTGTTCCATATACACTTCTTCTTCAAGATACCCATTTAAGAAAGTTGTTTTTACATCCATCTGATAAACAATAAACTTCTTATAACTAGCATATGCCAAAAGATTCTAATGGATTCCATTCGTGCTACTAGAGCAAATGTTTCGCCATAGTCAATTCCCTCTTGTTGAGCATAACCTTTACATACAAATCTAGCCTTATTCCTAACCACTTTACCATTTTCATCAAGTTTATTACGAAAGATCCATTTTCCACCTATGACATTTTTGTCATCAGGTCTTGGTACTAGTTCCCAAGTTTTATTTTTTTCTATTTGATTTATTTCGTCATGCATTGCATGTAACTAGCTAGAATCTTTTATTGCTTCAGACATTGTTTTAGGTTCAAATTCTGAAAATAAACAGAAATGTTCAGCTATATGGGCATGTTCATCAGATTTTGCTTTTCTTCTAGTCAAAATCCCATTATCAATGTCACCTATGACTAAGGACTCAAGATGCCTTTTAGCAATAATTCTAGAAGATGTTCTTTGATTCAATTTAGGAATGGACAGAATTTCTTGTTCATCACAAGATGATGTTTCAGAATCTGATTTCTCAACATTAGTAGGTAGAATTTTTGTATCAGACTTAGATTTGATAAGTTGTTCTTCCTAATCATCTCTTTTACAATTATAAGACATGGTACTTTCATCAAACACCTCATTAATAGCTTCCACAACTTTGTGTAACCTGTTATTATAACATTTGAAAGCTTTACTATGCGTGGAATAGCCCAAAAAAATACCTTCATCAGATTTTGAACCAAAACTTTCGAAAGCATTATCATCCTTTCTTATGAAGCATTTACAACCAAAAATCCTAAAGTGTTTAATATTGGCAGTCTTACCATACCATAGTTCATACGGTGTGTGAAATGTTCTGATTTTTATCTGAGCTCTGTTGAGAATATAAGTAGTTGTATGAACAACCTCTTTCCAAAACTTATCTGGTAACTTTGCTTCATTTAGCATAGTTCTTGCCATTTCCTTAATAGTTCAATTTTTCCTTTCCACTACACCATTTTGTTGTGGTGTATGAGCAGTTGAGTACTGTCATTTTATACCATGTTTTTTACAGTACTCAATGAATTCTTGAGATGTGAATTCACCACCTCGATCTAATCTAAGACATTTTAACTTTAAGTCTGTTTCTCTTTCTACCATTTTTCTAAAAACTTTGAAGTGATCAAAAGCTTCTGACTTATGTTTTAAAAAAGTGACCCAGACCATTCTAGAGTAGTCGTCTACAAATAACACATGAAGTATTTTTATTTGTTGATAGACTGAGTTTTAGTTGGTCCACATAAATTAGTGTGAACCAATTCCAAAGGTCTTGTAGAAAGATATTCTTTTGTTTTGAAAGAAGACTTTGTCTATTTTCCTTTAACACATTCTTCACATAAATTGGTTGGTTTACTGATTAGAGGTAAACCTCTAACCTGCTTGTTTTTTCTTATTCTAACAAGGTTATCAAAATTGATGTGCCCTAACTATTTGTGCCACGGCCAATTATCTTCAACTTGAGTCATAAAACATGTACTGATTAAAGATGTATCCTGAACTGTGGAATCAATTAGATGATAAAAATTTCCACTGGTTCTTAATCCACTTGCTATTATATTCCCTTTAGTGTTTTTAATTGAGCAGCTTTGAGCATTAAATGATATAGAATAACCACTATCACAAATTTGACTTACACTCAAAAGATTGTGTTTTAACCCTTCAACATAGTATACATCATGTATGGGAGTTTCTTTACTCAAACATATTGAACCATGACCAGTAACATATGCACCCGAATTATCTCCATAATGGACAAAACTTCCATTAAAATTTTCAAGATTAATGAACTTATTTTTGTTCCCAGTCATATGATGGGAACATCCACTGTCTAAAACCCATGAAGTAGTCTAACGAGCAAATAATGCAGTTTCTACTATAAGAGATTTATACATAGGTTTCCATACATATTTAGGTTTCAAGTTCATCTTACACTAATTTGCAAAGTGACCATAAAAGAAACATTTGAAACACTTGATTGCCTTTCCAGAACCACACAAAGACCTAGAAGTAAATTGTTTACAATTACTAGCGTTATGACCAAATAGATTACAATTATAACAGTAACCTTTAAATTTTGAATAATAGATTTTCTTTGAACTTTCTCCCTATCCCAACTTAAAACTTAATTGGTCAACAAGCTTTGTAGTGAAAACAATTTCTTCTCCTTTTCTTCTATCACTGATTTTTGTTCCTCAATGAGAAAATTTGCACTATTTAACTCAATTTGAAGTTCCAAGCTTCCTTTTTCGAAAGTAGTGATAAGTCTTTTTAACCTTTTTATTTCTTGAAGAGAACAAAGAAGTTATTTTTCAAGATCTACGTCTTCATCTGAATCAGATGAAGATTCAATGTGAACCTTTTTTGGCTCCTCTACAATTTTTTCCATTTAAATAGAGTTTCTCCCTCTTCACCTGAATTTGACTTATCATCAGAGTCTTCTTTTTCCAGGAGACCCTTCTTTTTAAAATTCTTAAACCATTTGTTATGGTTCCATGGTTTTCTATTAAAGTATTTTTTAGACTTTTCATGATCATCATTAGGACATTTTGTAGCAAAATGTCCAATCTGTCCACAATTGAAACACTTGGGTTTACCATGATATTTCTTTTTGAATTTTCTAACTAGTAATGCTTCAAGAGCATCTGTTACATCAGAATCACTATCATCATAATTTTCAGCCTTAAAGGCTTATTCTTTTGAAGAAGAACTTGCATTATTATTGCTACTAATCCTCATTTCATAGGTTCTCAGAGTTCCTTGGATCTGATGTAAGGTCATTGTAGAAAAAAATTTCTTTTCTTCAAGCGCAAAAATTTTAGTATCAAACTTAGGTAGGATAGATCTAATGACTTTTGACACAACATAGTTTTCAGCAATTTCTTCTCCTAGACCTCTTCTTGCATTTACCAACTCATCTACTCTTAAAAAATATGCAACAATATTTTCATCTTCACCCATTTTTAACTCATCAAATTGAGTTTTTAAAGTAACCAATTTTGACTCTTTGACATTTTCATCTCCTTGGTATATGGTTTCTAATTTGACCCAAATGTCATTGGCAGATTCACAATACATAACTTTGACAAAAACATCTTTTGTCAAACCACAGAGAATAGCAAATTTTGCCCTTTTGTCAAGTTCATATTTGGTTTTTTCATCAGCATCAATGGGTACAGTTTTTGGAATAGTATACTTTGACATGAAAACTTCCCACATATGGACATCTAAAGAACTAATAAAAGCTTTCATCATGACTTTCCAAAAAACATAATATGTGCCATTAAGTAAGGGAGCTCTAGTGAGAGGTGCCTTCAGCCTGTACCATGATAACTTCCAAACAATTTCCCAGAAACTACTCCTATAGGCAGACCTAACAAAGATTTGGCTCTGATACCACTTGTTGGAAGTAAAAAGAGGTTGAAAGAGGGGGGGGTTGAATCAAACTCTTGATAAATTTCCCAACTTTAGTGCAAAGAGATTTATTGAATCAATTACAATAACTACAAGTGCATGACGAAAAACATTGAAACAAGATAACAACATCTCAAACAAAATAAATAAAATGACACGCCAGATTGTTGTGCCGAGTGGGAAAATCCTCAAGAATCAACTGGATTCTATCATAGGATTAAAAAAACCGCTCCAAATTTCCTTAATCATCACATCTTTACAACTTATTATGCAGCTACAACTACAAGGGCTACAACCCTGCTTTCTCAATACACTTAAGAGTTATATTCAAGTTGCAACTATTAAAGTGTATGAACCAAACACACTTTAAAACTGCAGCTATACAATATATCTTTCAATCCTCACAAAACCACTTCTTTATAGATCACTGTAGATGTGTGTGTGTCTATTCACCAAATCACATCACACACAAACCATTGCAGTGCACTATATAGAAGTATTTACAAAATATTACATGTGATTTTGAGATTCAGGTATTTCAACTAACAAATAACTATTGTTAATGAATTTGGTTGTTCAAACCAAACACATAACCACTATCTGAGCTGGCAACAAAGCTTTAATCAAAGATTCCAAATATCTCTTCAAACCATTGATGGATTAAGTAATTGTCATTTAGAGTAATCATGAATCACAACTTCTAAAAAATATTCAACAAGAAATAAAATCCTAATGAAATGTAACCATTTTGGCCTGCTTGTATAGGGTTAAAGAAAAATAATTACCTTGATATAACTAAACCATTTATGCCATGCCCATTTGAGGATTAAACACAACTGTTACAAAAACATCATTTTCGTAACTAATAACCATATTTCCAAAAACTTAGGAACCAAAACATTTCTACTTTAAACTTTCAAATTAATTTCCTTTCAAAGAATCAAAATGAACAGAAAACTACTCAACCAATTTAAGCTGCTCAATAACCATTTCTTCTCAACTATAAGACTATAGCAATAGAGAAAACATACCTTTGTTTTGAAGAGAAAACAACTAATGTAGTGAAAGAACAAAAATGTTATCCACAAACGCAAACCTTCTCTATTCTTCATTGCCTGGAGTGAAACTGCAGCAATGGGTTTTAGAAAGAGCCCAATGTTCAATGATAAGAATGAAATAAAGATAAAATTTTACATGAGATGCCTCAAATAAAACATAATATCTTTTGGCATCCACATGGGGTTACTCAAGTAACCAAACCTTTTACTATCATTAGACTCGTGTTAATGAAAAGTCAAACAACATAATAAGTGGTGGTCCCATAACATGCCAACACCATCATCTCAGCCTCTATGTCACATAACACCAAACATCATGTCATCAAGGACAAGGACCAACAATTACATGCATGGGGCTTTAAATGTGTGTGCCCTGCAGTTAGCCTTGGATACAATTATATAGGGTTAAAGTCTACAGAGACTCGTGTGTGTCTTGTTCTTCGAATACATAAAAATTTTGATGTTCATTTTAATGTCAATTTGTTCATCAAATAATCATCATCTGCATGTCAAGTAATATGGTTTACTCTTGTCGAGTTGCAAGCCTGTACTCTTCCATTTGAAAGGATGAGATTTCTTGATTTGTAATGCTTAGCAATAGAACAAGTAGGAACCAAGGATTGAAGGCTTGAATCAAATGGAGAAATTTTGGTGTCATTTTTCATTTGATGTGTCCTCTAGGTAATGATGGTTAAATTGTTCATTTTTTTATCAAAACATTAAAGAAGGCTTCAAGCGAGGAGACTGTGGACCTCCCAATATACCTTCTTTATGCCTTAATCATTGGCATAGACCAAGTAATGAAAATCTCCTCCACACAATTATGGTATAGCAAAGCTACTTGTTTTCAGCCGCAGCTAAGCTCCTTATAATATGTATTGTTGATGAAATTTCAAAAAATGGAAAATATAACATATTTTCACAAAATTTTCACCATGTCTTAATAATCAGCATATTTTGTGGTTGAAAACCACAAAAAAAATTGCAAAAAAAGTCATCATGTTTTCACAAATTTGAAAAAAGAAAAGTTTGACATTTTTTTGTCTTTGGTGCATTTTGTAGGAAGCTCAGCCACTGCTCTTGTTTTCTCTATTAGCAGTCTTACAAACATGCAGATGCTTAAGAAAAATCTACTAGACATGTTGAACCACCTAAAATCTGTACTTGCAGGGTGAGGAAATATGGTAAAGTTGTTAAAGATTAATGCTTGGGATAAAATTTAAGGGTTTCAATTTTAATGAAGTACACTTGGTGGTGATGAAAGGTTTTATAAAACCTCACTTCAAAATTGGGTAAGCATACTAATGATCGTCAACTATGTTAAATCTTGAGCTCCTTTCTTGATGAACTACAACTTATTTGGAACCTGAATGAAGAATCTGTAATTCAAGATTACTGAGGAGTTGATGATTAGATATGTAAGATGATTAAATCAATATTATGTTGTCATTGATGTCAACTAGCTTGACAATACTTATCTTGTAAGTTACTATACCGACACATCTGAAGGAAGGTGAAAGAGATGAAGAACAAAAATATCTACATGAGGAAGATGTACATGACAGATGAGGATAAGGAATACACTAAGTAACTTGTTGATCAGTCTATGACTTGATGAAATTGACTTTATTATGTTGCATTCATCTATGATGAAGAATAGAGCTAAAAGACACAAAGCAGTGTTGTCGGTAAATAAAGCATTTTAGTATACACCAACGAAGTGTAGTGTATATCGAGCGCAGTGTTAACTGAGCTTGTGTTCACCGACACATTTCTTTGTTAACCGAGCAAAATAGAAAGGAATTAAATGATCAGTTTAGCTGATAAAGTGATGAGTTGTAAAGTGTATGAAATCAAGGTAACAGATAAGGTTTTTTATAGAGATCGACAACTAACATAAATCAAAAGGATCTAATGGAGCAAATTGAAACGTGTTATTGACACATCAACCAAGGAAGCTTAAAGTGACAAAATCTATGAATATGATTAAGTGGCAAAATCTGATGGAGGAAAAGAAAATGATTTACTCATCTATATAAGAGACATTGGTTTCATTATTAAAGAGAGCCGGAAGAAGAAGATACTACAAAATTATCGCATGAAGAAGTTTTCATGCATTCTGATCATACTGGTTAATAAGAACCAAGCTGCAGAACATTTACCGAGCTACAAAGAGTTATTACCGATGGATAGTAAGTTGATATAATATTGAATCTAAAGTGTTATATTGATCAGAAATATTTGAATGAGCTGAACATTGATCTATAAACTACAAACTAAAGTTGTCTTAAGGAAAATCATCTACTATTACATATTTAACCATTGTACACAATCAAATCTCTTAACTGAGTGGACTATAAAAGTCTTTTGATGTTTCATTCATAGAGTGAACATTGTTATCCTATCAACCCCAGAGTGACTATTGGTTGGACGATAACTTATGGTCTAAAATCCTCTAACAAGGTCACACCTAACAATGTGTTTGTAACCTTTAACGAGGTTGGGTCTTCACTGACTTCACTTCAGAAGAGTGAACAATTTTGGGTTGCCGGTCCCAGGTGGTTTTTCCCTTCATAGGGTTTCCATGTTAAATCTCTTGTGTTATGTGTTGATTGTGATATTTGTTTGTTATCATATTTTGCATATTACATGTTAGATTTAATCGGTAACTATTATAAAGTTTAGACTGACAATCGGTAAAAACACAAATAGTGAAAGTATTTTATATTTACCGAGTAGCAAAAGGAGTAGAATTGTTTTGGATTATACATTTTGAAAATTGTGGGACACTAGATAACTGATTCACCCCCCTCTCAATTATTCTAACAATTGGTATCAAAGCTGTGGTTGCTTAGAATAGAGTTTTAAGGACTCCAGCAAAAAGGTCTCAAGATGTATAAGAGGGAAGTGCCAAAGTTGAACAAAGATAACTTCATAGTATGGCAAAGCCGGATGAAGTTGTACATATCTGGAATTGGGAATTCTACACTAGAACTGATGGAGAATGGCTACATTGAACCACCCACTGGTCCCTTAACTCTTGATCAATTGAAGGATAGGCATGAACACATTATTACTATGATGGAACTTGTTGCTGCCTATACTGATGCTGAATTTGAAGACATCAAGGACAGTGATATAGCTAAGAAGATGTGGGAAAAGTTGACTCTAATATACAGTGGAGATGCGAATGTTAAGAGAGCTAGAGTAGAAATCCTAAGAGGTTGATTTGATTATATGAAGATGAAAGAAGGTGAGAACATTGTGCAATATACAAATAGACTAAAAGAAGTAGTACATGTTATTAGAGCATCTAGTGGAGTTATTGATGATGAAATAGTAATAAGCAAGATTCTCAAAACTTTGCTACCAGTTTATGTGAGCAGGATCTCTGTAATTCATGAAACAAGGGCTACATCCAACCTCACCCTTGACACTCTGATCGGTAAGCTTACAACCTTTGAATTGAATAACTTTGACAATAGTTTTGTACCTTTTGTTGAATCTACTTTCATGTCCTCTTTGAAGATTGGTAAGTCTAGTAGAAAGAATGATAAGAATAATGATAGTGATAGTAATACCAATGATGAACTTGATGAACTTGAAGCTCTTATGGCCAAAAGATTGCCCAAAGGTAAGGGAAGGTATAAAGGAAAGTTACCTCTAGCATGTTTTAATTGTAAATAAGTTGGCCACATCACTACTAGATGTCCAAATAAGAAGATGATAGATCTGAAGACTAATCTGAAGGAAGCTATGGGAGAAGAGTCAACAGAGGCCACCAACACAATAACAAAGACAACTAAGATAGCTATGACAAAAGGAAAAAGGTATGTTACATAGCCAAAGAATTTGAATCTGAATCTGACACTGATGATGATGTAGAAGTAGTATTTGTTTCTATGAAGGATGATTCAGAGGAAGAAGAGAAACATGAAGAGACAGCACTGATCTCTAAAGTAAGCAGAAATGATACATGGATCATAGATAGTGGTTGTACACATCATATGACTGGTGATATAGAGAAATTTGATCTAATTAATGAATATGATGGTGGATCTATTAGAATGGCAAATGATGCACCTTGTATGGTGAGAGGTAAAGGTTCACTAATGATTAATGATAGAATAAAATGTAAGAATGCATACTGGGTAGATGGATTGAACTATAATTTGTTAAGTGTGGCACAGCTAAACAACTCAGGACATTGACTTACTTTTGAGAGTAGAAGGTAAGAATCTATGATGATGGAGGAAGACTTGTTGGAACTGGTACACAATCCAAAGGTAATCTATTTTATCTTGATATTGATCAGTCTTCTTGTTTATTAATGAAAGATGAAGATTCATGGTTGTGGCATAAGAGGTTATGTCATGTGAATTTTGATAACATGGTCAAGATTAGTAAGAAGAAAAGAGTTAGAGGATTGCCTAACTTGTCAAAACTGGATCATGCTATGTGCCATGAATGTCAAAAAAGTAAGATGACTAAGTCTAGTTTTAAAAGCAAAGACTACTCAACAAAGAAGATACTTGAGTTGGTTCATACCGACCTATGTGGACCTATGAGAACTCAGAGCTATTATGGTAATAGATACTTTATTCTTTTTGTTGATGACTATACTAGACTGATAACTATTATGTTCCCGAAAGAGAAATCTGAAGCTTTTAAGATGTTTAAATGATATAAGGCAAAGGTAGAAAAAGAGACTGGAAAATAAATTAAATGCTTAAGATCTGATAGAGGAGGTGAATTTATCTCTGATGAATTTACTAATTTTTATAATGAGAATGGTATTAAGAGATAGGTCTCTGCACTGAGAACACCTCAGCAGAATGGGATTACTGAAAGAAGGAATAGATCAATCATTGACTATGCTAGGACACTGATGATACAGAAGAATTTCACTCAGACATATTGGAGGGAAGATGTCAGTACAATTGTATATGTGCTTAACCGAGTACAACTAAAGAAGGACACCAACCAAACACATTATGAGCTATGGTTTGGACACAAACCTATTGTAAGTTATTTCAAGATTTTTGGAAGCAGATGTTTTATTCTAAAACATGAGAGAAATGGTAAATTTGATTCTAAAGGTGATGAAGGAATATTCTTGGGATATTCTACTAAGAGTAAAGCATACAAATGTTTGAATAAGGTTACAAATAAGATGATTGAAAGTACTAATGTTCATGTTGATGAGTATGATGACAAGAACACATAAGAAAGAAAGGAACTAGAAGACTATGGTACATTCACTTACATTGAACTTCTTGATTATCTCCCAAAGTCGCAACCTGTGATAACTGGTCAGCAGGAAAATAACCCCGAGGAACATGAAAGGGAAACCGACAAACAAGATGATGCTGTCGAGCAAGCAAATGAACCTGAGTAGGATGAACAAGAAAGAAGAAATTGAGTACTAGCTACTTTTGTTAGAAGACATCATCTTGAGACATAAATTATTAGAAACAGACAAGCTGGAATGCAGACAAGAAGCAAAACAAGACAAGGTACATGTCTATTCTGTGAATTTGAACCAAAGAGTGTGAAAGTTGCATTAGAAAATGAAGAATGGGTTAATGCAATGAAGGAGGAAATAGAGCAAATAGATAAAAACAAAACTTGGTCCTTAGTACCCTGACCTAAAGATAAGAATGTTATCGGTACTAAATGGATATTTAGAAACAAACTGAATGAAAATGGTGAAGTGACAAGAAATAAAGAGAGATTGGTATGCAAGGGATATGCACAGGAAGAAGGCATTGATTATGGTGAGACATTTGCACCTGTTGCTAGATTAGGAGTTAGAATGCTACTTGCATATGCTGCACACAAGAAATTTAAGGTTTATCAAATGGATGTGAAATCAGCATTTCTGAATGGTATACTTGAAGAAGAGGTCTACATAGAACAACCTGAAGGATTTGTTGATCTAGATAACAGAAACATGGTATGTAGATTACACAAAGCTTTATATGGTTTGAAGCAAGCACTGAGAGCATGGTATGAGAGACTGCATACTTACTTGTTAAGTATTGGATTTGTAAGAACTAGTGAGAACAACAATTTGTACATGAAAGGTGATACTGATGACACTATTATTATTGCTGAAATTTTTGTTGATGATATTATTTTTAGAGGTCAAGATCATGTATGTAAATATTTTGTTGATGACATGAGGAATGAGTTTGAAATGTCTATGTTTGGAGAGATTAAATTCTTTCTCAGATTACAAGTGATTTAGCAGAGTGATGGGATATTCATCACACAATCCAAGTACATAAAGGAAGACTTGAAGACATTTGGCATGGAAGATGCTAAACCTGTGGGAACACTGATGGCTACTAGAAGTAAATTGATAAAGGAAGATGAAACTACATAGGTAAACCAGATACTTTACCGATCCATGATTGGTAAGCTCGTGTATGTAGTTCACGGTAGACCAGATATAGTACATGTTGTGGGAATTGTTGCTAGATATTTTGCTAATCCTAGAGAATCACACATGATTGCTACTAAAAGGATCTTAAGATATTTGAAAAAGATAGAGGATTATGCATTATGGTATCCTAAGGAAGGTAAGTTTGAGTTGAAGGTTTATACTGATGCTGATTGGGCTGGAAATGTGGATGATAGAAAAAGTACCACTGGAGGAGCATTTTTCTTTGGTAAAAGACTTGTAACCTAGACAAGTAAAAATCAGGCCTGTATTTCTCAGTCTATAGCTAAAGCAGAGTATGTTGTTGTTGCTACTAATTGCTCAAACATTGCATATATCAAGAAAGTGTTGGAAGGAATGAATGAGGTAATCACTGACCCGGTGATCATATACTATGACAACACAAGTGCTATTAATATCTTAAAGAGTCATGTGATACACTCTAAGACAAAGCATATATCAATTAAGTATCACTACTTGAGAGAACAAGTGCAAGAGAAGCAAGTAAAGTTAGAATTTGTTACATCTAAAGAGCAACTTGCTGACAGTTTTACAAACCCTCTACCGAAGGACACATTTGAATATTTGAGGAATAGACTTGGGGTCCATCCCCTGTCTATCGGTCACTAATGTGATCTGGATGTTGCATCAGCCTACTCTTATCAGAAGATCATTCATGTTGATGCAGCATAGTTCACACTTTGGATTTTGTTCAAGGTTGTGATTAAGTTTGAAGAACTGAAATAGATTGGAATATCAGTATACTAAGATATAGAGGAAGTAATAGACAACAGAGAGTTACTTAGCTACTACAAAGCTGATTATTTATTTGTTTCTTTAGCATTGTTGTCAAAGGGAGAGGAAAATAATATGAAAAGGAGATATGCACCGATGAGAACTATCTAAAGGAGAGATAATCTGAAAGGAACTTGAGAACTGAAAAGGTTATATCTACAGAATGACAAAGCTGTATTTTATAATGTTGTTTTAGTAACATAGTGATTAAACATATTAAGCTAGGGAGAGCTTACACTACACAAAATTTGATCACAAATTTGTAGAATACATGTTTGGTATGTGTACATGGTACATTTCATATTACTTGAGTTGCCATCAATGCCAAAGGCAGAGATTGATGAACTACAACTGATTTAGAACCTGAATGAAGAATCTGTAATTCAAGATTACTAAGGAGTTGATGATTAGATATGTAAGATAATTAAATCAGTATTATGTTGTCATTGATGTCAACTAGCTTGAGAATACTTATCTTGTAAGTTACTATACCAACACATCTGAAGGAAGGTGAAAGAGATGAAGAACAAAAATATCTACATGAGGAAGTTGTACATGATAGATGAGGATAATGAATACACTGAGTAACTCATTGATCAGTCTATGACTTGATGAAATTGACTTTATTATATTGCATTCATCTATGATGAAGAATAGAGCTGAAAGACACAAAGCAGTGTTGTCAGTAAATAAAGCATTTTAGTATACACCAATGAAGTGTAGTGTATACCGAGCATAATGTTAACCGAGCTTGTGTTCACTGACGCATTTCTTTGTTAACCGAGCAAAATAGAAAGGAATTAAATGATCAGTTTAGCCGATAAAGTGATGAGCTGTAAAGTGTATGAAATCAAGGTAACAGATAAGGTTTGTTATGGAGATCGATGGATAACATAAATCAAAAGGATCTAATGGAGCAGATTGAAACATGTTACTGACACATCAGCTGAGGAAGCTTAAAGTGGAAAAATCTATGAATATGTTTAAGCAGAAAAATCTGATGGAGGAAAAGAAAATAATTTACTCGTCTATATAAGAGACATTGGTTTCATTATTAAAGAGAGCCAGAAGAAGAAGATACTACAAAATTAATGCATGAAGAATTTTTCATGCATTATGATCATACTGGTTAATAAGAACCAAGCTGCAGAACATTTACCGAGCTACAAAGAGTTATTACCGATGGATAGTAAGATGACATAGTATTGAATCTAAAGTGTTATATTGATCAAAAATATTTAAATGAGCTGAACATTGATCTGTAAACTACAAACTAAAGTTATCTTAAGGCAGATCATCTATTGTTACATATTTAACCATTGTACACAGTCAAATCTCTTAACCAAGTGGACTATGAAAGTCTTTTGATGTTTCATTCATAGAGTGAACATTGTTATCCTGTCAACCCCAGAGTGACTATTGGTTGGACAATAACTTATGGTCTAAAATCTTCTAACAAGGTCACACCTAACAGTGTGTTTGTAACCTTTAACAGGGTTGGGTCTTCACCAACCTTACTTTAGAAGAGTGAACAATTTTGGGTTGTCGGTCCCAGGTGGTTTTTCCCTTCACAGGGTTTCCATGTTAAATATCTTGTGTTATGTGATGATTGTGATATTTGTTTGTTATCATACTTTGCATATTACATGTTAGATTTAATCTGTAACTATTATAAAGTTTAGACTGAAAATCGGTAAAAACACAGACAGTGAAAGTATTTTATATTTACCAAGTAGCAGAAGTAGTAGAATTGTTTTGGATTATACATTTTGAAAATTGTGGGACACTGGATAACTGATTCACCCCCCTCTTAGTTATTCTAACATTTCTTACATGTTTGAATAAGGTTAAAAGAGTCAGAAAGACTCTCTAAAGAAAAGAATTTACTTTGACCATATATTTTCTAAGTAGGAGATGTTTTCCACTGCAAGTCAAATTGTGATATTGCCAGTTGAATCATGATACCAATATCACATATATTTCCTCCTCTTTCATACATTTTAAATGACAATTTGATGAAATCATGAACATGGTATATCTTTTTAATCTAGTTGAACCATCCTAAAACTCCTCGTAAAAATAGAAATCTTTCACGGCTTCACCATTTGCGAAATGTACCAATAGTCATAAATTAGCTAAGTGAGAGGGTTCGATATGGAAACAAAAATTTACAATAGAATCACAACATTGGGTTGGGTTAAGCCACGAGGGAGTTCTACGGAAGACAAAAAAGTGGTGTTGGATCAATAAATCCCTCACAACAAAAGGATAAGATTAAAAACTTTAAGATAGGCCCACATGTCTTAAATAGTTTTGCCATTAATAAACTCCACCTATAAAAACAAGAAGATGAAAAACTCAAAGGCAATGGCATATCTGAGTTGGTTTGTCCATAAATGATCTTTGTATCTTAGAAATGTGGTAGATCCTAAATATTTTCTCCTCTTGGATACATTTTAAATGACAATATAGTCATAAGTAAACTCTATGGGCTACTCAATTTGATGAAGTCATGAATGAGGTATATCTTTCTAATCTAGTCAAACCATCCTAAAACTCCTCAAAAAAGCACAAACCTTTCATGGATTTACCATTTAGGAAATGTGTCAAAAGTCATAAATTAGCTAAGTGAGAGGGTTTGATATGGAAATAATAATTTACAAGAGAATCACAACATTGGATCAGGTTCTAGAGGCGGTATCAGATTCTGATGCAACATTGCTTGCGCCCCTCTACTATGTTTTGATTGGGCTCTCTAGTTTCTGCTCGTACCCCTCCTTCAGCTCCTACATCTCTATCTAGGGCTTTGGAGGTGGCTTATGTTGTGGCGTCGAAGGAGCTTGTTCCCTCTGAGCGTGGTTTGGCACCAATGGCTGTGTCTGTGGTGGCTTCCACTTGGGTTCCAGAGGTGGTCCCTGTGTAGTTGTCTGTAGTTGACCAGTTGGCTACTCATACCACTTCTCCTTTGTCTGCCATTGTGACGCTCGTTGGGGCTTCTTTGAAATTCTCAGCTCGATTGCCTGCTACTGCTCGGAAGGCCATTGAAGCTCCTGTTCATTATGCTCTAAAAGGCATTCCTCATAGTGCCTTTCCTATCAGCATCCATATCTTAGTTAGGTTGAATGAGGACATTCTCACTGAGATCGATGCGGAAGCCTCTATTTTTTCTGAGCATGGGCTGATTTGCATATTTAAGGGTTTCTGGCCCTCTTTGCCTACTCTCCATTCTTGGATTTCAAAATTTTGGGAACCTCTAACTTCTGGTTCAATCCATATTTTCCCCATGGCTAAAGGCTACTTCGTGGAAAAGTTTGATAATGCAGATGATAGACAGACTATTCTGTGTGAAAGCTTCTTTAGCTAGGAGGATCGTTTCATGCTATTGTTGAAGCCATGGCATTCCAATTTTTCTCCTTCTTCTAAATCATTTGATTTGCAACCAATCTGGGTTAGGCTACCTAACCTTCCTCTCCATCTTTGGATTGACTCTATTCTAGAGACTGTGGGGGATGCAATTGGGGAAATGCTAATGGTGGATGAGAAATCTTCAGATCTTTTCCATTCTACTTATGCTTTTATATTGGTGGATATTGACACCTCAAAAGGCCTGCCTTTTGAGATAAAACTCTTTTCTCCTCAAGGTAGAAGTTGGATTCAGCAACTGGACTATGAAGGCCTCCCCTTCAGATGTAGAAGATGCTTTAAGATAGGTCATGTTGCTTCTCAATGTGATCTTCAAAAATTTAAAAAGAATGCTTCATGGTGGAAGGGTGCTTTCTCCCAGCACTATACGGTGGAGAAGGTGTCTTCACTTCGAAGCTTCTCACAAGTGGTCAAGTAGGTTTTTGTTGGCCCTACCTCTTCTTCTGCTGATGTTTCAGTGGATGTTGTTCCTGCCAGCTTTGTTGGTAATTTAGTGGAAGCTATTCTTGCCAGCCCTGCTTGAGTGGAAGTTGTTCCTGCCAACCCTACTGGTGTAGATTTTGGTGTGGATGCCTCTCTTGCTGGAAGCCTTGCTTTCTCTACTCTTATTTTTGGTTTTCCTGCCAGTTTAGCTAGTAAGATTTTTGTTGTCGGTATTGGTGCCTCTGTGCCTCCTGCTAGGTTCTTTTCAAATCCTCTACTGGAGGTTATTTCTCTGGATTCAGATTGCTAGCAAAAGAAGGTAGTGAAAGTGGAAGATGGTTGGATAACTGTCAAAAGGAAAAATTCTAGGAAATCCTCCTCATCGTTCGACATGACTCTCTGATCTCATAAAAAAAGGGATCTCTAATTAGTCTTTTCCCTTTGGCTAATTAACATATTGTGGTTTGCATGGCCTTAGACTGATCCGTCTTGAGTGCTAGTATTATTTTGTGTGTTCTTGAGGTGTCCAGTCCTATGTTTAGGCTAGACCATTGTATTTATGGTACTTCATTAGCCTTATCTTTCAAACCAGTTATGTAAAGGGTTTTGGGGCCCCTTCGAAACCTATTTTTACCTTAATCAAAAACATTGGATCAGGTTAAGCCATGAGGGAATTCTACGAAAGACAAAAAAATGTAGCTCTGGATCAATACAATCCACACAACAAAAAGGATAAGATTAAAAACACAAAGATAGGCCCACATGTCTTAATTAGTTTTCCCATCAATAAACTCCACCTCTAAAAGTAAGATGATGAAAAACTCAAAGGCAATAGCATATTTGGATTGGTTTGTCCATCAATATACTCTATCCAAAATCTTAGAAATGTGGTAGACCTTAATTATTTTTTCCATACTATAAATGGTTAGATCAAAGGAAAAACTAAATTTTAAAACATGGAATTTAGTGCCTACAAAGAATTATGTTTAAACTTCATCATATACAATAGAACTAGGGGTTTCTTTCCTTTATTTATAGATACTTTAGTCAACTTTGTTCATCTATGATGTAGTCCTAATGTCTTTAAATAATGAAGGCTAGTATTTGTGACTATTTTTAATTAGTGACATATTTGTCTAGCATGATGGAAATTACAATATTCTTTTTTCACATGAACACTAATATTTATTATTAGCACAAATTTTTATATATTAATAAAATAAAATTCTAACAATGTCCATTCAATTGCATTTAATCTTACCATGTAAAGCTATATATATGGCTACTTTATGATCAAGCCATATTCTACCTAAATTTATTTTAATTTCTCTATGTAGATTTTGTCAAAGGTGATTTTATGGTCAATGATCACATGTGACATAATTATGAGTTCCTAAGCGCACAAAGATTGATGTGTGTATCATTCTTGGAAGAAATGTAGTTGTGATCACAATGTCACATTCTTCGAGCTAATCATATCATGTGTCAAATGCTTAATCTTAGATATACAAAGTTACCAAATGCTTAGATGTGCATCTTACTTCATCTATCTTAAATTATATACATTTCTTTTCAAAGTTGAATATTTTAAATCTTGTAACCTAACTGGAAAAAAAAAAAAAAAATTCAAAAAAAAAAAAAAACATACTTCGAGACACATTTTAACCAGGATGGAGAAAGCTCAGGTTGAGATATAGCTAAGGATGTATAAAATCCATCCTTGTAGCAAGATTATTTTTTTAAGGATTTCCATTAAAATTTGTTAACTCAAACTATCATAGGATTTACTTATGTCTAGTTTGATCATTATACATTACTTATTAGTGTTGGAAATAAAGTGAATTTCCTTGTGTAGCATGATTATTCCATTAGGAATATTCATACTTAGTTTTAAACTGTTAGGAATGGGAACACTGAGAGGGGGGGTGAATCAGTGTTCACTGTATTTTAACTTTTCACTTTAATCTGAATATTGAATTATAAATGCTTAAGTACCGAATTAAACATTCACATAAACATGAAACATGAAATCAACACATGACACCAATATGGTTATGGGAAAACTCAAATAGGTAAAAACCCCAGTGGGACTTGATACCCACTAATAATCTGCACTAGTGTTTTGTGATCCTTGTTAGAAGATCCTTTACCCTATTAGGAGTAGCTTTACAATGCTTTTAGTATAGTAGACCTTGTTAAGGGTCGGACCCTGTTAGGAGTCTTTTACAATGATCCCTGCTAGGGGAGTGGACTCACTGTCCTAGATCTCCCTGCTCAAATGATGAAGGCTACAACCTTCTGAATCAGATACACACTATATCTACAGGTGAACTGTTATTGTGACACTGCTTGTCAAATTAGTTCCTTTGGTGTGCTGATGCATTGACCTCTTGCAAAGCTCTAATACATCATATGCTCTCTTTGCATGCCTTTTCTTTTCTTCTCACAACTCTATTTCCACTTCCATGCCGAATACAATGGGTGCACCTTATATTTATGCGCTCATACCAATTATACAATTAGGTCAGCCCTATAATTAATTATAAATAATGCTTCCAAATGAATTGGCTTAAGTGTGCTTACAATTATACATATACATATGTCAACAACCTAAATACAATGGGCGCATAGCCTCTACAACATTAATTTAGAATCGCAAACAAAAATAGTCACTATCAGCTCTATGCTTTGTTCTCTGCTGGCACACACTGGCTGTGCAACTTCAACTGACTGTAACTTTCACATCTTTTCATATCTACTTATGCACTCTTAGACTAAGCATAAGTATATTCTAACAACCTTAACGTCTAGGGTGCATACCATAATTCATCTATACACATGGGCGTAGGTGCTCTGAGTCTCTAGTGCTATGTATGTTGTCTAGTCTTCAACACTTAACTGATTTCTGATCTATACACTTAGTGTGCTGACTCCAAACTGCTATATGATTTTTTTTCCATAATAAAAACACTATATCTAGTCATATACTTCAGTATAGACAACTTTCCAACAATCTCCCCCTTTTTCATTGATGGCAACAAAGGAATATGGCCAAGTCTCTAATTGTTCCTTTACAAAAAAAACTTTTGGCTTCTATATATTTTATACAAACTCTTATATCTCCCTATACATATATGTACTCCATATTCTATACAACTCCCCCTTTGACATTAATGACAAAGGTGCATCAAAAAAATTTATCTACATACACTCATTGAGGGAAAACATCTAGATATGCAATCTTGAGTTTCTGGATCTCCTTCTTCCAAAAGGTTATCAGAGAATTGACTATCTGTAGATGGGTGCATAATGCATATTGAAGCTTCTCCATCTTTTCCAATTCTATGCTCAGACCTTGATCATAGGTTATCATGGTCACATCAATCTCCTTTATGTTTTGACTGAGAATGTCTAGTGAGGGCGCAAGAGTGTTCCTCAATTGAGTCTGTCTAGACCTTATCTTCTCCATTTCTTTCTCTGCCTTCTCAATTATGTCCAACTGACCTTGATAGACATTGGTGCACATGTTTGCATTAGTGGCTATGTCTAGCACTGATATCTTCACCTTCTCAATCATTGCCTCTACATTTTTTATCTTCTTAAGAAGGGCATCAGTGAACTTATCCTAATCCATGGATTCTGCAATGACTTTCCTTCCTTGATCTACAAACTCCTTCAATGATGCCTGACCAAACTTAAGAGAGTTCAAGTCTAGTGCAAAATTACTCATTAGTTCATTAAGTCTCTTCTTTAAGTATTTCTCCTCTGCAACTATGGCCGCAGATTCTTCTAGGCTTGAAAATTTTACTTTGAACTGAGAGATGACTATGCTCACATCATCAACTAAATGTACATTTACCATTTTCTTATCCTTTGGAAGAAAACTGTTCAAAATATTTACTGATTCCACTAGGAGAGGATTCCTCATTACTTGTTTCTCCTTCACCTTCTCCATAGCTAGGACGCTGAACTTAATCAGGTCTTCTTCCTTCTAGAAGTCCAAACTATTAGTGTCATGTGTGAAACTTGACAACAATGTTGAGGAGGGACTGATGGGAGTGCTATCCATCACCTCTTGCTTCACCTTGAGCAAATCAATAGAAGATTCATCTTTCTTTTCTACCTCTACTCCTTCTATCTTTTCTTCTTCTTTCTCATCAGATATATTTTCTATGATTACTTCTTCTTGTTGAGTGGGAGGGGTATTGCTGCATAAGTTTTCTGCTTCCTTAGTGCTGACAAATGCTTCCTCAAACTTGTCCAACTCCTTATCACTAGCCACCATGGCTATTTCCACATTATCTATGATAATTGTGTTGTCTTTGGGTGATTTTGTCATAAGCGTAGACTGATCTACTTTTGTTTGAGTTTCTACTATGGGTGTTGAGTCCTGAGGACCTATCATTGGTACATTAGTGGGTTCTGCCACTTTATGTTCCTTGATGGGTGCATGAGTGATGGGTGTAGTGGGTGGTTTGATCTATTTTTCCAACAACATCTTCTTAAAGGCCTTCGTTGTTTCCTTTGTTATCAACTCATAATCTTTGTTCATAATGTGAAGAATTCTCATCTTTGTTCTAAGGTGTAGCTTTACCAAATTCAATATCAAATCTATTTCTTCTTTAGAACATATAGGCAGAGTGTCTTCTAGCACTTTTTCCCTTATCCTTAGGTCTTCTTAATTTGCTTGTCTTTTAAGGTTTTCTAAAATGTCCCATACATTATCTAGAATTTATGTTTTCAACTCAAGAACTGTCTTCTTGAACTTTATCATATGTTTGATAATCATATCATGAATTTTTGTCTTATCAATCTCACTAAATGATTCATAATGTTTCCCTACTTGATCAATTCTGCCCTCATCAATAATTCTAGAGCTCAAAACTTTAAGGCTAGGCATGAATCCTACCTTAGGAGGTGCTTGAATGTTTTTCCTGCTCCTTAATGCTCGTGAGCATGGATGACTAGTGCTAGCTTCTTTCTTTCTCTTAAATAAAGGCTTATACTCCAAAGGAGTATCTTTGGGCGTAGAAGGAGTATTGTCCTCTTTATCCTTCTGACTGCCATCTTTCTCAATTTTTATCTTTTTCATCTTGGGATCTTCTTGTTCTTCTACTATGCTCTTCAAGTCTAGGGCAATCTTCTCATCTCTTGCTTTATCAAGGTCTACTTGTGATACACCATGTATTCTTAGGATCTCTGATGTGACCTTTGCAACCTTTCTCTTTGTTGTAGCACTGTTCAGCTTAGCATCAACTTTTCTAATCTTCTCTTCATAGGTTCCCCACTTAGGTTCATTAACATCCTTTGGGGCTGATAGCAGTACCTGTGCATAAGCTTCAAGAACTTATTCTTCAACCTCATACCCAAGTGGATGAATCCACTTAGTTCTAGGTTCCACAGCTTCCATATATGTAGTATCAATCTCCACCATGAAGCATATTGTATGTTTATACTTTTCTACAATACTCTCAGGAATCCTGTACCTCATCTACATCTTTGCTCTAGAGGTCTTCAATTCCAAAGTAATGTAATCCCTAAGTGTGCTTTTTGTGGTTGCCTTGTTTGATATCTGAGGCATGGTAGGAATGGACTTGTCTAGATACAAGTCTAACACTTTACCAACTATATGAAGGTACATATAGATGATTAGGGACCCAAACCTGAATACCTTAGTCTTGTCATGTTTGATGGCTTTGATATTGTCTATCAATTGTGTGCGCAGGATCTCACACAAGTTGAACTCTCCATCTTCTTGCACAAGATGAATGACTGCTAGAATAGTGCCTGCAGACATGCTATTCACCCTGCTGGTGTGATGAAATTTGTAACCCAATATCATTGATATCAACTTGATGTCTAGTTTCTCTATAGGCTTAATGGTCATGCCATGCTTATCACTTCTGGATTTACACACTTGCTCCACCATTTTCCTAACATCCTTACCCATAGGAAGGATGGCACCTATCTTAGAAAGGCCTGTTATCTCATGAATTAGGTCTCTTGTTATTCTTACTGGTACATCTCCAACCCAAAACAAATCATCATGGATTCTTCTTAACAATATCTTAATCCATTCAGTTTCATAGAATTCATATGTTGTGGCATATTCAATAATGGGGTGATCATTCCATTTGGTGTATTCATCCATGAACATTTTGTCTAGTTTCAACATTGTGTCCATGTGTGCCCTTAACCTATCCAGTCCAACAGGTTCCTTCTTACAATAGATGTAAACCCTTATGTCTTCTACATGCATGACGCCCATCAGTGTGCAGGAGAATGCTCCCTCTAAATCATCTAGGGTTGATTTAAATGGGTGCCTCTTGAAATTATACATCTTCTTCTCAGCAACATCAAAAATAATAGGAGAGGCCATGAATTACTTGATATTCTCTTTCCAAATGATCTCTAAGATGTTATTATGGCTTTTGAATCGACACAATGAGCTAGGGTTTCTTGCAATCGATCAAATGCATTACAATTACTAATAGCTCAATCTCCAAATCTTCACAACAACTTCCAAGGCTCAATCTTCTCTCCAATTGCTTTGAATATGAATGCAATAAGTGAATAAAAAAATTTATGTGTACTTAAAGTAAGAAATTCACCATTAATGCAACTCGCGTAAACTAGGTTGTCACTTCAAATTTTCAAACTCAAGTTCCGCTAACAATCAGCATGTGCACTCTTGCACAAAGGTTTCTATACACTCCAAAAGCTTAAGTCCAAAGGCGTATACTCTAAGGATGAGTATACCAGCCATGTAGGGGTCTAGAGCTAAATTAGCTCCCCCTATGACCCTGAGGGCCATTTATGTAGATGTAGAGGGTGCATCCACTTGGGATGCATCCAATACAATCTCAAAAACATTGTCCTTCTTTCCTTCTAACCAAATCAAGGTCGCATCTTCTAAGGCCTTCACAAACTTGACTTCTACTTCAAGATCCAAAACTAGTTCTTTGGTCTTTTTAGGGCTTTCTTGACTTTGCATCCTTAATCTACAAAACTTTGAGATATGTCTAGCCTTGTTACAGGTGTAACAAATCACTGGAGGTCTATTATTCCTCGGCGCATTGACATGAGTCACCATTCTACATGTTTTGGCTGAGTGACCATTATAGTTACATATTTGGCATGTAACATTCTGAGAACTTCTAACATTTGTCTGATTCTGATTTCTTTGATCATGTTGAATCCTTCTCTTCTTACTAGTCTTGCAATTTATTGCTCTATGACCAAATCTATTACATGTATAACAGTAACCATTAAAAGGTTTTACCTCTGTATAGTTCCTTGCAATGTGTCCATGCTTGTTACATGCAAAATAGGTGTGTTCTACTGGCTTGCACTCATTCCTAGGAGGATTACTATTGTCTTTGGTTTGATCTTCAATCTTCCCAGTATCAGTAGAGTTATTTTGTGAATCCTTTCTTGCTCACATACTATCAATCTGATTATTTGCTTCATTGTACCCAATACAACTAGTGTCTCCTTTGATTCTTCTTGCATACAACTATGATTCTACTAATTCAGCACTGGTGTGTAATTTGGCTATATGATCCTTTGAATTTTTCAATTCAGACTCCAAGCTTTCTTTGTTGTTTCTTAGCTCCAAGATTTCCATGTTTTCTTGCCTTAGTTCTTCATTCAACTGATGGTTTTCTTTGATATGTTCATCATAGACTTCCTGATTATTAGTCAGCTTATCATCAAACTCTTCAAGTTGTTCTTTCAGGACTTATTTTCTTCATTCAGCTTCTTGATTTTTTCTTCAAGATCATTGCTAGAGCATCCTTTCAAATCCTTTCTTAGTCTTTTGATAACTAATTGAGCATCACTGACTTTTTCTTTTAGTTCTTCAATTTCTTTTTCTGAATTGTCCAAGTCCTCAAGAGCTGCTTCAAGATTCTTCTTCAGATGTTTCATTTCTACTTTTTCCATGATCTCCTCAAGTGGTTAAACTTCTTTGCTGAGGACCAGAGCTCTGATACCAATTGTTAGGAATGGGAACACTGAGAGAGGAGGGTGAATCAGTGTTCACTGTATTTTAACTTTTCACTTTAATTTGAATACTGAATTATAAATGCTTGTTGGAGTAATTAAGTATTTACTAATTAAACTTTACTTAAGTTTACTTAGGATAATACATTTTCATATTAGTTGTCTTTGAGACACCTAGGAGTTTGCATTTCTTTTTAGCACATGGTTAGGAGAATCTCCACTTTAGGTGTCATCACATACCTCTTTGTGTGTGAGATCCACCTTTAGTGCTCTTATCACATTATCATCCTCTCATTGTTACACATGTATCTCATACTTTCATGTACAATGGAGGATGATCCACCTTTGGTGGACATGTGATTCCACCATGTCTAGTTGTGATCTTATCACTTGCATAACTTTTAGTTATCATGCATTGCCTATATATTGAGGCATTTCTACATTGTATGTAATCAATCAATTATCCATCATTTGATCATTATTGAATTCTTCATTTGATCATATTATCTTGTCTCTCTTGTTTGTGCTATCTCTTCAGCTTCTAGATCTTGGTTTCTATTCTTTGCCTTAGGCAAATTCTTACATGGTATTAGAGCCAAAGGATTCTTCATTGGATAGCCATTGGAGAGCAATTGATTGCTTCAACTTTTGGAGGGCCACGAACCAAATCCAGGATCAGCATTTTGTGGGAGCATTTTGAGCAAGATCGGACCTTGCCATTGCATCTAGGTGGCTATTTTCATAAATTTTGACTATAAATTTGCCTACCTTGGGCAAAAGTCAAATCTGAGGCAAAAAAATTTTGCAAATTAGACCTCTAAGGCCCAATCTGCAAGTTGGGTAATTATTTTGACAATTTTTCTGTTCAAATTTGAATTTTATTGCTATTTCCATCATTATTTCTTAGATATCCATTTATTGCAATAATTTTTCAAATCTAGGAATATTGTTCTGGTTTCGAATCTAGGAATATTATTTTCGGAAATATATTTTATGGCAAAAAAATTTCCATACTTGGTCTTTGTGTTGTAAGAGCATACAAGTGATCGGCAACTAAATTCCTCAAGCAAGCGCTTAAGCAAGGGAGACTGAGACTTTTACTTTGAAGGTGGGCATCGAGGATTATAACCTCCAAAAGTCTACATTTCAGTGTGCATGTGGGACTAAAGTCCCACACACACACCGCTGACCCTCCACTCGCAGACCGCCCACCCAACACTATGAGTAGAACCTGACATCTCCGCTCTATTGGCCCTCCACTCAGCAGCTTTGCTAGCACAAATCTAGGCCGCTCTATTCACATGGGCCTCCCAGGCTTTATTCACAGGGGCCTCCCAGGCTCTGTTCACATGGGCCACCGCATCACAGATAAACTCCTCTCAGCTAGGCTCCATGCAGGCTAATCCATAGTGGATAAACTCCCCCATCATCCCTCAGCCGCACTCAGAAGCTAATCCACCATTGCAGACCACTCCTCCACGGACACCAAACCCTCACGGGCCGCCCTCAGCACGAGCCATGCGGACCACCTCCGCCACCTCTACAGATAGGAAAACCCACCTCCGCTAGTGGGTCCAACCTCAGCAAGCGCCACCTCCGCTCATAGGGCCACACGGCTGAGACACGTCACTCCTCAACAGCAGGCCCAACACACATTAGCCTTGCAGCACTGAGCCAATCAACCACTAACACATGGTAGGCTCTGAAAATCAAGTATTTTTTAACAAAATTTTCAAACTTTCAGCTATTTTAACTATCTTAAAGTTGACGGCCATCTAGCCATCAACTAGGGCATTTTTTTCTTTGTGGTGATGGTCTCCAAGACGTCAAATTTAACCTCGTGATCTCGTCATCATTTCGCTAGGTTAATTTTGATGGTCGCTTGACTGTCAAACCTGGGCAACTTTGCACTATCACGACGGCCATTTAACCATCAAATTTAAGATAGTAAAATTGGTGGTGTCAGCAGTTTTCAAAAATTTGAAGCCCTCACCATTTGTAGTTTTGATTTGGCAGTTCAACTTTGGGAGGCCATAACTTGGTCATCCAGACTCCAAATTGAGTGCAATTTTTTTTTATTTTGGCTAAAATTTCTTGAACTTTTTAGTGGTGGTGTTCTTTTCTAGTTTTGGATCATGGATTTTGTAGAAATTGTAGTTTTTGGTGACTGTACCTGTTTGATCCCTATTTTTGCAACTTCAGAGGATTCATTCGGGCTCAGATGGACACATTTTTAGGTGCAATTTTTTTTGAAAGTGCTTAATTTTTTTTCTACTTTCCAGATCTGGTATCAGTTTGGAGAAATTTTAGGTAGACATAGTACTTTCAAAATATGGTCTATTTTGGCCTATTGTGGCACTTGTAAGTGATTAGATCCTCAAGTGATCTTATGTTCTATCTTCTTGAGTCTGCTATAGCTTCATATTTTCAGTTGTAAACATCAAAATTAGAAGTCCACTTTGATCTATTTTGTCAAGTGGCAATTGTACACGCACTAGCTATAAAGTGCCAAAATCATCATTTTTTTGGGGGGGGGTTCTTTGATTGAGTGAATTGGGGGGGTGTCTTGTGTGTTGGTGTCTCTCTCTTTCTTGTGCTCTTTTCATTTCTGCATCATGGGTTCTATTGCAAAATTAACTCCACATAACTATGCTACATGGAAAGATAATGTATGGAGCAAGTTAATGGTTAAAGGTTTAAATCCTTATGTGGATGGTACACTTAAAAAACCCACTGATGATGATACTATTGCACTAAAAAATTGGTCAAGAAAAAATTATAAAGCATTAGGAGTCTTAAGAGAGAATATTTCTCAAGCTGTCATGTATCACATCAAAACCATAACAGATGCTAGAGATGCTTGGGATAAACTTGTAGAATTGTTTGGTAAAGTGGATGAAGAAATGGGATTCAAAATTGAGACTGATCTCCTCAAATTAGATCCTAGGAACTTTGACACAATCCAAGATTATCTCAAAAAATTCAATGACTATAGAGCACAACTTGATGATTGTGGTAATCCCATGAAGGATGCAAAATTGGTTAGTCATTTATTGAATCATCTTCCTCCTGAATATGCAGCTTTTGTTTCAAGTTACAATACTCACAAGTTAACAATGGGTAGTGCCTTCACTAAGCCTTCATTTGAGTCATTTTCAAAAATGTTGGTCTTAGAACAAGCAAAATTGATGACTATGGGGATTCTCAAGTCTTCAAAATCTAAGGCATTGGTGGCTAATAATGGGAATCAAGGGAATCAAGGTGGTTCCAACAAGAAGCAAAAGAAGTGGAAGGCCAAATCAAAATCAGACACTCAACAATCTTCCTCCTCACAACAAGGAAAGTCTTCTCCCAACAACAACAACAACAACAAAAAACAAGGGGGATAGTTCTACGAAGGAGAAGAAAATTTGTGCATATTGCAAGAAGCCAAATCATGATGAGCATCAATGCCACAAGAAACAAATTGATGAGTTGACAAACATAATCAAGAAGCATCACATTGATTTGCCAAATGCCTACAAGGGAAAGGATTCATCACCTTCCACTTCAAAGGGTAAAGGGAAAGCATTTGTGGCAAGTACAACTAATTCAGTGGAATGGATCTTTGATTTAGGTTTCACACATCATATGGGTGCCACAAAGGAGAAATTTTCTTCCTTGAAACCATCTATGGTACCTCACATCTATGTAGGAGATGATACTCAAGTGGAAGTTGAAGGAAAAGGGGAAGTTGAGATGGAAAATGGAGCTTTCAAAGATGTTCTCTATGTTCCCAACCTTAGCACAAACCTCCTTTCAATTTACCAAATCACTCACTATGGAGGTGGAAAGAAAGTTGAGTTCCTACTTGATTCAGTTATAGTAAAAAATCTTAAGGATGATTCTATGGTGGCAATAGGAAAAGCAAATCATGACACAAGGCTTTACTCATTTTCTAAATTTGTACCTAAGACTCCTTCTCATGCCTTGTTGACACACTCAAATTCATAAAGTAAACTTTGGCATGAAAGATTTGGACATCTCAACTATAGATATCTTCAATAGCTTAGCAGCAAGGATATGGTCAAAGGTCTACCTCAAGTCAAGTATTCAGAGGGTGTATGTTCAGGATGTGAAATGGGAAAACATCCCGAAGAGAAGTTTGATAAGGGGAAGTCTTGGAGAGCAATATTTGTTCTTGAGTTGGTTCATAGTGATGTAATGGGCCCATTTCCAGTGCCATCATTTGGCAAGGCTCATTATGTACTCACCTTCATTGATGACTTTTCACGCTACACTTGGGTCTACTTTCTTGGTCACAAGAGTGAAGTGTTTGATAAATTTCTCACCTTCAAGGCTCATGTTGAGAAGCAATCAGGTAAAGCCATCAAGATTCTTCGAACAAACAATGGAAGGGAATATGTGAACTCAAGGCTTATAGACTTTTTCACACTTGAGGGTATTGATCTTCAACATTCAGTTGCCTACACTCCACAGCAGAATGGTATGGCAGAAAGGAAGAATAGGACCCTTAAGGAGATGGCCACTTGTATGATTCATGCTAAGTCTCTTGATCAAGCCTTTTGGGCTGAAGCTATATGTTGTGCCACTCACATACAAAATAGAACTCCTCATAAAGCTTTGGATGGAGTTACTCCTTTTGAAGCTTGGTGTGGAAGAAAACCAGTTGTGAAACACTTTAGAGTCTTTGGTTGTCCAGCTTGGGCACACATACCTCCACAAAAATGCAAGGCATTGGAACCACAAAGAAAACCTTGCATATTTGTTGGTTATCCCGAGACTCTTAAGGCATACAAGCTTATGGATCCTAAGACACATGAGATCTTCTTTGAGAGGAGTGTTCACTTTGAAGAGAATTGTCCTAGCTTGGATTCTTCAACTCCTCCTACTTCCTCCATTTTGGATAATGATAGTGATGATAGTGACTTGGAAGATGAAACTCCTCCACCTTCTTAGGGTCAAGACATAGTTGAGGACATTCCTTCATCATCTTCTTCCTCCACTAGACCTCATTGGGCACAACAAACACTTGATTCAGTAGGTTCACTATGGGGAATCCTTCAGACACTAGGAGGACAAGGTCACAACACAACTCATTTTCACATGCTTATATTGCCATTACTTCTGATCCACAATCTTTCAAGGAACCTTCAGGGGTTCCTGAGTGGGACAAAGCTATGGAGGATGAGTATAACTCTTTGATGAGAAATAACACTTGGGACTTAGTTCCTCTTCCTAAGGGAAGAAAATCGGTTCGATGTAAGTGGATCTATTGGACCAACTTTGTAGCAGATGGAAGTGTGGATAAGTATAAGGCAAGACTTGTTGCAAAATATTTCTCTCAGATTCCTGGTATTGACTACACCAAGACCTTTGCACCTGTAGCCAAGATGAACTCCATTTGTTTGACACTTGCTATTGTTGCAGCTCATGGTTGGGTTGTACATCAGATGGATGTTAAGAGTGCATTTCTACATGGGGATCTTCATGAGGAGATTTATATGGAGCAGCCACAAGGATTCATCCAGGATACTACTATGGTTTGCAGGTTAAGGAAGTCTATCTATGACCTCAAATAGGCTCCTAGGGCTTGGTATGCCAAGATGGATTCCTTCCTTCTCTTAGCAGGATTCACCAGGTGTCATTCAGATTCAAATGTCTACATTCTTCAATAGGATGACTCACACTTGATACTTGTACTTTATGTTGATGACTTGATCATTACAGGGAGTACTTCATCCATCATTGCTAGTGTCAAGTCTTCTTTCAAGGATAGATTTGCTATGAAAGACTTGGGTTTACTTCACTATTTTCTTGGTATTGAGATCACACAGTCCTTAGCAGGGATCACACTTTCTCAGCCCAAGTATGCTCTTGATCTAATTGCTTGATTTCACATGAGTGATTGCAAGGCTGCACCCACTCCATTTTTATTAGGTGTCAAGTTAGAGGCTAAGTGTTCTACACCTCTTGTTGATGATACTTTATATAGATAGCTTGTTGGAAGTCTCATCTACTTGACACATACATGCCCTAACATATCATTTGTAGTTGGCATGGTTTCTCACTTCATGCAAGAGCCACATGAGCTTCATTAGAAGGAATCCAAGTGTATATTACACTACATATAGGGTACACATACACATGGGATTCATTATGCAGCAGGTACAGGACTTCAGTTGGTTGGATATATAGACTCAGATTTGGCAGGTGATCTTGATGGTCATAAGTCTACTTTAGGTTACATATTTCATCTTGGTTTTGGCCCTATTTGTTGGTAGAGTAAGAAGCAGCATGCTATTGCTCTTTCTTCAACTGAGGTTGAGTATCGAGGGGCTGTTACTATAGCTACAAAGGCTATTTGGCTTCAGCATATCCTGAAGGAGTTTGGTTTTAGTATTCCATGACCTGCAGTCATTCATTGTGATAATTAGGGTGCTATAGCGATCTCCAAACACCCGGTCCAACATCAGCAAACCAAACACATTAAGGTTCATATGCACTTAATTAGAGATTTGATACATGAGCAGGTCATTGATATGCAGTATTGTCCTACAGCAGAGCGGGTTGCAGACATCTTCACCAAACCCTTCACTGAGAGCAAGTTTCTTCAGTTGCAAGCTCTCTTGGGGGTGCGGGATATTCCATCAAGGGGGGTCACATGACATCTATTGTATCTTATGGGAGGGATATTTTCCTCATATGAGGTCTTCTCCCTCATGTTCTATTATTGTATTCATCTCTCTTTTTGGGGGAGGGTTTTTCCCATGAGGTTTTCCCTCTTTCTCTGCCTTATGAGAGATTGCATTGTTCTTGCATTTTGTACATGGATACCTAACATGGCCTAGTAGCCGGGACCCATCTTGCATTATGAACTTAAGTGCATTCCCCTAAGTTGCACTTAAGGGGGGGTGTTGGTGTAATTAAGTATTTACTAATTACACTTTACTTAAGTTTACTTAGGATAATGCATTTGCATATTAGTTGTCTTTGAGACACCTAGGAGTTTGCATTTCTTTTTAGCACATGGTTAGGAGAATCTCCACTTTAGGTTTCATCACATACCTCTTTGTGTGTGAGATCCACCTTTAGTGCTCTTATCACTTTATCATCCTCTCATTGTTACACATGTATCTCATACTTTCATGTACAATGGAGATGATCCACCTTTGGTGGACATGTGATTCCACCATGTCTAGTTGTGATCTTATCACTTGCATAACTTCTAGTTATCATGCATTGCCTATATATTGAGGCATTTCTACATTGTATGTAATCAATCAATTATCCATCATTTAATCATTATTGAAATCTTCATTTGATCATATTATCTTGTCTCTCTTGTTTGTGCTATCTCTTCAGCTTCTAGATCTTGGTTTCTATTCTTTGCCTTAGGAAAATTCTTACAATGCTTAAGTACTAAATTAAACATGAAACATGAAATCAACACATGACACCAATATGGTTAAGGGGAAACCCAAATAGGTAAAAACCTTGGTGGGACTTAATACCCACTAATAATCTGCACTAGTGTTTTGTGATCCTTGTTAGAAGATCCTTTACCCTATTAGGAGTAGCTTTACAATGCTTTTAGTACAGTAGACCTTGTTAAGGGTCGAACCCTATTAGGATTATTTTACAATGATCCCTATTAGGGGAGTGGACTCACTATCCTAGAGCTCATTGCTCAAATGATGAAGGCTACAACCTTCTGAATCAGATACACACTATATCTACAGGTGAACTGTTACTATGACACTGCTTGTCAGATCAATTCTTTTTGTGCGTTGATGCTTTGACCTCTTGCAAAGCTCTAATACATCATATGCTCTCTTCACATACCTCTTCTTTGCTTCTCATAACTCTATTTCCACTTCCATGCTGAATACAATGGGCGCACCTTATATTTATGCACTCATACCAATTATACAATTAGGTCGGCCCTATAACTAATTATAAATAATGCTTCCAAATGAATTGGCTTAAGCATGCTTACAATTATACATATACATATGTCGGCAACCTAAATATAATGGGTGCATAGCCTCTACAACATTAATTTACAATTGCAAACCAAAATAGTCACTGTCGGCTCTATGCTCTATTCTCTGCTGGCACACATTGGCTATGCAACTTAAACTAACTGTAACTTTCACATCTTTGCATAGCTACTTATGCACTCTTAGACTATAAGTGTAGTCTATCTACTTATGGGTGCAAGTGCTCTAAGTATTTGGTGCTCTGTATGTTGTCCAGTCTTCAACACTTAACTGATTTCTGATCTATTCACTTAGTGTGCTAACTCCAAATTGCTATATGACTTTATTGCCATAATGACAACACTATATCTAGTCATATACTTCAGTATAGACAACTTGCCAACATAAACTACTTTACTTTAATGAAATAATAAAGGGGAATATGGATTTTGTCATATTTAATTATTAGTTTTTGACTTTCTCTTTTATATTATATTGCATAGAGGTATAGTTATTAGTCAACAACTAAGTTACAATCCAAATATTTTGAAAATATTTTAATTGGATTTTAATTCAAATCCTTCAAGATATTCTTGGTTCTTCACAAATTTTCCACTAATCCCTTACATCCTTTCTTAGAAAATGTCAAAATTTATGGTAGAAATATTTTAGGGAGTCATATCGTGCTAGAGCATTATCATGGTGAAGCTAAAAGATAGTTAATTTCACCTCATCCTTTGATATGGGTGCAATTATCATTAGATTAAATAATATTTAGTACTATTAGAGAATGCTTATATGTTGCACATGACATATTTTGATGAATAGAGGCCTTCACTATTAATTAGAAATATTAAAGTACAATATTCACAAAAAAAGGGGCCAGGGGAATGAGTCACCCCACAAGTTCACATGGCACTAAGGCCGAAAACCAATAACTATTCATCAAAAAAAACTATAAAACCAGAAACCCTCAAGCTGCGAGAGCAATAGCAAAAGAGGGAGGAGGATCTTTGTCATCCGGATTGCCCTAGACATTGGGCAGAGGAGCCTGATCAGGAATGGCCCAGCCATCTTCAGGATCTTTCTCAACTTCTCCTTCCTCCCGCCGGGGTGAAATAGCCAATTCCAGGCAAGGGAACTTTCCCTGATTAATAGGAACAGAGGCTGAAGGCTAAGAAAAAGTAGCAGCAATGGAAGCAAGCACAGGAGGCCACCCAAACCCAGTATCCCTCCGATGAGGAGGAGAGGTGAAGTGGCAGTGCCACCATCATGGAGTCCTAGAGTGTCTGGTAGAGGAGCTCCAGCTATGATGTCGGCCCCAAGGCGGCATATGGTCAACTGAGAGAGAATCTGGAGGAACCCAGGCAACAATGCAAGGGGAATTGCCCCAATGCTGGAGCAACTCCTGTAAGTGGGCAACCTCCAGGGCCACCTTGTCAGCTTGCACCTGGATCTACATCATAACATTGTTACAAATACAAGCTTTACCAAAAAGAGAAACATGATTATCCTAGCAACTATGAAAAAAAAGAACAGCATTTCTATCTTTCCACAAAGTAAACAAAATTTCTAGCTGAAAAGAGTGCCATATCTGGGTGAACTAGGAAGGCATTCTGGGAGAGTCACCGAGAAGAACCATGTGCCAAGAAAAGGGCTCTGGCCTAAAGGGAGCAAAAAAGTCATGAATCCAACTCCAGTAGTTTTGAGCATGATGAAAAAACTAGAAATATGCATGAGCGTCTAAGAGTGACCACAAAAGGGGCATTTAGGGTCAGGAACTCCCATATGCCTGAGCCTAGCTCCCCAAGGCAAGCCCTGGTAAAACAAACACTAGGAAAAATGAGCAATTTTAGGCTTAGTAATAGCATTCCAAATGATGCAAAATCTCCACCCCGAACTCTTCTAAGAAGAGGAAAGGTGCCAGCAGTGATTGAGAGAGTCAATCATGGGTAAATGAGGCATAAGACAAGAATACCCAAGCTTGGGCTTGTAACTAGTGAATGGAGTGGTAGGATACCACTTCTAGTCTTTCCACCACGGTCTGATAGACTAAATTCCCAACTTTTGCAAGAGGTGAGGTGGAATGGCAGAAACCAACAAGTCAAAAGTCTGACGATCTGGGCAGATGAGCCGAAACTAAACAAGGAGATCATCCCAGGATCAGAGACTCATGGTGGCTCTAGAGAAGATATCCTTAGGGGTTTGAATGCCACACTTATGAAACCAAAGAGCACTAACCCCTTGAATTATAGCAAGAGGAATCCCTTGTTGGGAAAAAAGAGGAGACCACCAAATGTTCTACTGGTTGAAAGAAAGACCATCACGAAATCCATTCACAGCCCACCAAAGCCAAGGCTTGACAGACTCCCAAGCTTTCCAAATACTTTTGGTGATAAAAGTACCCTAGATCTGGATAGGCTCCCTCATAACTAGTAGGGTTTGAAAGCCAATCCCCTTCTAGGCAGGCTTGTGAAGAGGAAATCCTAAAGAAATGCAGTGACGAAGAAAAATTTTCTAGGATTCCTCACCAGTGAGGCACCGCACAACCCACTTGGCACAAAGGGCATGCCCTTGCTTCTGGGTATCAATTAATCCAAGCCTGCTAGAGGACTTCAGAAGACAACAAAAGTCTCAGGCAACTCTGTGAAAGCCCTGGTGATCAATGCCAGAGGCCCAGAAAAAATCCCAAAGAAGTTTCTCGAGCCATTTGTAAGAAGCTTTGGAAGGGGCCCAACATGAAGAGTAGTAAATATGCGTTGTGGCTAGAACTTTGGAGCAGACCTAGAATTTTCCTGTGAGGGAGAGCGGCTTCATGATCTAGTAGGTAAGCTTTTTTTCAATTTTAGTAACCACTGCATTCCATAGATCAGTAGGATTGCCTTGAAAAGGAAAGGGGATACCCAAGAACTGGAATATCTCCCCATGTTGAATTGTTGTCCAGCCAAACTAAGAGAGCCAATGAGGTTCAAGAAGAGTCGACTATCTATAGCAGAGGGTTTTATGCAACTGGATGGCTGAGCTAGAAGCCAAGCAAAAATTGTCTAAACACTGCAAGGCTACCTTGATATTCTCTTCATCCTCCACCAGAGTGAGGAAGGAATCATCAGTGAAATGGCCATTAACAAGCTATTGAGAGGAATCTAGAAAGGAGATTCCCCTAATAGTTCCCATGGAAATGGAGTGAGCCAGCTATAGCCAAACCCTTTGGCCGCTAACACATAAAGAGCAGGAGCCAAAGGGAAACCCTGTTGAATGGAATGGAAAATCCCAAAGGTGGAGGACTGGTAGCAATTGATGGTAATCTAGGTGGAGGCATTGTTGAAGAGCATCTGCACAGATTAAAGAAATCTTGGGCTGAAACCCATAGTGTGAAGCATCACAAGGATAAAATGCCATTCAATACAATCATAAGCTTTAGAAAAATCAATTTTGAGAAAAAGGGCTTTCTGGTGAGACTTACGAGCCCATTCCATACCTTCCCAAATAGCAATGATGTTGTCAAGAATAAATCTTGACTTAATAAACCTTGTTTGCTTAGGCCAGACAATTTGTGGAAGCATGTGTCAGATCTTGAGAGCCAGCGCTTTCACAATGATCTTGTAGGAAACATTAAGCAAAGTGATGGGTCGCCAGTTGCCAATATCTTCAGGATCCCCAGCTTTGGGAATGAACTTGATATTCCCCTAGTTGATGATATCCCCAAGATACTGGGTATGAAAGGCTTCCAGGTCAACCTGGTGAAGATCTGAACCAATGGCATCCCAAAGGGTTTTGTAAAACTCATAGGGAAAGCCATCACAACCAGGGGCTTTATCATTAGCCATGGAGAACACAGCTTTGCAAAGATCTTACAAGGAAAGTAGTTGGTCACAAAAGACCCATTGAGCAGGGGAGACATTCTGAGGAACCACCATGATGAAATCTATGAGAGCTTTCTTGCTGGCAGGGGAGCAGCCCTGAGTAGCAAAGACTTGTTCATAGTGGTGAACAAATGCTTGCAAAACATCAGGAAGCTCCGTGAAAAGGGAAGAACCTTCCCATATTTTGGCTATGCCCGTACTAGTATGATGAGGCCAGAGGGTAGTAAAAAACCCTTTAGAGACTTGGTCTCCAGTGTTTAACCAGTGTAGCCGAGCTTTGATCTGGGCTCCTCTAACAGCATGGTTATTGGCCACTTGCTTCTGGTGATGTAACTTAGCAAGATTGATCTACAACTCTGGATTGAATGGGTTATGAGCTAAGGCTTCAGTGGCAACACACAAAGCTATGGTATTGGCATCATGGGCTGTATGATGATAGTTGGCCAATTGCCTACCATAAATGCATAGGAAATGAGCCATACACCTGATGGTGTCATTCCACCATTGAATCCAACCAATCAAGTGGGTGGGTCTAGGCTCTAGGTTCCAAACCTGATGAATGTGAGCCATAGTGGAAGGATGATGAAGGATAGAAGTATTAAAGTAGAATTGCATGGTGGGAGGCCTAGCCCTTAGCTGTCTACCAAAAAATATTAAATTGGATGGGATAGTGGTCTAACAAGGTCACATCAACAAGAGGAAGGACAGGAAGGGCTTGCTTTTCGGAGAAGGAAAAAAAAGATTGAGTTGAGATCATGGCATGATCAAGCCATTTATTAATTCTGTCAGAAGAAGCCCTAAAATTAGACCAAGTGTGTCAGGCCCCATCAGAATGATGGCGGCCCACATTGGGATCAAAAAGCCCTAATTTATTACACATGTAGTACCAAGCTTCTCTTTCACCAGCTGTCCATCAAAATGGTACAAAACCATCCTTGTCAACCACCATCTCCACCATATTGAAGTCCCCACAAACAAGCCAAGTTGTAGGTGGCAAAGAATTTGCAAGCCAATGTCATAGGTGAGATCTTTCAACAACATCATTGGGAGCATAAACATTAGCTATGCTGAAGGAATGATTCTCAATGATGAAAGTGGCCCAAACCACTCGTTGCATGGGATCGAAACCATGGCTAACCAACTGAGAATGCCAACAAGGAGAGAGGAGAGTAACAACTCCACCTTGGCTAGCCTCATGCTAGGAACAAAGAGCAAGGCTCTTAGGCCAAATGACTTTACAAGCAACATCAAGCATGAAACCAGGAATCTTAACTTCTTGGAGGCAAAAAACATCCAGATGACAAATCCACTTACGGAAATCCTTGATAGAATATTTTCTGTGTAGGTCTATCAACCCACTAACATTCCATGAGATGTACTTCATGGAATAATAGTGTCATCCATTCCATCCTCATCCCCAAGGGAGTCAAAACTATTAGACAAATATCTTGGAGTAAAACTAGACCCAGAAAAATTTAGAGTAATATGACGTTGTTTG
Organism: Chamaecyparis obtusa; assembly: GCA_027943335.1. Lineage (NCBI taxonomy): Eukaryota > Viridiplantae > Streptophyta > Pinopsida > Cupressales > Cupressaceae > Chamaecyparis > Chamaecyparis obtusa. The sequence goes on from BSBK01011228.1 coordinate 108,640, forward strand.
TCTTGCATGCCATTAAATTTAGCCTCGGCATGCCCAGAAGGGCTGCGAGAGTGGTGGAAAGAGCCAGAGGCAACAATTTCAGTAGTCATCAGAGGCATGCTAGCTATAGGAGTGGAAACTTGGGTGGTGGAAACATTTTTCCCCTGCTCAACAAGGTTTGAAACTTAGATAACAAGGGTTTGCAAAGAAACCGTGTTATCTGCAGGTGGCAGATGGGAGATGGGAGCTGAAACAAGTTGCTTGTGGGGCTTGTTGTAGTGACCGACAATGACCCATTCATCTTTTTTTCCATCTTCCTTTTTTCTAACCTCAACTGGCTGTGAACTAGCATCCTTGGGAGGAGGCTTGGTACGAGGTACTGCCAAAGGGCAATCCTTAATCTTATGCTCTACGGATTGACACTGATAGCAAGTATTGGGGAGATTAAGATAGAGCACCTTCTAGGTGAAGGTGGTATCACCAACCTGAATCTCTATGGATTCTTTGAGGTCCCTAGAAAGGTCAACCTCAATACAGAGCCTCTTGTGAGGGCACAGATTAAGAAAATGGTCATGCTCGAGACATATAACCCTACCAAGCTTCTATGCTATGGCTTGCATGAAAGGCCAACAAGGTAAGGGAAGACCAGGGAACTCAACCCACACTAGGACCTTGAGCTTCTTGTCATCAGAGACAAAGAAGTCACAAGACTAGCACTAGAAAATTAATAACGAGGCCCTGATATTCCAGGGACCTTTGGCAAAGATAGCATCCACATGGGATGGGTCAGAAAAGAGAAAAAGGAAAAAACCTTTGGTAAGGCTCTGAATGCCTTCTAGGTAGATTTTGTGAGGAGTCCAGTTCTTCACAACCCAGTCCTTGAGAACATGTTCAGGGGGGTTGCGACCTAGAAAATATCCAATCAGGGTGTGCGATTCTAGCCAAGTGCATTCATCATTGAATTCATTAATGGGTAAAACAATATTAGGCTGGGCCATACCTCATGGAATACTTTGGGTACAAACTTGTGGGGGCGTTTGCTTGGCGGCACCATTGCTATCCGAAACCACACCAGCACCAGCATCAACTACTTGGTGCGAAGTGGCCGGAGCCATATATATTAGGCTATTTCCCACAATAACTGTGGTATGTGTGAAGGATGAAAATGCAGAGATGGATGCAAGGTGAAAAAACCCTAGCAGAGCATAGACCGAGCATGAGTCATTTTGATCTTTTTGCACATGACATATTTGAATATGTTCCATAAATTAATTATGCACATGCTTAAGAATATTCTCATGCATATTATTATATATAATTGAGCTTATATTTGCATAAGTATGTGTAGCTCAAGTTTGTATGCACCCTAAAATGGTCGCCTAGACTTTGGGCCCCATTCTTCAATTTATCAATTTCCTAAATCAATATTTTTAAATCAATATTTTCAATCAAATCAATTTCCTTGATCAAATCCTAAATTCTATCATTTATTTTATTATATTCTATGGGCTAACCATTTTATCCTAAGTCTTTATTTAATTAAAAGGAATTCCCTCCCCTTTTATTAAATAAAAAGCCCCCACTTTCCTCTTATCCTAAGTTACACAAATAAAGCATTATTCTTATTTTATAAAAAAGAGAAAAGGCCTTTTTGTCTCACATGGGGCACAAAAGTCAACACCTCTTTCTCATTGGAGGAGATTTGTGCACAAGGATTGATCTCACTTTCAAACTCCACCCTTGATCAAATCTTTTGCCTCTTAATCTCCATGGTCCATTTATCTTTAAAAGGAGAGCTCTTTTCTCATTCAAAGGATCCCACTCTTTATGCTAATCCTATGCTGCAGGTTTTCTTGGTGAATTTGGAGCTTTGGAGATCTTCTTGCATTCTAGCTTTCATTCTTGCATTTAGCTTAGCTTTCATGGCATTTTAGTTTACTTTCCTTTCATGTTTCTAGCTTAATTCACCTAGTTTAATTAGTAAGGGTTGTAATACTTTCATTTTCATAGCTTAGTTGCATTCTTGCATCTTCATTCTAGCATAGCATTGCATTGCATTTCCATTTTGATCCTTGAAGATATTGGCATTCTTGCCCTTGTCTCTTTGAATCTCCCATTGCATGGTTTACTAGCAAGGTTATTGGCTTAATAGCTCTAGTTGAAAGCATTCTAAACACCCTTGTGACTCCATGCCTAGGGAGCTCTAGGTTGCTTTCTCAAGGTTTCCAATCCATGGATGCTCTTGGAAGTAATGACTTAGAGAAGTGCACATTTTGAGTGTACAAAGTTCACTTAGTTGACCTAAATTTAGTTTAGTTCAGTATAGTTGCAACTCTAGTTTGCATATCTAGCTCAAGTTTTCTATTTTTTCTTTGAGTTAGCTTTTGCATTTAGGGCTACTAATTTCTATAAAATAAATTCATCTATGCATTGTAATTGATCCTACAATCATCATGTTTCATATTGATTTTTGTTGCACTTGAAAAATATAAAAATTATTTCTTGCTACCCTTGGTTGTGGAAGGTGTTTCTATTTTATTGTTTGATCCCTGATCCTTGTGTTGCAAACTTCAACATGGTATCAAAGCCTCTAAATCCTTTAGGTTGTATTTTGTCCTACCTTTGGTCTTTTAGCCATTAATTCATCATATGAGCTTGTAATTGAGAAAACAAGAAATCATTGGAAGGATGGTTCTGGTGCTAATATGTTCCTGGTAGTAATTTTATTAGATTCTAAACCAATTTTTTGTATTGGGCCTTCAAAGTCACCCTTCAAATTTGTACTTTTGGGGCCATAACTTGATCGAATAGACTTTTTTTTACTTTTTCACATCATCAAAAATATCTTAGAGTGCTTTATGAAAATCTACAATCAATTTTTACTTATTTTTCATCAAGTACACATTACTCTCATAATTATTTATTTTAAGATTTGTTGACTATCCAATTGTATGAGGGTTTGTATTTTCTTTTTGTGGGGGGGTTCTCTTGCAATTATTTAGTATAGGGAATTTCACTCCATCTCCATCTCCTTCTTAGTTTTGTGAGTCTTCCTCCAAGATAAAGAAGAAGCAATCAGGTGAGTCTTGCAATTTTGTTTTTAGCTAGAATCCAAACTGATAACACATCTAGCTAGAACAATAAACTTTAAAACAATGTTCAAAGAATGAATAATACTTGCAATTGCATACCTGACACTCTCTTCATGGTCCATATGTTTTTTCACTCATCCCAATTACTTGTACCTGCATACAAGACTACCAAACTAGGTGCATGATATAAGATCCGTTAAAAGTTAAATACATGATCATGAAGATAATTCCCTCATCAATATGTTAAATAGATAATTAAAGAAGTATTTGCATCATATCAATGACAAATGAAAGGAATGTATGAGCCATGAAGGAAGAGTAAGCCATAATTAATTTAATTCTTCGAGGACAAGTTACCTAAGTCTTTTCAAGGAATCCATTAAATAGATCCCTAATAGTTACATTCCCATTAAAGTAAGTTTACTATGTAGTTACTCAATAAGCTTCTTACCAAATGCCCTAAAGTTTAATTCAAATTAAATTTCCTAAATTTATGTATGATTAATTAGGTTGTGTGATTTCTAGTCTAGTGTGAAAAAGTTGGGCATTACAGAGTCTTCCTCCAAGATAAAGAAGAAGCAATCAGGTGAGTCTTGCAATTTTGTGGCAAGGAGGGATATGTGACCAATGCCTCTTGGAAGAGACTAGAGACTTTAGAGGAGGTCATGCAACAACATCACATTTCATCCCCTAAGTCTTTTTCATTATAAATAGGAAAAGGGCATGCTATTTTTGCACGGGCCTTACCTTCAACCTCTCCTTTGTGACAAAAAGTTTTAGGTGACTTGTCATGCCTCTCCTTTGTCAAAATTATGGTGGTTTTGTATTGTCATGATAATACTTCCTAGATTCTACAGTTGATTAGTTCTTTAGACTTTTGGCACCTATATTTTTACTAACATTTCTCTCTTGCATAGTGGAGTAGTGTTGTTCGGGTCACTCATGCATATTCATGTGGCATTTGTATGTTTGAATAGAAAATATTTTACCTTCATTCGACATATGTTCATTGTTTTAGTAGTGTTGTTGGTGGCACTTGTGTAGATTGTAGTCTTCTATATCTTTGAATGATAAATGTTGTCTTTTTTTTCCTTCATTGTTCAAATAGTGTTGTTGTGGGCACTCGTGTAAATTGATCACAATCGTAATCTTGTTTTTCGAGGAGTTTCTTCATTTAACACTATGGCAGTTATCATTTGATAATCATCCACATTTTTCTAGTGTCCCAGAGGATGTTCTTTCTCACTTCTTATAGTTGCATCTCTTGCTTTTAGAGAGGAGTTTTTTTTTGCAAGTGGTTTTTCTCCCTTTTCTCCACTTTGAGAGGCTTTAATTGTACATTGGTACATAATCAAGCCTAGTTGTTGGGACACATTCACGCATTTCATTTTTAGATCTTTTTTGTCTCCCTAATTTTTTCTTAAGGGGGAGTGTTAGAGCATGCATTTATGTTGCATTAGGCATATTTGAATATGTTTCATAAATTAATTGTGCACATGATCGATCAAGACTATTCTCATGAATATTCTTATGTATAATTGAGTAAATTTTTGCATATCCTTACTTCAAAATAGATCTTGTTCAAGTAAGGTTGTTCTTTAAGTGTCGATACTCTCTAGATATAAGGGTAAGTGCACCAAGATGGTGAACAAAAAGGGGAATATAAGTGGCCACTTTTTTTTTCTGAAATCAGGGAATCCTAAACTTCACAAAGAGATTTGAGGGTCATGCACTCAAAAATAGGAGTTGTGTAAAGAATAAGAATTGTATTACTCTGAATCTAGTTTCTAAACTACTAAAGTTTTTTAAAAATGGATAACATTAAGAGGGCCAAACCTCTCGTGCACGAAAAATTGTTCCTATTTTTTTCTGAAAAACATAACATAGTTGTTTCCATGCACTTCACAAACTATATAGTTAGATTTAGTATTTTTCAAAACCCTTCGGTAGGATGATAGGTACGAGTGAGATCTAGAAGTTGCATATTTTTTGTGATTTTCTATTGAGTATTTTATTTTTAATAATTTTTTGAAGTGACCGCATCCTAAAAATCTAGTACCTGTTCATGCATTGGGATGAGCCATATTAATGGCATATTTTATGATGTTTTTTGTGGTTTGTTAGGGTTTTTTTACTTGGTTTCATGCAAACTTGAATGATTTTATGTATGGTTTTTATATGTGTATGATCAATACTTTTAAATACTTTATAGTTCAACTAGACATGTGACTTAAAGAACTTATGGTTAAAACTTGTGAATTGAATTTGACAAATGAAATAAGTAGATATATATGTGTGTGTTATTTAATGTTCATCTTTCCTAAGTTATTTTGGGTTAGGATTCCTACAACCACATATCATGCAAGAGTTAGACAATGAGATAATATGTTTTCTGATTTAAATGATGCAAATATATATGTGTGTGTGTGTGTGTGTGTGTGTGTGTGTGTGTGTTTTGAATTTGGCATGTGTTACTAACTCCATGCAGGAACAAGTCAATGGTGCATTCATTTGAGCAGCATGGTGTATTTGATAAGGTCAAATTTGTATTTGAAACAATTTAAAGGCATGAATGTGCATTTCCCTCCTTTGTAGCGGTCAATTAGTTGCTCAGTATACCTGGGCACAAATCTAGAAGCATAACTTGCTATATTCTTGGAAGACTTATTCCCAAAAGTTATTGATTATGTTGTGTATCATTATGAATCTTAATTGATCCTCAATGTTGGAGCGATCATATTTTTAAGAGTTAGTTTCTTAGTGTTTGTTTAAATAAGTTGTTAGCTTAACTTTTAGAAGTTAGTGAAGATTAAGGAAGTTACTATAATTTTGTAAACAACAAATAGAATTATGTTTTATTTCAATTGTACATTTTCAATGAATGAATAGAATGTATTTTACAAGTTCTATCTTTTCATCTTGATCGTATTCTATTCACTCATCCAAGGGGGCCCACTTGGTGAGTGAATTCTACTGCTAGTTAGGATCTATTTCATGCTTTCCTATATTTAGAGAGAACTTTGTTGTTCCTACAATCGTTGGTAATAGAACTAACAGACGGTTCATGCAGCAAAGGCAGATAGAGTAGTATCTATATGTGATTACTATTTTCAATAGATTAAACTTATTCATTTCTCCTAGCTTAGCATTTCAAGCTTTCAAGTATTTTAATTTCAATAGTCTAGATGAGTGTGAATTAGGATAATTTAGAGCATATACTTTGCAAACACTATTTCAAGTCTATGTCCCTAGTTGATACTATAAATGGGTTCAAGGAGTTAATTATTTATTGTTTAAGATGTCCAATCTTGAATGAATGAGTGTTACTCTCAAGTATCTAAAGCATTTCTTTGGCTGATCACGGTGGGCATAACTTGCATCAAAATAATCCAAATTGCAAATTTTTTTAAAGTGTATAGAATCTAGTGTAGAACAATAATATGTAATTTATTTTAAATTTGGTCAAGTAGATTAGACATTTATTGGCATGAGGACTGTGAAGATACTAGTAAAGAAAAATAAAGTTTACTATGCTAATGTTGTCCAAAAATAGAAAAAATTATATGGTTAGAAAGCTTAGAAGATGGGTGAGATGACGGTGGTAATTTTAGAGATACCCACTTGATCATTTGTAAAGATGATGACAACGAAGTGGATAAATCATGTTGAAAGAAGAAAAATGTGTAAATAAACAAAATTGGAGGGAAAATGGGCTTGCAAGCCTTAGGATCATATTCCAAACCTTTTACCAAGCCATAACCCGTATGGGTTATGGTGTACAAAATAACCCACTCGATTTTGAAAAGAAAAAATCACAATTTCAAGTTCTACATAACCCATACGGGTTATGAAGACATAAAATAATATTTTCAGTTTCACATAACCTGTACGAGTTATGAAGACATTAAAAAATTGCTTGTAAATGTGTTTAATACAATACACATTTGTATATATTTATATATATGGTATGTTTCTATGTAGGTGTATATGCATATGTATAGTTATATATACACATATATATATGCATGCATGACTCTTCTTATTTCCTCTCTCTCTCTCTCTCCAATGCCATGGGTTTTGGGGAATATAATATTTCTCAAAACCCATACAAGTTTTGAGGTTCATTTTTGTTCCTCAAAACTCATACGGGTTTTGAGGATCTTTTTTTTTTAATTAGTTTTTGGCTAGGCTTGGAAAAACCCAGCCTAGCATGATTTTGAATTTTATGGAACCCGTGCGGGTTGTGTATTTTTTTTGGACGTGGTCATTAAATTGTCCACCATCTTGGTGCACTTACCCATAAAATATTTTATTTCAAACACACTATAAAAATGGGATATTACACTTGCTGGGCTTTACATGTTCATGTCATCTAGTTATCCTTAGATACTATATAATGAGGAAAATGGAGAAATGGAATAGATGGGTTATTTCCACATTTTCCTAATGTACACTCAGAAGGAAGATGACCCAATAGACTCAAGTAGGACTTATGCACTAAGTGAGTGCAATGATCCTTCGTGATAATGATTAGGATGAGTTTGATTTTAGGGAATATGATAGGATGATGGAAGATAAAAGGCTAAATAGGCAGAAATGATAAATTTCAGCATACACAAACTGACAAAAAATAGACAAGAATCTGCAATGACTTAAAACAATAATTAGATAAAAATACAAACATTTGGCTTCAATTTGGAGCCAATTTGCATGGTATAGATTTCCCTGGGTATTTTGTTCCTGGGTAAAGAACACTTGAGTTGTTATGTACCATGTACTTTCCTTATCTTCAATGGTACATTTTCTTCTTGTTCTTGCAATTGAAGGAAAATAGGGAAAATATTATGGAAAGGGGTTTTCCTTGGTCAAACCCTAGTTGAGGAATCAATCTTGAAATTGAATTAAAGGAAAAGATGTAAATATAAAGATAAATTCATAGTAAATGTTAGATCTACCCTATAAATGTATATACCTTCATAAATGGATATTGAGATTACACATATTTATGAATATTCTTGTATGTTTCTTGAATTTTGGTTATTTAACCTTGGAATGTAGAAAGGAATCAAGGATGCCTTCACAAATGCATAGATCTATGAATAATATTCATATATCTTCAATATTTTTATGCTTGATAAACACTTTATTTGAAGGATGAAAGGAATAATGCATGTGGATAGTTAAAGGATCTTCTTGCTTGATTAAGAACTCCTCTACTTCCACCTGATAGTTAAAGGATCTTCTTGCTTTCAAATCAACTCTTAAAATAAACAAATTAGAACTTTTAGGAAGTAAGAAAGTATAGTTACACTTATACAAAAAAGAATTTTAGAGCATATAAGATTCTATTAAAAAAAATTGGCTATGAAAAATAGTGGTTTGTATCTTCAAAATTACACTGTGTACTATAAATGCAAAGAAAATTACTCCCAATGAACTCAACATATTAAAAAATATATTTAGTTTTTTATTTGCAAACAAACCATTCTTGATGCTAGAATAGACAATATTTGATCATTGATCAAATATGTGTGGTGTACATTGATCACTATATTTTACACGAATGAAGTTTTCAATTATCTTGACACAGAAGATGTGTAACATTGAAAGTGCATGCATGTGTGGAACTTAAAGTATGATGTAAACTGATGCAAAGTGCATTAACAAGTCCATAATTCCCAATTTATGTATTATCAACCTCCTCCTAGAAGAAAATCTTGTAAACTTTTTAAAGAAATGATAGCAATTCTACATAACCTATAAGCCAAATATTACAATTGATGAAAGGATTGAATGATTGTCTAAAAAATATAGAAACATAACACAAGTATGCTAGATTGTAATACGTCATTTTAAAAAAGTAAACCAACCTTACTACTTCATAACAAAGGACCTCCATCATCAAAAATATATATTCTATGATGAAAAAACTTGTAGAAAACAACATACCAAACATCCAGATATAACATAAGTTCACCTATACTAAACTAAAATAATAATTTAAGAAGACCCAAAAATTTTAATTTGGTTGTTGTTCAAGTTTTGACTTTTACCATTAGATGACCTAGGTAGTTTCAACACACAACTTAATAGTTAATTTGTATGCAAAATGCAATAAAATACTCTATTCATTAATACAAACCTCTCTAAAAGATAAGTAACAAACATGGACTTCATTATTGTGTTTAGGACAAAAGTGAAAGTTAGGATCAATGGATAAATCACTAAATGTAAAATCTATCAAGTTTGCAACACTTCCACTAAACCCATTAATTACCTTACATTTTTGCATTTGCAAACACACACATTGCTAAGATTGATGGTCATAGTCCCCACGAGATTACTATTTCACACAAATTACAAAATTGCAAGCGTTAATGAATTTAGCATGTTTAAAGAAAAATGCAATTTATTATTTATAATGAGATGAGGATAAAAAATAAACTAAAACAAACGTATAATTATTGTTGGTGTTTGATGACATATTTAGGCCATCAAAACTCAATTTCTAAGCTCTATAGAGTTGGATTTGGCCAATATTACAAATTTTGGTTGTTCAACAATACTTCTAGTGATGCTTGTTATGTAGACATTTTTTAGCTCTACATTTTTCAAAAAGGGCTCAAACAATCTCTTGGATCAAAAGTTATGCCTCCCATAAGTTGGACCTGTGCATTAGAAATATATAAACATCTCACACATAGAAAAGAGCTATAAAAAGGAGTTACACTTGCTGACATACTTATGACATGTCATGAAACATTATAAGACATCTACATATGGAGATAATGGGCCCAAAATAGAATGCTTATGAAAGGTGAAAATAAAATATAATTTTGAGATTGTGGACTAGTCTTGAGATTTGGGTGTTGGTTTTTAAACTTCATATTTAGAGACCACATTTTTATGTGGTTTTATTTCATAGTTTTGCAATTATCATTTGATGACTTTTTGTATTACTTCTAGTATTTATCAGGTGCTTGAGTTAGAGGTTTGAATAGTTGATTTTATGTGTTGTTATGTTATTAGAATTTCTCTACATGTTTATGTTGATGATAGTCTTATAAAAGTGTTGTTGATGATAGTCTTATAAAGGTGTGTATTTTAGATTGTATTTTAACCTTTTTTATTATAATACAATTAGTTTGTGTTTTGGAATGTAATTAATTTCTCTTGGAAGCGTTTTTTATAAATATACTTGTATCATGGTATATTTTTTTATATATTTATTTGTTTCTCATTTTTCTAATTGTAAATATTTAAAATTTACACATAACTCTACTCTAAGATTAGTTAATAAAGTGTTTCTACATACCTTGCTTTCTTTTATTTGGGATTAGAATTTTAAAGTATTAATTCTAGTAAAAGCTCTTATAAAATTGATCTAGCTTTCCAATCAGCAATATTACCCAAGAACAAAACATAACTAAAGAAGATCTGTTAGTGTGCACAACTGTTGAATAGTCTGCTGTTGGTAAAATATTACACCGATCTGAGAAACTGAAACATATGTCAGTAGAAGTTCTCCTTAGTTATAATCTATGGTGTTTTAAGTGTGTGAGAAGACTCATGACGTTTATCTCAGCCAAATTCTATGGGATTCCGCATGTCAATTCTTATCAGTTCTGATACAGACATCAGTCACAGTTATCCTTAGATACAATTTTGTAGGATTATGGTCCACAGAGCATTCTTTGAAAATATATTTTTTGCTCATATTACTTTCTGTTTGTTTTGTGGTCATCAAATAATCATCGGCATGTCAAGTCATATCAAGGATTGAAGGAAATGGAGAAATGCTGCTGGTGCCTTTTTCATTTCATTTCTCAATCATTTATCTTTCTGTCAAAACATTAAAGCAGGATTCAAGTGAGGAGACTATGGACAAATGATTTTGAATATCATTACTAGAAAATCCTAAGAGCAACAAGGATTTGTGATCCCCTGATATTAAGCTGCAAAAAAAATTAGAAAATTTCATACCCATGCAAATTGCCAATTAGTTTTGGACTTATTTCGATGAAATTTCTTAATCATATCACCACATGGAAAACCCTTGTACTAAATTTGGATCGCGATATGATATTTATCCCTGTTCATTTTATTTGCATTCACTCTTACTTCTATACACTTGACATTATCACATTCACCTTTATGCATATTCACATGTTCACCATTTACACATTATTTACTACCCTACATTTACATTAACATCAATGCATTTATTCATTCCCTCAAAACTGCTCAGAAAAGGAAACAAAATCCTAATGAAAAATATGCCAAGAGTCCACACGGATACCTAAAGTTACACAAAGAAGAAAATGCAACCTTGGAAAAAAGTAAAAGCAGGTCAATTCCTAACATTGACAGCTAAGGCTGAAAGTGAGTTTTGTGATGGACCAGCAAAATCAGATGGATTTAGATGCAACTGATAGTAATGATGCATTGACTCTTCTGCTGGTGCTGTAGCACAAGACCAATGAAAAGGCATTGAGTTATTTGAATGTCCTTGCAAGGACACAGAAAATGAAGTTTCTATATTAATGAATGCTCTTTGAAAATGTGGGATCTAATACTATTTATAAGACAACTATGCCTCTTAGAACCAACTGGAGTGAGGTAGTTTTTCAGTGTCAGTCAAAATGTTAGAGGGAAACAAAGCTCATAGTGAAACAGCTGGCAGGGAATATGGACAGGTTGGTACTGATGTCTTATATGCAAAAGAGAAAGCAAAAGCTCAGCATCATCCAAAATATTTCTTGCAAATGAGATTGACAGAAGCGTGGTTTCTTTTATAGGGGTTTTTCATTTACTAATTCGTTTTAGATATGTGTTATGGAAGCATAAGCGTGAGGTTGAACCTCTTCGACTAAGAGTCAAGGATAGAAGAGTTTTAACGATCAAAAGAAAAGAGATTTTGGAAACGGTCGACACCTAAACAGATCTATAGCTTTTTGTAATATAATTACCAATCAACATATGACAGCGGTGATGAAATGGTTGCAGCCTTAGATCCTTTCCTCTCAGTGCTCTTTATAAGCAACTTTTGCCTAACATGACCATATCTCATAGACTTAACTCTATTTGGAGATGCAAGCTTAAATGTACCAGCTGGTTTAACTCGGTTTCCAAATCTGGAAATGCAAAACGACTCCCAAGCCCAGCTCACTGCTTAGAAATTTTTCATGCAAACCTACAAGTGTTGGTTCTTACCTTAAATTCCTTAACTTACCCCCTTCTTGTCCTTTCTGTTGTAAGCTCAAATCCTTCAAACATTGCTTTTGGTTTTGTCCTTATGTTAAATGTAAAGCTTGTGACAGTGAAGAGTTACCTGGTTGAGTTTATGTTCTTTGTTGATATTTTTAGTGCTGTCATGTTTGCTGTAGCTTTCTAGTGGGATGCTACAACTGTTTTTATAGTTGATCCTCTGTGTAGCACTGTCATTAAGCTATAACTTTTTTATGGCTACCTTCAGCATCTTCAGCTGGCTATTGTTGAACCTGTTATTGTGAAGTATTTTATAGCTGGTCTCTTTGTTGGAGTTTTTAGTGCTATTCTGTTTGTAGCCTTCTAGTTGATTCTCTATGTAATCAGTAGTTTTACTCTTATGAACTGCTCATATAATTTATTACTTCTTCTTCCAATTAAGGAAAAACGACGCCTAACAAATGCTTGATGGTCTTTGTCTAGACATTTCCCCACAAACAAGGCTTGGTAGAGAATACACTAGACACAGCGGGTGTTGGGATTGTCACATGATTTTACATCTTTTCAATCTTTTCATTTGATTGCTCTATATGTTTGTAGAAATAGATGTGTGCAGACCATGAATATAGTCGTTGTTGGAATAAGTCAAAATTGAACCATTGTGTGTGATGCATATGTGACAAAGAGTTTGAGTTGCAAACAGTGTCTAAATAAATCTGTCCTCTTTCTCTCAGTTAGCTGTCATTCCTCTATAGTTTTATTCCTTGTTTTGAGAGTGGATAAAGTCATATTTGACGAGCCACTATAATTTGCTATGCTATTTATTTTGTCTATTTTTCTATTACTGTCTTAAATACGTTTATTAGATTTATCTGCTGATTTATAACTTACAGTGGGCACAATTGAACTCACGAGTGATGTTTCAAATAACCTTGAATCGTTTACTTCAGTCTAGTGAAGATGATTGTAGAGACCATCTAAATGAATGAAAAGACCATCTCCCATTTGATGTCTGTCACCCTTTCTGGCATCTGTTCGCAGAAAATTGAGCAAATGCATTTCCTAATAGATTAGCATCCCCACCATATGCTTAGCAGAGAAAAGAAGTAGTGGGGTACTGTAGAGTACCGCCTGACTGGATTTTAAATATTAAGTTTACCAGAGATGGTTTCCAATACGCTGCACGAGTGAACCAAAATGTATTTCTGAGTTATTATATAAATAAGATGTTATGGTGGAATTGATGAACAAGGTTTCTGCCATGTCAACAGATATTTAGAATTCAAATTTGGTAAAATTAATAATTTAATGTTGCATGACCTATTTATAGATTTCACCCTAAATTAAAGTAGTAAATATTAGTGAAAATTTATAAAAAGTTTTAGGAATTTTATACTCAATAAAAATAATTCAATTTTCAAAAATAATAAATAATAAAAAGTTGAATCTACATGAAATATAATATTTAAAATAAAATAAAATTATATTAAAAATGTTAATACTAAAATTTTATTTATTATAGTGAAAGTTACAAATAAAATTAAACTTAAATAATTAAAAAATAAAATAAAATCTATTAAAAATGTAAAAAATGAATTCTTGATTTTTATTTATTTAAATTTTATAAAAAATAAATAAATATATAATATTTATAAAAAAATATTCTATTTTATGAATGATCTTAATATTTTTAAAATTTAAAATTATTAAAAAATAATCAAATATTTTATATCTGTCAAATTTTTGTTTTCTATTTTATTAAATGATAGATTCAATCTAAAAAATAAATATCTATAATTTTTGTATCATACATGTGGTTTAAAAATTGGGTGAATTTTGCCAAAAGGAACCTGGCAAAGTTTATATTGTAGGCATCTAGATGGTGCTAAGTTCAAATATTTTTCAACACAAAAAAAATTATAATTTAGATTGTCTTTTCGGAGTGCTTGTTTGAATTCTTACAATAACAAATTATAACTATTAGGAAGCAAGAAAGTATAGTTACAAGTATACAAAAAGAGTTTTAGATCATTTAAGATATTTTTAATGATTTTCTCGATTATGAAGAAATAGTGGTTTGGCTCTTCAAAGTTACACTATGTTCAACAAATACAAAGGTAATTATTCCAACAAATTGACCATATTATAATATATATTTATTTTTTACTTTGTAAACAAACCATGATTGATACTAGAATAGATGATATTTGTTCATTGATAAAATATGAGTGTTGTACATAAATCACTATATTTTATGCAAACAAAATTTTCAATTATCTTGTCATAAGAGGATGTGTAACATGAAAGTGCATGCATGTGTGAGAACCCTAAAGCATGTTGTAGATTTATGCAAAGTGCATTTACAAGTCCATAATTCCCTTTTTGATATATTATCAACCTCCTTCAAGAAATTTTTGTAGAGTTTTTAAAATAATGATGGTGATTCTACATAACCTATAAGCCAAATATTACAATTGATGAAAGGATTGACCAATTAACCAAAAAAACTACATAAATATAACACGAGTATGCTAGATTCTAATATGTCATTTTAAAAAGGTAAACTGACCTTACCACTTCATAACAAAGGACCTCCATCATCAAAAATATATTTTCTACAATGAAAAAACTTGTAGAATACAACATACCAAACATCTAGATAGAATATAAGTTCAATTATACTAAAACTAAAATGTTTGTTTAAGAAGACCCCAAAAAATTAATGGTTATTGCTCAAGTTTAGAATTTTACCATTAGATGGTAGATGTTTTCAACACACAATTTACTGGTTTATTTGTATGCACTACACAAAAACTCTCTAAAAGATAAGTAACAAACATGAATTTTATTATTGTGTTTAGGACAAAAGTGAAGGCTAGGGTCAATGGATACACCATGAATGTGAAATCTAACAAGTTTGCAACACATTCACTAAACCCATTAATTCCCTCATAATTTACATCTACATACACACATTGCTAAGATTGATGGTCATGGTCCCCATTAGGGACTATTTCACACAAATTACAACATTGCAAGCCTTGATGAATTTTAGCAAATTTAGAGGAGAAAAAATTATTATTTATAGTGAGAAGGGGATAAAAAAAATAAATTAAAACAAACCTATGATAATTGTTGGTGTTTGACTACATATTTAGGCCCTAAAATATTAGCATGTTGTTCCATTAACCTTTTTTCCATATTTACTAATTAAATTAAACTATGTTAGAGTCATTATAGTTAGGAAGGTGCTTCAAACTTTCTCCTAATGTTATGTTTGTAAAAATATAATTTTCAAACTTTAAATCATAAAAACTTAATCTCTACGCTATAGAGTTGGTTTTGGCCAATATAACAAATTTGGGTTGTTCAAAATCACTTCTAGTAATGCTTGTTATGTTTATATTTTTGAGCTCTACCTTTTTTTTAACAAAAGGTCTCCATAAGTTGGGTCTCCATATTAGAATTATAAAAACATCTAAGACATGGAAAGAGATCTAAGAGGGAGTTACACGTGTTGACCTACTTATATAGCATGCCATTAAACATCATAAGACATTTTGAATTGAGATAATGGACCCAAAGCATTAACAAAATGCTAATGAAAGGTGAAAATAAAATATCATTTTGAGATTGTGGACTCATATTCCAGGACTTGGGTGTTGGTTTTTATACTACATATTTAGAAACCACATTTTTGGGTGGTTTTATCTCATGATTTTGTAATTACCATTTGATAATTTTTTGTATTACTTCTACTATTTATTAGGTGCTTGAGATGGAAGTTTGAATAGTTGATTTTAGGTGTTGTTATGCTACTAGAATTTCTCTAGAGATTTATGTTGGTGATAGTCTTTGAAGAATGTATGTCTTTTTTATGATAATATAATTGGTTTGTGTTTTAGAATGTAAGTCATTTCCCTTGAAATAGATTTTTATGCATACACATGTGTCATGGTATACATTTTTATATGTTTATATTTGTTTCTCATTTTTATAATTGTAAATATCTAAAATTTGTACATAACTCTCCTCTAAGATTAGTCTAGAAAGTTTCTCCACATATCTTGCTTCCTTTCAATTGCTACTATTACCTTGGGGTTGATGAAATTTTAAATTGCTAATTCTAGTAAAATCTCTAGTGGAATTGATCTATCTTTCCACTCAATAATATTATCTGAGAATAGACATACAACCTAAAGGAGATCATTATATTCATGAGAAAATCCTTTTCAAAAGGGATTTATGACACCTTGACTTAAATTGTATGGCATGGTAAAGGTGATCACATAAGAGTAGGCTAGTTGAAAAATATTTTCATATACACTAAATTGATATTCTTTTGGTTTTGTCCTTGTGTTCAATGTAAAGCTTGTGACAGTGAAGAGTTACCTGGTTGAGTTTATGTTCTTTGTTGATGATGTTTTAGTGTTGTCATGTTTGTAGTAGATTTCTAGTGGGATGCTACAACTATTTTTTTTAGTTGATTCTCTATGTAGCAAGTATCATTAAGTTGTAACTTTTTATTGCTACCTTCAACATCTTTAGCTGGCTATTGTTCAACCTATTATTGTGAAGTGTTTTATATATGGTCTCTTTGTTGGAGTTTTTAGTGTTGTCTTGTTTGTAGCCTTCTAGTTGATTCTCTATGTAATTAGTAGTTCTACTCTTATGAATTGCTCATGTAATTTATTACGTCTTCTTCCAATTAAGGAAAAACAATGCCTAACAAATGCTTGATGGTCTTTGTCTAGACATTTCCCCACAAATAAGGCTTGGGTAGAGAATACACTAGACACAACAAGTGTTGGGATTGTGAAGTTTAACGTCACTTGACTTTACATCTTCTCATCTCTTTATTTGATTGATCTATATGTTTGTAGAAATAGATGTGTGCAGACCATGATTATATTTGTTGTTGGAATAAGTCAAAACTAAACCATTGTGTGTACTTTATATGTGGCAAAGTGTTTGAGTTGCAAACAATGTCTAAAATAGATTTGTCCTCTTTCTCTCAGCTAGATGTCTTTCCTCTATAGTTTTTTGTCAATTAGTTTAACATATTTATAGGAAAGTGTTTTGTCTCTATGGTTGAATAAATAGGGATAATTTGATCAATAAAATTTAGCATATAGTTTCTCTATTCTATCTTCTTTATTTATGTTGTTTTGAATTTCTAATTGTCATATTGGTTAAACATTAATAAAGATATTCCCTACTTTGAGAGTAGATGTAGTCATGATTGGAAAGCCACTATAATTTATTGTGTTATGTATTTTGTCTATTTTTCTATCAGTGTCTTAAATACATTTATTAGATTTATCTGAGAGAGAGAGAGAGAGGTGGACATGGTGATAAATAATTAGAGTGGATACACATACAAACATATATATATATATATATATATATATATATATATATATATATATATATATATATATATATATATATATATATATATATATATATATATATATATATATATAGAGAGAGAGAGAGAGAGAGAGAGAGAGAGAGAGAGGTATATATGGAGTAAGGGAGAAGCCTAGGGATAGAGAGATGGAGGGTGGAAGTGAGACTTAGTAATAAAGATAAGGGATAGAGAGTGGAGAGAAAAAATAATATAGGGCAAGAGAGGAAGAGATAGGGAGAGAGGAAAGAATTGAGATGGGGGTAAGTATGGAACACAAGAGAGAGAGAGAGAGAGAGAGAGAGAGAGAGAGAGAGAGAGAGAGAGAGAGAGAGAGAGAGAGATATATATATATATATATATATATATATATATATATATATATATATATATATATATATATATATATATATATATATATATATATATATATATATATATATATATATATATATATATATATATATATATATATATATATATATATATCTATATCTATATATATATATATATATATATATATATATATATAACTCTAGATGTTGGGGGAGATAAAGAGAGTGAGATAGAAAGTGTAAGAAAATATTGATACAAACATGCTAATTACTAAAATTTGACTAAGTCTAAAATTTGATATAACCTTCAAATTTAATCTAGAATCTAATTTATAACACCTAGAGATATTAAACCACTCTCAAACATCCTAACAATATATACATGAAATATAACTTAAAGTATAATAAACTTATATTTAAATGTTATATTTCATATATATATATGCTTTCTCTAAGATTGCATTTGACTTGAGTTTGAAGGAGAGAGAGAGAGGGGGGGGGGGGAGGGGGGGAGGGGGGGGGCATGTTTTCAATGCTACATTTGGTGCATGCCATATAGGCTTGGTGTGCACAAGCCTAAGGATTGGCATGCGAAACTATATGGTGTGTGTCATATATGATATGGTATGCACCATGCCCTTTTTTGGGTTAAAAAAAGTGAGTGGAAACTTTTTGGTCCCACATCTTTGTGGACTTACCCACCAAGCATATAAAGCATTACAAGTGCATCTTAAGAAATATAATATCAATGAAATACATTAAGTCCTCACAAGAAACTTGGCATATTTCTATACTTACGTATCAATACAAGAAGAAATAAAAATAATAATTACAACCAAAACTATCAATAAAAATAATGAATATGAAACATTGATAAATACTCTACATAACAAGCATAAGCACAACTGATGCATCTTTGATATATAGTCAAACCATAATACCAAAATAAGACATCTCAACATAGAAAATGAGTGGGCATTACACATCTCACACACAACGTGGGCATGAGTGGGCAATTTTTATGGTCAATGAGTGGGCAATTTTTTTTGATATAATGTTCATGATGTTGGTGAATGTGCATATGTGTCAATGTGGTGTTGGGCCTTGTTAGTTGAAGACATCACACACAACGAGTAATCTTAGGCATTAGACGTTCTAGGGTTGCCCAAATAGGAAGAAGGTTGTTAAATGGAAATATATTTTATTGTTTAGAAATAATGTAGTGACAAATCATTATAGAAAGAACTAAATTTGATTTGGTATTGTAGGGACATAGTGGATGTCCATACTTTTGGTGGGTCGATGAAGCCCCATCTACATCTATACCTGATGTAGGAAACGAGTGCAAGTTCTATAAGACTTGAGAGACAATTAGTGTCATCGAGATTGTGTCAATGGTGAAAGCTAAAATCATCTTTCTATGATGTGTTCTTTGTGTTGTAATCACACTACTTTGTTGGGACCATATGCATAAATGTGGTTAAAAGAGAAGGCCCATATTCTACAGACTGAAACTTTTTTACCATGTAGATACATTGGACAAATTCTAGTCAAGTGATGACTATTTTGTTGTTTATATCTTGTTTATGATTTTTTATATAAAAATAAAAAATAGTAAAAATATTAAAAAATTAACATTATTCAAAAATATTTTAAAAAGTATATAAATAAATAAATTTGTAAAAATTCAAATAATTTATGATTTTCTTTATGAAAAAAAAAAAGTTAAAAAAGAAAATTTAAAAATTTAAAAATTTAAAAAAAAAGAAATTATTAAATTCAAAAATATTTATAAAAAAAAAATCTTATTTCAATTCTAATTCAAATTCCAAAAACGTAGAACCAAATTCCAAAAATACATCTTCTTGCTCATCTTCTGGGTCAACCAAACAGCTCAAACTATATTCCGAAAATAAGAAATCAGAATATCAAATTCCTAATTTGACCATTTCCAACATTAGATCAAATTCAACATTTTCTAATTCTTGCAACTAAATGGAACCTTAGAGATTGAAACCCAAACCATAATGTTGCACCCTCTTAACCCTAATGATGTCCATACTAAGCTCCTTGAAAGATCGAGACAATAATGGCAGAGTACATGCAGAAGATCTTCTAACTCAGCTCAAGCACAAGGTCTCATTTTCAGATAGAAAAATGAGACTGTCCACACAACCAAACCCATCTAATACTGAGGGAGATCTTGAAGATCCGAAAAGGGAAGGTGCTTAATTCTTGTAGTTGTTATCAATGACAATGAATCACTTAGCTGTAAGTTTCTATTGCCAACTTCAGCATCTTCTGCCCGTTATTGTAAAGCTTGTGACAATGAAGTGTTCTATGGCTGAGTTTATGTTCTTTGTTGATGTTTTTAGTGCTATTATGCTTGTTGTAGCTTTCTTGTCGGATGCGACTGATTCTTTATAGCATTATAATATTAGTTTCTGGATTCGATTGTGTGTTCTTTTAGCATCAACGTTTCGGATCACATTCCATGGTCTATCATTAGGAAGAGAGAGTGTGGGAATGGAAAGCAAAATATGATGGATCACGGAGTGTGATCCGAAAGTTGATGCTAAAAAGACACATAATCGAATCCAGAAACTAATATTGTATCATAATGAATTGTAGAAATTTAATTTTGTTAATTGATACCTCTCTATAGCATTGTGTCACAATCATTTTTCTTGTTTCCTAAATTATCGGTAGGAATTATTAATCTAAGACCATGTTAACTGCTAATTTTGAATTTCACGATAAGACTTGGTAAGTTTTTGATTTTTTTGCTAACTATCTAAAAACTGGAGGATTCAACTCCCAAGGCGACACATCTATAGTTATTATTATTGCATCTGAGAGTGGTGGGTAATTATTATGGAACGTGCACCTTAATTCAAGTAGTTGGTTTATGCACTCATTATTAAGGGGAAAGAGGATTACGGCTGTCACACTTTTCTTTCTCGAAAGTTTTTGGAAGAGCACGCTTACGGAGAAATTGGGGAAGAGCACACAAGAGAAAAGAGAAAAAAAAATGAAAGGGGAGAGCAAGTAGCAGATCAAAGAGGAACGCAACCGGTTGAGACGGGAGGAGAAGCTTCATCACCTGCAGAAACTCTCCACTCTTAACCAGGTTCCTGTCACTCTTTTTCAACATGAAGATAATTACAGTATCTGTCTTGTTTTGTTTTTATGCGCAATGGAGTGTTAGAAGTTGCAAGGAAATGTTATTTTGATCGCATCTTTTATCTGTTGACTGTGCAAGTATTTGATTATACACTACTCCAGCGCTATGAGTGATCTGGAGTAATAGTAAAGAACTATTTTAGTATTGTAAAATTGTTTTGTTTCAAGTCATAACCATTGCATTATAACCTCCACCACTGCTTCGTCCAACCCAAGCCATTCCTTAATCTCTTCAACCAAGTAGCATCCATTTAATACTGCGATTAGCTTCTTGCAATCATACTATGTTGTGTCTTTGTGTAATCAGTTCTTAATCTTCCCGGCCTTCTCCATGTCTGCCTCTGCTAGTACTATTAAAACCGTCGAAGGTGAAGGTGTTAATCTGTTTAGGAGTTTATTGTCTATTATGTTTTTTTCACATTTTATTGCACTGGGTATGAATCAATTTGAATCATGTATGCACAGTATTGGATTCTCAAATCGTAACAGATCTTCTAAAAAAAAAAAAAAAATCAGTAAATCTAATACAATGCTTCTATTTCAATCCTTGGTAAAATTCAACCAATCAACTTAGCGTTTTCTCTATCAATAGAAGATCTTGAGGTTCAACGAAACATTTCTTTCTTATATAGTTAATTAAATTCAATCAAACTTACTCCAATTTGGACTTTACTATCTAAGAAGAGAAGATATTTATTAAATAATCATCCTTCAAACAATATCATTGACTATTGCTACCATCAGGACCAAAGAAAATTTATTATTTTTCAATCGCTAAGAAGGATCCACCGCTGTTTCTTATCTTTCATCGATAGTATAGACCAAATCACAACACCCTTTTGCACATACCAAGTGCCTGACAAATTGCCAATTCCCAAATCATGCATACTAGAATCCCTGTGAAGAGGCTCAATTTCTGCGTCTCTGCTTCACAGGAAGCATTTTTGGTGAATTTTAGTTGTGACATTGAGTATGGAATTGCATTATCTCTGTTTTCTCCCTTGTAATTGTTTTCTGATTGATTCTCTGTTTCATTAGAATTTATTTTGTATTAATAGGAGAAGAATATGGCCACATAAATTATTTGTTTTTATGGGACCAGCTATGTCATAAAAAAAAAATTTCCCCAAATTCATGAGGTGCAAAACAGAGTATAATCTTTAAAAATATTACTATAAACCTCTGTTTTCTTATTTTTCCTTTACTGAAGATCTCAAAATTGAACCTATGAAAAGAACTCCAAAAACACAGAGCTTAGAAACAACAATAAGAACTTCAGGTGTTTGTTAAAAATTGATTTGAATAACACTTTCCAGATTGGTTGCCGCTAACTTGAATAACTGTGATCCTTTTCACCGAATGGATGTGAATATATAAGAAATCTCAAATATATTAGATAGAAATTTGTTGTGTGCGTTAGAGGCCTTTTAATTCTTTTCTTTTAGCAAACATTGCTATTGACAGAGAAATTGTGTATGATTTCAATATAAGTAAATCTTCTCAGAAATTAGGTGATTTTGAGTGTGTAATCTAGAAGTTTTATTTTCAGTGTTAGGAGAATCTGCTGATCTTTTGTGTTGAGAGCATTACTATTGTTTCAGCATTATTCTGATAAAGTAGTAGTGTTTTGTAACTGTAAAATTATTATTTATTTTTTTGTGTTCAAATTACTTTAAGTAAGATATCTTGGGAAAGGGTGCCGAATATGGGTCACAGAGAAGGGTAAAATATAGTTTAATTTTACCTGCCAGTTGAAATCTGGTTGTTTTTATGCTTAGGCCTAAGCTTGTAAACACATAAATGAACTTGTGTTGGTTTTTGTACTATTTTCTCTGCCATATCTGTGTTTGTATTACTTTATGTGAGATGAAGTAGTCAAATCACAGCATGCACCAAATTCCTTTCCGACCCACTTGTGTCATTTTGATAAGTCACTCACGTAGGGTCGGTGAGCTCTTCATTTCAAGATGAGCCCTGAGGGAGCTAACCACTCCATGGTTGGGCAGATAAAATGCCTGAATCACATTTCTGTCTCAAACTATGCAGATGAACGACAGGCTATTCAATGGCATAGGAGACTTGAACATGCAGATGGATGACTGACAATCTGATGGCATGTATTTGGATATCTTGTACTTCTTCGACCTTCGGGTCTTATGATTATTGTATGTAAATTTATATGTAGTCATTTTATGTTTGACAGTATGGTCGACGTATTTCATGTAATTTTTTTATCATTGATGTATACTTCGACAGTTGGTCAAATTTTCTTATGTCATGGCAAGGATGGTCGATTGTATATGATCATTTGATGTAATTTCTGAATATATATGTAATTGTAATTAATTTTTAGTTTGAAAAGTCAATATGTAAATCTTAGACTTGTTCTGAATTTGACTATGTGAGTTTTTCAGTCTTTAGCTTACGTGTCTCTTTAGTCTATTTTTCGGTTCTTACATGTGGTATCAAAGCTAGGTTTAAAACACTCAGACCTTGGTCCTCTATTGCTAAGTTGTGTACTCATGCTTGGTGCAGGAAGTAATTTATCACCATGCAAACTAGAAATAGTAATAAGGGAGGATCTAGCAATGGACAAGGCAATGAGGAACAAAATCCAAGAATGGATGAAATCCTTAACCTCTTGACAGAACAAAGGAACCTCTTGCAAAAATAGAATAATTGTATGGATCAACTGGAACAGGATGCAAGAGGTAGACAGGATGAAGAGGAAAGAAGAAAGAGGGAAGAGGATCAGAGACTGGAAGCTCAATGGAAACAGGGAGAAGATCAGCGCTTGGAAGCACTGAGAAAGGCAGAAGAGGATAGGAGGAATGTAGAGCAGCAGAACCAAAATGTAGATCAAAGGAATAACAAAGAAAGAATAGCAGAGGAACTGAGTAGGGACCTCAAGAAGGTCATACCTCCTACATTCGATGGTAAGGCTATTGGTGATGCTGCTGAGGCATGGATAGTATCCATGGAAAAATACTTATGTGTCCGTAACCCTTCACCTGAATCTAGAGCAATGTGGGGTGCTTTTTAGTTAGTTGGTGAGGTAGGTACATGGTGGGACAATGAGATGGCTGAAAAGAGGATGTAGCCTGGTGAGATCTCATGGGAAGAGTTCCTAGTATTGTTTCGTAAGAGGTGGTTACCTCAGCTTTTTTATGACAGGAAGGTAGCTGAATTTCAAAATTTGATTCACGGAGTTCTGACTGTCACAGAATACCATGAGAGATTTTACCATCTGGTAAAATATGTACCTCAATACCAGCAAGATGAGCAGTTTAGAACCCGCAAGTTCATTCTCGAACTACGTCCAGAGATAGGATTAGAGGTAGATATGCATGAGCCCGAGACTATGGATTTTGCTTTCAGGAAGGCTTTGAGATAGGAGCAGAAGCTTAAGTAGGTACCTTCAATCTGAGTAAATCAGAGGAATAATGCATCTCAGGGATTTAAAAGGAAGTTTCAAGATAGTAAGCCAAAGGACACTGGTCATAAACAGGTGCAGAATATGAGAGGTAAGGGCAGAGGCAATGCTGGAAGGAACAACAACAATGGTAATCAAAATAAGAGAAATAACAGGAATGATAACAGGAAAGGTAAATCTGATGGTAAATAGGGACCTAGAGATGGTTGCTACACTTGTGGAGGTGACCATTATGCTAGTGTATGTCCTCAGAGATCAGCTCGTCGAGATGGGAAAGGACCTCAGACTCAACATCAGATTCATGCAGCAGTGAATAATAGACAAGCTGAATTCCAAGGAACACCTATCCAGATGGCCAGTAAGCTTTTTAGTCATGATATTTCTATTTTAATAGATACTGGAGCCACAGAATGTTTCATAGATCCTAGAGTTGCTTCTAAATTGCCAGTTAGAGCAGGATATATGTTAGAACCATGGATGGTAGAATATGGAAATAAGGCAGAGCATAAGGTTGAGCAATGTTTATCTTGTAGCGAGATTGAACTTCCAAATTTTCAAATGCAAGTAAACTTGTATGTTGCACCTTTAGGTTCTTATGATGTCATTTTGGGCATCAACTGGTTAACTGAACATAAGGCCATAGTGAACTGTAAGGATAAAATAGTAGAATGTCTTGATGATGCAGGTAAACCTGTATTACTCTTTTGTATGAAAAGGCCTCTTGAACTTAGATAGATTTCTTTCATGCAATTGAAAAAGGCAAAGAGAAAGGGGTGTATGCTATATGTGGCTTATGTCAAAGATTTGGACACACCCCCTAGTCTAGAAGATTTCCCTATTTTGCAAGAATTCAAGGATGTTTTTCTTGAAGAGTTACCTGAGTTACCTCCAAAGAGAGAATTTGATTTCTCAATTGATGTGATGCCTGG
Source organism: Chamaecyparis obtusa (assembly GCA_027943335.1). Classification (NCBI taxonomy): domain Eukaryota; kingdom Viridiplantae; phylum Streptophyta; class Pinopsida; order Cupressales; family Cupressaceae; genus Chamaecyparis; species Chamaecyparis obtusa. The sequence continues at coordinate 134,208 of BSBK01011228.1, forward strand.
AGCTAAACCTCAATCCAAGGCACCATACCATTGTATACACCTAAAAATGGTCATCTAGACTATTAGTCCCTTTTGCTAAAATCATAAATTGCTTGTGCTTGATCAAATCCTAGTCCTATCATTTATTTGATTATTTTCTATGGGTTAACCATCTTATCCTAAGTCTTTATTTATTAAAAGGAATATTTCCTCCCCTTTTATTAAATAAAAATCTCCACTTTTCTTCTTATCCTATGTTGCACAAATAAAGCATTTAATTCTTATTTATAAAGAAAAATAAAAGAAAAGCACTTTTTGTCTCACATGGACATAAAGTAAATGCTCAACATAAAGTAAATGCTTCTAATTTTCCTATTGGAGGATATTTGTGCACAAGGATCAAGCTTCTTTTTTTCTCCACTGTTGATTAAATCTTTTGCCTCTTAATCTCCATGGTCCATTGATTTTTCACCTCCTATAAAAGAAGAGCTCTCTTCCTCATTTGCACACACAAATTTTTATGCTATTGTTATGCTACAGGTTTTCTAGGTCATCTTGGAGCTTTTGGAGATATTCTTGCATCTAGGGTTTGAAAATTTGGAGCATTTTTGGCATTCATCTTGGATCTTCATCAACACTCTATCTTCTTGTCTTCATTCTTGCATCATCATGGCTTTCTTGCTTCATAGTTAGATTTATTTTCTTGCATAGTAGTTTCATTTTCATGGCATTCTTAGTTTAGATTTTCTTTATGCTTTAGATTAATTCATTGAATCTCTCATTGCATGGTTTACTAGCAAGGTTATTGGCTTAATAGCTCTAGCTGAGAGCATTCTTAAAACCCTTTGCACTCCATGCCTAGGGAGCTATGGATCGATTTGTGAGGGCTCATTCTTGAGTTTCCTTGCATGTAATGATTCATAGAAGTGTGGTCACATTTTTACCATACATTTTTGGTGCCCACCATGGGGCAACCCACTTTTTACATGCTATTTTTGATTATTTTTGGAGCTAACACTTGCTGGTTCTAATTATTTTTGGAGTTAACCCTTGTGCAGATTTGTTTGGAGATGGGAAACCCTAGATTTTAAAGATTTGATCATATCTACCAAACGGCTTGGTGGTTTTGGTCTGAAAATTTTTTGCAAGTTTGTGACATATCAGAGAAGCTCCAAAAAAAAAATTAGAATTTTCAGAGGTGATTTGTATTTTTTATGATTTTTTCTTATTTTTCATAAAAAATCAATTTCTGGCGCAAATCAGCATATTTTTTAGAAATTTTTACATTTTTGGAAATTTCTTGGAATTCTATAGGGGGTCCATTCACTGTGTTTTTTAATTTAGAGATCATATCATAGCTCATTTGGTTGATTTATAAAAACTGGTCTATTTTGGTAAAATGGCTCTCTAGGGCACAAATGAAGAGATTTTTCAAAAAATTTTACATTTCTGGAAAGCTCTCTATTTTTTGATAGAGGTCTCTTTTCTACATTTTTTATTTAGGATCTGAATTCATGTTGTAAAAATCAGATCTTGTTGACTAGGTCAAATGCAAAAAAAATAAAATTTCGTGATGGGTATGCACTTATTTTTCATTGTTCAATGCATGATATAAGTTATCATTTGGATTATTTGCTGGTTATCATTGCTCCTAGCAATTGATTTTCAGATCTAACTCTAGGGTTTGCATAAGTTGGATATACATTGCATATCTTGTTTGCTTGTTTTCTTGTCTTGTTCATTTGAAGATGCTCTTGCTTTCATGGAAAATGCTTTAAACAAAGCATTGGACTTGAGGTACTTTCTTCCATCTCTACAACATTTGGATCTTGGGATTAAAATTGAAAGTCTCATGTGTTTGGCTTGAGTGTTTACATGCTTTCATAGAACACATTTCAATTGATGCTCTTAATGGGAAATGAATGAACATAGATTTGCTTTCATACAAGTTTGTGTAAGTGAATGCTTATGTTTAAACCTTAAGTAATTCTTGGTTCCAATATCAAATATCTCATTGAGTGATTGAGGGCATGGATTCATTCCTTGTTTATATAAGGAGTTAAATGCACCACTTTGTGGACTCACTCTATGTTTGCTTGGAAAGTTAAATATTCCATTGATTCAACCCTTTGTCATTTGTGAGTAGTATTGATAAGCAACTTTAGATTACTTGTGATTGATCTAGATTGCTATCTTGGGTTATTGGACTCGCTAATCCGCCAGCCCCTCATTTCTGCCCCATAGTTGCAAGATCAGCACTACATTAAAGGGGAGTGGTCTACAGGAAAGAAGCGTTAAGTGCTCCACTTGGCAACCCTTTTGTGCTTTTTGGAACTCACTTGTTTTCTAAGGTGTGGACTCACTTTGAGTTGATGTGAGGAGTTAAATGTTCCACTTTTGGGCTCACTTTGAGTTGGTGTGAGGAGTTAAATGTTCCACTTTTGGACTCACTTTGAGTTGGTGTGAAGAGTTAAATGTTCCACTTTTGGACTCGCTTCACAATCACTTGAAGGGTTAAGTGTCCCACTTTTGGACTCACTTTGCATTTACTTGAAGAGTTAAGTGTTCCACCTTTAGTGCTCTAAATACTTTTGATAGTGAATTACTTAGCTTTTATTTTAAAAGGCCTGCTTGGGGACACACCACCTCAAGGGATGACCTTAACTCCTATGTTCCGGTGGAGTATAAATAGCGGGTGGTGAATCGAAAGACACCTCTCTTGGGAATTGAGTTTGATATCACTCTTGGCTAAGCCTCAAAGAACTTTATACCTTTGAGAAGTGAAGGAGGAGATTTGGGTTACCGTCTCCCCCCGGCTGTGTGATTTCAGATTCTTCTCATCTACAGATTTGGGCCTCACGTACCTTGTGTATATCAAGGACTCCTTAGAAAAGTCATATATATCCTTGTAGACAGCTTGATAAGGTGTTGTTATGTTCTAAGTACCTGCTAAAACATTTTCAAGAACATACACAAGTAGGATCTTTAAGGAGTAGATATACTAAGTCACTATTCTTGTTCATGTGCAAGGTTGCTTTGCCCCTTGCTCATTGTTTGAAGACAACTACTTGCTTGAACTCCTTGATTGCTATCTTATGTGCTTGATCCATGATAAAAATCTATTGATATACTTACTTGATCTTTTAAAATGCTTCAAAACTAAGATTTTTATATTCATTGGTCATAGAGTCGTATGACTCTGCAACAGTGTCACCCAAAACCTTTTTGTTGTCTTGTTGTTGTTGCAATCTAGAGCTGCTAAACTTGCATTTTAATCGGTCGTAGAGTGTCTTTTTCTGTTCTTACCTGAAGCTGGTCTATTATCTACATGTTTAGACTTGTTCTAGACTGAAACAAATGAGCTAAAACTATTGGATTTGAGCTTAACGAGTGCTACTCTTGATCACTTGTCACATCACGGTTACCTCTCTAGCTACTTGCTTATTGAGCTTCTTGCTCGCTGCTTGGCTTTAGTCAATTGATTACTGTAAGTGCTTGAGCACTTTTGACGAGCCATCTCTCTATTGTTCTACTTTGACAAGTGATCTTTATTAGATTTTCTTATCTCAAATCTGAGAAACTTTGTCTCATTCTATTAGTCAACCAACATCTCTTTTCATGCCGGTTACAACTCAGTCTCAATTTGAGCAGGAGAGTCATCCTCCATTCAATTACACACAGTTACCTTCTCCAACTAGACATTCCAAAGCACCCATTAGCAATGACAGTTCTAGTTCTGACCAATCTAAGAATTCTAAGGCTACCCCATGGTACAAAGGAGGTTTCCTCTTTTTCACATTCAAGACCCCCGGAAACACAGACAGTGTCTCACTCACTTTGACTGAACAAGAAAAATTTCAACTCTTGCAAGAACACTTTGAGCGTAAGGATAACCAAACACACTTAGAAAAAGAACACAATCAACAAAGGATGGATGCTGCTAGGCGCATGGCTTATAGAGGGACATTTCATGAGCAACCCGAGACTAGTAACTATGAGCATAGACCTCTTTTTATCAATGGAAACAATGGCAACAACATGCCACCAAGATCTCCAAGACCTACTTTTGGTATGCCTTCTTCACCTCCTAGACCTCCTCCCTCTCAACATGAGGCAGAGGCTGATGATGAGATTTCTAGTGAGGATCTTATGAGATTTGAACAAGATGTGGTCTCCCAACAAATGATGCATAAGCTTTTAGAGCATAACAACGATCAGTACTTTCAATATATGACTTCTAGAGGATACAAGCTTCCTCCCAGCTATGATGTCAGACAAATTGTCCAACAAAGAGTACCAACTGAATTGGAAGTTCTTCAAGAAGAATTACATCAGACAAATCAACGCCTTACCCAAATGGCATTAGAAAGAGAGCCTCCAAAGGTCTCTTTTGTAGAATCAATTTGTGCTCTTCCTTTTGATAAAGATCTATACATGGTCCCATTTCCTAAGGATATTGAGGTTCCTAAATATGACAAGTATGATGGAAATGGTGATCCTCATGACCATGTGCATCATTTTTATGCTCTTAGTATGGACTTTCTTCATGAAGACACATATCTTCTATGCTTATTCCCTCGAAGCTTAAGAGGCCAGACTTTAGAATGGTTTGCAAAATTGACACCACCTCTTAAGACTTTTGATGAGTTGGCTCAGCGATTTACCCAGCAGTACTCTTACAACATCCAACAACCTGTCACTGTGATAGATCTCGGTAATCTAAGACAACATCAAGGTGAGCCATTTGCAACTTACTTACAACGTTGGAGGTCATTGTATTCTTGATATCCTTGTCAGCTACCCGAAAGAGAAAAGATTGACATTTTCATCAACACACTTGTGCCTGAGCTATTTTATGATCTAAGGAAGCAACTGTTCTCCTCCTTCCATGACATGGTTGAAAGTGCATATCGGATTGAGGATGTGGCTATAAGAAAAGGGGATATTTTTATTAATAAAGATGCTAAAGGCAATGGTAAAGACAAGAACAAACCTTGGAATAAGAACAAGTATGTTGTTAATGATGGGGTTGTTGACGCTCCTAAAGTTAAAGAGCCTGCTTTCAATCTTTCCAATGCTATCTATGCAGAAAAACAACAAGAAGCTTCCAATGCTCATAGTGCTCCTAAACCTCAATATGCAGATAAGCCTAAGAAGTCATTTCGAAAGTGAGTCTATACCAAGTTGGCAGAACCATATGATGTGATCCTTAAGACTTTGGTTAACAATGGATATCTTACGCTTCCTGATAAACCTGGTAACTGGGATCCGATAAATAAGCCTAATTGGTGGAGAGAGGATCATTACTGCTATTATCACAAAAATAAGGGACATCCAATAGATAATTGTTTTAGGCTTAAGGATGATATTCAAGATCTTATTGAGAGTGGCACAATCTCCACTGATGGCTTAACTAAAAATTCTGATCACATAGCTTTCAAAGATCCTCTACCTAAGCATGATAAGGGGGAAACCTCTCAAGCACATAAGAAGAATCATGATGCTAAGATCAATTACACGTATCCTTCTAATGCACCTGTGATTAACATGGTAGAGCCTGTTGAGAGTATTCTTATGATGAGATCTCAAGATGATAATAAAGCCAATCATGGTAAGCAAAAGTTGGTCTTGCAAACACATGGTAGTTCATCTTCCCGAAGTGAGACACTGAATGTTGTTACTAGGGGACAAGCCAAGGTTGTCCTTAAAACTGTGCAAGATCCCAAACAAGCTTTGCCTTCCAAACAAGTGGCTCCTTCAGCCACCCCTAGCTATGATCTTGTCCAACATTTGCAAAAGACACCAGCACAAATATCTATCCTTGAGTTGCTTCGGTTATCCCCTTCGCATAGAGAGATTCTTGATAAAGCTCTACGTACAACATGTGTTCCCAATGACATTGATCCAGATCAATTTGAGGCTATGGTCAACCACATTTCATCTCCGCTATCTCTCTCCTTTTCTGCAGAAGATGACATATCTATTGCTCACCCACATAATCTAGCTTTACACGTTGAAGTTCTAGTCTACAATACCCAAGTCTGCCGAGTCCTGATAGACAATGGTGCAGGGTTAAATATTGTTTCTTTCAATGTCATACAACAATTGGGTTTGTCAGAATTGGCTGTGGATTCCAAGAAGAAGATTACTATAAAAGCTTATGATGAAGTGGAAAGATCTTCCAAAGGTCTTGTCACGCTGCCAGTCTAAGTGGGCCCTATCATGAAAGATATTAGCTTCCAAGTATTGGACATCCCACTCGCATATAACATTCTTTTGGGTCGTCCTTGGATCCATGACATGCAAGCTGTTCCTTCCACTTATCATCAATGTGTCAAATTTCCATACAATGGCACTGAAGTTGTGATTCCTGGAGACCATACTATTGCTATTAATGCTCTTGTTGCTGCTGAAAAATTTGTTCCTCACAATGAACCTTCTGTTGATCCTAGTACATCTCTAGTTGCTGCTGAGAAATCACTTAAGATGATGAGCCTTGGTATGGGTGAATATACACTGGGTTCCTTTGCTTCTATACCTATTTCTCCTAGGTCATATGGGAAACCTTCTGATCCAATGAAGCCTTCCACTTCTGCTATGGTGATCTTTGATACTTTTTTTCCTCCATCCATTCCTTTAGAGGTAGAACAAGAAGAACAAGCTGTCCAAGAGTGGATCTATAGAGATGATTCAAGAAATACTCCCATGCTCAGTAATTCAGACATAGATACAGATGAGTCACCACTACACACTATGGCTCAAATGGGAGAGGATCTTCCTTCTACTTCACTCCTTTGGAGAGAAGAATGTATATCTACTGATGATATGGCTGAGGCCTCTATGTCTAGAACCTATGTGCCTAAAGAATCATTGCACTATGATAGACAACGTCGCAACATTGCATGACAGCTACAAAGAGGTGATCTCTCACATAATGACATGAGTATCTCTACTTCTTGTCATCTTAAGCCTCTTCCAGAAGATCCTCCCATGATAGATATGGATGTTGATGTGGTTCATACCTCTCGTAACCCACCTAACATGGTTGATGGGTCTTGTGTGGGGTCTGATGAGTTTGTTCCTCGTATTGCCTTAGTGGACCATGCTGGTTCTTCTATGACAAGTCTAGATCTAGCTACTTTTGGAGCTTACTCTATAGGCTCAACCTCTCGTGTCACCAGAGATGACATCCTTCACATAAATACTATTGAACCAATCACTTCATTTCATCTCACATCAACACCTGTTACTTCTTCCACCAGCGAACTAGCCACAAAAAAGATTGAATCAGCAATCAAACATCATGGTCATCACGTCAAAAGAAAAGAGCAATGGTCGGATGGTGAAAACCACATTGTGGCAGTATCCGCACCTAAGAAAAGTAAAAATAAAAATCTGCTCAAAAATATTGATTATCAAATAAAAGATGACAAGCTGATTCTCTACAAAAAAATGATGCACTACTTCAAGCATGATCTCATATCTGTTACACTTCAACCCATTCCTAGAGCTAAGAACAAAGTTGGTAATGCCTTGGTTACTTCAACATCCATCTTACAAATGAAAAAGCATAAATTTCACTTCAAGTTCCTAGTGGATGAATTACGCTATCCTGCTCACAAATCTTGCAATCCTACCATCTTTTCATATCTTCCACCTCATATTCCTCCTGAAAATCCACCACGCCATTCCTTCCACCATCCCTTACACTTTTCCTTTGTCTCTGGTGACTTGTACAGGAAGGGTCTAGACATAACTCACCTTAAGTGTCTAGAAATAGAGGAGTCAGAAAAAGTACTAGCTGAAATCCACGATGGTATATGTGGATCACATTCTAACGATCCTCCGCTAGCTCAGACATTGCTTAGGGCTGGTTATTATTGGTCGAACTGGTTGAGACCTCCTATCATCACAACTGCAGCATTTGGACCTGGGGCCTATCAGTTCTCTACATCAAAGGAAGCAGATTCTTGATGCTCATTTCTGTCTGGGGCATCCTTTGTACATATTTTGTGATCCTAAAAAAATACCAAAAAAAATCATATATGATGTTGAAAAAATCCTAAAAATCATAAAAAGTACTGAAAAAATGAGCATCCTAGTGAAAACCTAGCAATAGGCGCTTTGATGCCTCACCAAAAAAATTCAAAAAAATTCAAAAATCAAAAAAAAAAAAATTTGAAAAAGTGCCTTGGTGAAAACCTAGAAACAGGCGCCTTGGTAGCAAAAATACAAAAAAATTATAAAAAGTCCTTAAAAAAAAAAAAAATTGCAATAAATCTATCAAGTGGTGAAAACCTAGAAACAGGCACTACTTGAGACCCTCTGCACCTTTGTCTATCAGTCTTGTGTGGCACTCCTTCGCTCCACTTCTCACTTTGTCTCTCCTAGCCTGGAATTGACTCTTGTCTTAGTCTAGGGGGAATACATCATTTTAAGCTTATCTTGGGTCTCTTTGGCGTCTGGGTTTCTTAGGCACCTCGCAAATAGTGTTCTTCAACACTACCTTAGCGTCGAGTGTTTCTTAACACTTATCAGATATCCTACTTGCAGTCTAGATGATGTAATATTTCTCACTGGCAGATGCGATACTCAAAGTTTGACTCTATGACCAACACACATGCACTTAAACAATCAACTTGTTGAGATATGATGACTTTATTTTTCTTTGTTTGCTGTCTATGATGATTTCTTTGATGAGTGGTCTCTCCCTGAGAAGTTTTCGATGATGCATCACTAGAAGACTGAGGGTGTGAGAACATGTTTTATTTCTTTATCTGCTTGTGGGTATATTTTGTTGATCCTAACTATCATGAGCATTTATGCTGGTCTTACTTGACACTATGGACCTACAAGGTATTATCCTTGACTGTTTCACAAGTGCATGCTTATAGCCATCTTGACTTTCTTGTGTCTTGATGCGAGCATAATCTTGCTATATCAAACTTAGGTAATCTCACTGCACTAGTCATCTTGACCTACATGTCTTTGATGCCTAGGTGGGATTTCCATATTTCTATCTGATATAGATCATATTCATATCCACATAGTTATGATAGTGTGCATTGTATGATCTTACGGTGCTACCTAACACTCAATGATGATAATTAGATGTCTATTGGCTTTGTAACCTTGCAAGTAAACCACTTCTCATGTAGCTTGCATTCTTAAGTTCATGTTAGTTAGTTTTGCATCTTGCATATGGAGAGAGCTCTTCTTTATCTTTCGTGGACTTGTTAATCAACTGCGCTCACCTTTTGCTTCTTCCTGATCATGTCTTTCACTTCTTGTCTTTCATATCACATCATTTTCCTTTCATTTTGGGATCCAAACCGAAATCCGAGTTCACCTTGATCACCCAACTCATCTTTTTCCTTCTTCCATGTAGTTGGTTAACCTTTTGAGGCCTGATCCTTTGATCTTAGCTGGGGCATTCTTCACCTCTTCATCTCCATCTCTCTCACCCTTCCCATCTTTCATTCACTTTCAAATCCCAAGTTCAAATCCCCCTCCGTGGTGTTTACGGGTTGAGGGACCGATAGGTTCATGCCCCGTGTCTCATGTGTGGGGCATACCCTCACTACTTGATGGTTGTTCTATTCTCTTCAGCTTCAATTATGATTTCTAGTGATTTGATCATGTTGCTCTTGCTTCTGCATTCCCTCCACCTGGATTTCACTTTCAATCCCGAGGGGGCAGACACATCATATCTTATTGGTTATCTCTTTCCTAAGTGTTCAGTACTGTCGCTACCAGGCTGACCATGCAGGATTTTCTATCTCTCTGCACTTCATTCTTTGGAGTCAGATCGCTATTTGCTTTCCTTCTTGGCTATCTGCTTGCCTTGTTGGCTATCTCTTGCCTTCTTGGCTGATCTATTCTTTGATGTAATGTGTTACCAAATCGATCACACATTAGTCAAAGAGGGAAAAATGTATACACCTAAAAATGGTCATCTAGACTATTAGTCCCTTTTGCTAAAATCATAAATTGCTTGTGCTTGATCAAATCCTAGTCCTATCATTTATTTGATTATTTTCTATGGGCTAACCATCTTATCCTAAGTCTTTATTTATTAAAAGGAATATTTCCTCCCCTTTTATTAAATAAAAATCCCCACTTTTCTTCTTATCCTATGTTGCACAAATAAAGCATTTAATTCTTATTTGTAAAGAAAAATAAAAGAAAAAATAAAAGAAAAGCACTTTTGTCTCACATGGACATAAAGTAAATGCTCAACATAAAGTAAATGCTTCTAATTTTCCTATTGGAGGATATTTGTGCACAAGGATCAAGCTTCTTTTTTTCTCCACCGTTGATTAAATCTTTTGCCTCTTAATCTCCATGGTCCATTGATTTTTCACCTCCTATAAAAGAAGAGCTCTCTTCCTCATTTGCACACACAAATTTTTATGCTATTGTTATGCTACAGGTTTTCTAGGTCATCTTGGAGCTTTTGGAGATATTCTTGCATCTAGGGTTTGAAGATTTGGAGCATTGTTGGCATTCATCTTGGATCTTCATCAACACTCTATCTTCTTATCTTCATTCTTGCATCATCATGGCTTTCTTGCTTCATAGTTAGATTTCTTTTCTTGCATAGTAGTTTCATTTTCATGGCATTCTTAGTTTAGATTTTCTTTATGCTTTAGATTAATTCATTGAATCTCTCATTGCATGGTTTACTAGCAAGGTTATTGGCTTAATAGCTCTAGCTGAGAGCATTCTTAAAACCCTTGCACTCCATGCCTAGGGAGCTATGGATCGATTTGTGAGGGCTCATTCTTGAGTTTCCTTGCATGTAATGATTCATAGATGTGTGGTCACATTTTTACCATACAACCGTATGACCACTACTAAAATGCATGAGTTGAAGCTACAATTGCAAGAACTCTTGGATAAAGGGTTTATACGCCCTAGTGTTTCACCATGGGGAGCTCCAGTGATCTTTGTAAAGAAGAAGGATGGTACCTTACGATTGTGCATAGATTATAGAATGCTCAATAAGGTTACTATAAAGAACAGATACCCTCTTCCTCGGATAGATGAACTTTTTTATCAAATGAAGGGAGCAACTGTGTTCTCCAAAATTGATTTGAGATCTGGATATCATCAGCTCCAGATCAAGGAGGAGGACATATCCAAAATAGCTTTCAGGACAAGGTATGGACACTATGAATTTGTAGTCTTACCTTTTGGTTTGACGAATGCACCTGCAGCTTTTATGAATCTTATGAACAGTGTATTCAGGGATTGTCTTGATAAGTTTGTTGAGATATTCATTGATGACATTTTGATTTATTCTAAAAATATGGAGGAACATGAGGAACATTTGCGGATAGTTTTACAGCGTCTGAGAGATAAGAAGTTGTATGCTAAACTATCAAAGTGCTCTTTCTATAAGAAGGAGATTCATTATTTGGGCCATATCATTTCTGTAGATGGAATTGCAATGGATCCAGCAAAGATCAAAGCTATTCTTGAGTGGCCAACTCCTCAAAGTGTGAGTGAGGTAAGAAGTTTTATGGGACTTCCAGGTTATTACAGAAAATTTGTGGAGGGATTCTCCAAGATTGCAGCTCCTATTACATCTCTTCAGAGGAAAGGGAAAAGATACGAGTGGACTGAGGTATGTGAGAGAGCATTCCAGTTATTGAAACAAAAGCTCACATCCGCTCCTATCTTGATTATACCAGATCCTACTCGACACTTCACAGTTATCATCGATGCTTCAGGAGAAGGTCTTGGTGGTGTTCTTATGCAAGATGGCAAGGTAGTGGCTTATGAGTCATGGAAACTAAAATAGTATGAGGTTAATTATGCACCTCATGACTTGGAACTAGTAGCAATTGTTCATGCTCTAGTGATGTGGAGACATTACCTTTTAGGTAAACCATTTGAGTTAAAGACAGATCATATGGGACTTAGATACATTTTCACCCAACCTAATCTCAATGGTAGACAAAGATGATGGTTGGATTTTCTGAGTGAGTATGATTTTGGTATCAAGTATATCAAGGGAAAAGAGAATAGAGTAGCAGATGCTCTTAGTAGGAGAAGACACATTTCTGCTATATCTACTTCTAGAACACGGTTGAGAGAACATGTGTTAGAGAATCTTGCAGGGGATGACCATTATGAGATGGTTAAGATAGCCCTACTTGCAGATCCATCAGATCATCATTTTGATGGATACACCTTTGAGAGTGATGGTATCATGAGATACCATGGCAGGACGTACATTCCTAACTGAGCAGGGTTGAGGAAAGTGGTTTTGGAGGAAATGCATTGTAATCCTTTTTCAGGACATCCAGGGGTAAACAAGATGATTGCCGATATGAGATCGTTGTATTTTTGGCCAGGGCTTAAGTGAGATGTGACCTCTTTTATAGCCCAGTGTTTGGAATGTCAGTGAGTTAAGGCTAAACACATCCATCGAGCAGGACTTTTGTATCCACATGATATACCAGAGTATAAATGGCAAGTCATCAGTATGGATTTTATCCAGGGTCTACCCATGACACGATGCAGGCATGATGTAATCTTGGTTGTAGTTGATAAACTAACCAAGGTGGCTCACTTTATTCTAGGGAGCTTGAGAGATGGATCATTGGCTTTGGCCAAAAAGTTTGTCCAGGAAATTTTCAGGTTGCACGGGGTACCTGAGACTATCATATCAGACAGAGATCTACTAGAATGACATCAAGGTTTTGGACAACCTTGAATGCATCTTTGGGAACTAGGTTGAATTTTAGTACTGCTTATCATCCTCAGACAGATGGACAGACTGAGAGAGTGAATCAAGTTATTGAAGATTTGCTCCGAATGTACTATATGGATTAGCAGTATAAGTGGGAAGAGTATCTTCCATTGGTGGAGTTTTCTTACAACAACTCTCACCATGCTTCTTTGGGAATGGCACCTTTTGAGGCACTTTATGGATGGAAGTGTTGCACTCCTATCAGTTGGGATAGAGTAGAGGATAGGATAATTATTGATCCTGATATGTTGAAAGAAATGGAAGAACAGATGACTTTGATTTGTACTCAGCTGAAGGAAGTAGCTGATAGACAGAAGAGTTATGCTGACAGGAATCACACTTTTAGACAGTTTCACGAAGGCGATAAGGTGTTTTTGCGTGTGAGACCACATAAAAGCTCAATCTCTTTTGGCAAGGCTTCAAAGCTTGCACCGAGATATGTGGGTCCTTTTGATGTTTTGGAGGTCATCAACCCCATTGCTTACAGACTTGCTCTACCGCCAGCTCTTGCCAGAATCCATAATGTTTTTCATGTTTCCTTGTTGAAACCCTATCATCCAGATGCATCTCATATTCTTGATTGGCATGCATTATAGGTTCAGGATCTGGGGTTGGTGTTGGTGCAGCCTACCCGCCTCATTGATCAACGTACCATCAGGGTGTGTGATAGAGATATCTTGCAGTATAAGGTCCAGTGGGACCAATTCTCTGTTGACAGTGCTACCTAGGAAGATGCAGAAGACATGCATAGATCTTTTCCGCAGTTATTTGTTTAGATTTACTTTCTGTTATGCTTAAGCTTTAAGCTTTGAACTATCTTTATGTTTTCCATAAGACATCGGGTCTATGTTGTAACCCGATTTGATGTTCTTAGTTATAGAACTATCTATGTGATTTGATGTTTTAGTTATAAAACTTTCTGTGTGACTATTTTACTTATGGTTTTTAGACTTATGATCAGCTTGGTCAATGGTTTGACAACCTATGTTGTACTAAATAAATGATATGGACATACTTTCAATATGTTTTTCTGTTGAATTTATGATGAAATGTTTAAATGAAATGAAAGTATGAAGTAGTATGTGGAATTTTTAATTTCATTATGTATCATTGCTTATGATGAAATGAAATGATGAATTTGATATGAAATTTAAATTCGATTATGGGTTTAATGCAACTAACTTACTGATGATCTTTTGAGTTTGAGCATGCATGACAGGAGATGAAGGCAGAAATGTGATTGAGGTAGAGTGTATTTATCTTGACGATAGGGGTGAGATTGGAAAAATGGTTGCAAGCACACACCACTTAGATTTTTCTAAATCTTATAAACTTCTTGATTTATTTCGTAAGAGAATGTTTGGATAAAATAATAAGAATAGATTTTTTTCTCATCCTTGTTCGAGTGTTTGTGCTATTTTGGATGTGAATATTTTGAGTTTAAACTTGTTATCAGAATATGGTTATTTTCTAACTTCTTCATAAGGCATCAGAGACGATGCATTTTCTTAGAGGGGAAGGATGTCACAACCATTTTTCTTGTTTCCTAAATTATCGACAAGAATTATTTATCTAAGACCATGTTAACTGTTAATTTTGAATTTCACAGTAAGACTTGGTAAGTTTTTGATCTTTTTGCTAACTATCTAAAAATTGGAGGATTCAACTCCCAAGGTGACACATCTGCAGTTATTATTATTGCATCTAAGAGTGGTGGGTAATTATTATGGAACGTGCACCTTAATTTAGGTAGTTGGTTTATGCACTCATTATTAAGGGGAAAGAGGATTACGGTTGTCACACTTTTCTTTCTCGAAAGTTTTTGGAAGAGCACGCTTACAGAGAAATTGGGGAAGAGCGCACAGGAGAAAAGAGAAAAAAAAAAGAATGAAAGGGGAGAGCAAGTAGCAGATCAGAGAGGAATTCAACCGGTTGAGATGGGAGGAGAAGCTTCATCACTTGAAGAAACTCTCCACTCTTAACCAGGTTCCTGTCACTCTTTTTCAACTTGAAGATAATTACAGTATCTGTCTTGTTTTGTTTTTATGCGCAATTGAGTGTTAGAAGTTGCAAGGAAATGTTATTTTGATTGCATCTTTTATCTGTTGATTGTGCAAGTATTTGATTATACTCTACTCCAACGCTATGAGCGATCTAGAGTAACAGTAAAGAACTATTTTAGTATTGTGAAATTGTTTTGTTTCAAGTCATAACCATTGCATTATAACCTCCACCGCTGCTTTGTCCAACCCAAGCCATTCCTTAATCTCTTCAACCAAGTAGCATCCATTTTATACTGCGATTTGCTTCTTGCAATCATACTGTGTTGTGTCTTTGTGTAATCAGTTCTTAATCTTCCCGGCCTTCTCCATGTCTGCCTCTGCTAGTACTGTTCAAACCATCGAAGGTGAAGGTGTTAATCTATTTAGGAGTTTATTGTCTATTATGTTTTTTTCACATTTTATTGCACTAGGTATGAATCAATTTGAAACATGTATACACAGTATTGGATTCTCAAATCATAACAGATCTTCTAAAAAAATAAAATAAAATCAGTAAATCTAATACAATGCTTCTATTTCAATCCTTGGTAAAATTCAACCAATCAACTTAGCATTTTCTCTATCAATAGAAGATCTTGAGGTTCAACAAAACATTTATTTCTTATACAGTTAATTAAATTCAATCGAACTTACTCCAATTTGGACTTTACTGTCTAAGAAGAGAAGATATTTATTAAATAATCATCCTTCAAACAATATCATTGACTGTTGCTACCATCAGGACCAAAGAAAATTTATTATTTTTCAATCGCTAAGAAGGATCCACCGCTGTTTCTTATCTTTCATCGATAGTATAGACCAAATCACGACACCGTTTTGCACATACCAAGTGCCTGACAAATTGCCAATTCCCAAATCATGCATACTAGAATCCCTGTGAAGAGGCTCAATTTCTGTGTCTCCGCTTCATAGGAAGGGTTTTTGGTGAATTTTAGTTGTGACATTGAGTATGGAATTGCATTATCTCTATTTTCTCCCTTGTAATTGTTTTCTGATTGATTCTTTGTTTCATTAGAATTTATTTTGTATTAATAGGAGAAGAATATGGCCGCATAAATTGTTTGTTTTTATGGGACCAGCTGTGTCATAAAAACAAAATTCCCCAAATTCATGAGGCGCAAAATAGAGTATAATCTTTAAAGATCATTACCATAAACCTCTGTTTTCTTATTTTTCCTTTACTGAAGATCTCAAAATTGAACCTATGAAAAGAACTCCAAAAACACAGAGCTTAGAAACACCAATAAGAACTTCGGGTGTTTGTTAAAAATTGATTTGAATAACACTTTCCAGATTGGTTGCCCCTAACTTGAATAACTGTGATCCTTTTCACCGAATGGATGTGAATATATAAGAAATCTCAGATATATTAGATAGAAATTTGTTGTGTGCATTAGAGGCCTTTTAATTCTTTTCTTTCAGCAAACACTGTTATTCATAGAGAAATTGTGTATGATTTCAATATAAGTAAATCTTCTCAGAAATTAGGTGATTTTGAGTGTGTAATCTGGAAGTTTTATTTTCAGTGTTAGGAGAATCTGCTGATCTTTTGTGTTGAGAGCATTACTGTTGTTTCAGCGTTATTCTGATAAAGTAGTAGTGTTTTGTAACTATAAAATTATTATTTATTTGTCTGTGTTCAAATTACTTTAAGTAAGATATCTTGGGAAAGGGTGTCGAATATGGGTCATAGAGAAGGGTAAAATATAGTTTAATTTTACCTGCCAGTTGAAATCTGGTTGTTTTTATGCTTAGGCCTAAGCTTGTAAATGCATAAATGAACTTGTGTTAGTTTTTGTATTATTCTCTCTGCCATATCTGTGTTTGTATTACTTTATGTGAGACGAAGTAGTCAAATCACAGCATGCACTAGATTCCTTTCCGACCCACTTGTGTCATTTTGATAAGTCACTCGTGTAAGGTCGGTGAGCTCTTCATTTCAAGATGAGCCCCGGGGGAGCTAACCACTCCGTGGTTGGGCGGATAAAATTCTTGAATCACATTTTCATCTCAAACTATGCAGATGAATGACAGGTTGTTCGATGGCTTAGGAGACTTGAACATGCAGATGGACGACTGACAGTCCAATGGCGTGTATTTGGATATCTTGTACTTCTTTGACCTTCGGGTCTTATGATTATTGTATGTAAATCTGTATGTAGTCATTTTATGTTCGACAGTATGGTCGACGTATTTCATGTAATTTTGTTATCATTGATGTATACTTCGACAGTTGGTCGAATTTTCTTATGTCATGGCAAGGATGGTCGATTGTATATGATCATTTGATGTAATTTCTAAATATATATGTAATTGTAATTGATGTAATTTATTTTTGGTTTGAAAAGTCAATATGTAAATCTTAGACTTGTTCTGAATTTGACTATGCGAGTTTTTCGGTCTTTAGCTTACGTGTCTCTTTAGTCTATTTTTCGGTTCTTACACATTGTCATTTAAGTGTAACTTTTTATTAGTAGCTTCAACTTGCTATTCTTCAACCTATTATTGTAAAGTGTTCTACAGTTGATCACTTTGTGGAGTTTTTAGTGTTCTAATGGAAAGCTACAACTGACTTTTACTTGATTCTCTATATAATTAATTGTTCTGCCCTTATGAACTGCTCATGTAATTTATTATTTCTTTCAATTAAAAAAAACCTAAAGAACACCTAACAAATGTTTAATGGTCTCTGTCTATTTCTGTAAGGACATTTAACCCTTGACTAGACATTTCCCCACAAACAAGCCTTGGGTAGAGAATACAGTAGGGACAGTGGGTACAAAAATTAAACTCATGAATACATATTTTATTTCAATCTATTTAAGATGAAGAGACCATCTCTCATTTCTTGAGAATGAATGAAAAGACCATCTCTCATTTAATATAATATGTCACAGCCATTCAATGTTAAAAGAAATTTCCAATAGTTAGCTTTGAAACCTGAGGTAGCTTTTACCCATTGATCCAAATTTGTTAGCAGCAAATTGAGCCAAAGCATTTCCTAATAGACTAGCATCCCCACCATATAGCTTAGCTTTGAATCGAACACTCTCAACTTCACGCCTAATAGTAAATTAAAAAAATTAGGGTACTATAGAGTACCGCTTAATGTGGGGCTATGAATTGCCAGGAGGGTTGAACCCGTGCCATAGCGAGAGCAACAATTAATGTTTACAATTACGCTGCACTTGATCAACCAGTATCCTATCCTTGAATTATAATATAAATCAATACGTTGTAATGGCGTAGATGAATAGGATAAATTCTAAAAAAATTGGCTTCCCCTTCTTTTACAAAAGGTAAGTTAAGTAGTACCAAATGGAAGTGCAATAGTGAATAGTAAGATATATATGTTAAACAAGAGCTGTGTTACAGCAGGAGTCTAGTCTCATAGGAAAGAAAATCATGATTAAGAAAAAAATTAAAAGACAAATTGAGAAGTTGTAAGATAGAGTTATATACTAAGAAAATAAAGGAATTATATCTAGGGATTGATTAACACATTGAATTAATTAATTTGATTAGGGTTATCATTTAGCGTTAGCGTCTTGAGTCTCGTTTAGATTTATTATTATGATTAGGGTTAGGGTTTAGTGTTAAGGTTGGGTTTATGGTCATGGTTATGAGGAGAATTATGGTTAGGGTTAGGGTTTTGATTATAATTATTATAGGATTATGTTTAGGGTTTACATCAAAGTTAGAGTTAGGGTAGGGACTAAGTTTAAAATTATGATTAGGATAAGAGAATGGTTGGGATTGGAATTATTATTATGATTCTGATAGAATAATAGTTATGTTAGATTTAAGTTCAAGATTAGGATTAGCATTAATGTATCATGGCTATGGTTTAATGTGTCATTTAGTATTATAATTTATATCATGTTTAGGGTTAGCATTAGGATTAGAGTTTGGTATAAATTTATTATATTAATTATGTTAGGGTTTAGTGTTAAGGTTAGGTTTATGGTCATAGTTACAAGTAGAACTATGGTTAGGATTAGGATTATGGTTAGGATAAGTGTTTAGGTTTAGGGTTAGGATTATAGTAAGGGCTAGAGTTTACATCACTATTAATATTTTGATTAGGGTTAGGGTTCATGTTTAAGGTTAAAATTAGTTGATTATGGTTAGTGTTATTGATAGAATTAGAGTCTAGGGAATAGGTTTAGAATTATAATTTTGGGTTTACAGTTATGATTATGGTCAAGGTAAGGGTTTACATCATATATAACATTATGGTTAGGTTAGGTTGTGTGATTGGGGTTTACATCATTATTAGAGTTTTTATTAGGGTTAGGAAACCTTTTAAAATTAGGGTTAGGATTATGGTAATGGTAAGGGTTTACATCATAGATAATATTATGGTTAGGTTAGGGTTTTTTATTAGGGTGAGGATTTATGGTTTGGGTTTGGGTTAAGATTAAGGGTAGGTTTGAGATTACGGTTAGGGTAAGCTTTTACATAAAGTTTAGTATTATGATAAGGGTTATGATTTTTATTAGGGTTAGGATTAGGGTTCATGGTTTATCTTTCCTAATTACAATCATAATCAGTACTTAAATCTAATTTAATCCTAATCCTTACCCAATTCTATTTAAAATTCTAACTTTAATCCTATTTTAGTTATAATTGTAATCATGATTATAACCCTATTTATAATCATATTTCTAATATTGGTCGCAATATTTATCATATAACCCTAACTTAGATATAATATTTAGATCTAATAGTTTTTATTGTATATAATTTCGTAAGACACAATTAAAGAGTAGATTGTATCCTTTATTTGTGATTCATCACTATTGTCTTGGTAAGGGATTCAAACTATATTTTGTAACATTTGTAGATCACTATTGCCTAGACCACTATCATTGAATGGTATCAATACATATGTTATTGATTTTGAGATGCTCTTTGATTTTGTGTCATTCAATGGTTCCTTTAATGATGATATAATGGATTTTTGCATTCTAACAATTTATGCTTCTAGTGGAAGGGACATGCACACATATGAGGCTTTGTTACATCAATTAATTTTATCCATTTTATTTTTTAAATATGTCATTTAGTAATGTATTTGTTTCTATAGAAAAGTATATTTCTAAATCTATCAAGTATTTGTTTATATTGAAATATATATTTCAAACTCTAATTTTAACAATTTAATTCTTGTTGGAAAAGACATATATTACATATTGACACACCTATTACATCATAAAAAGTTGCAATTGTCTAACTATATTGTATCTTAAATTTGTAATATTATAATGCATTTGGTGACAACAATAAATTTAATTCACTATTGTTTGATTATTATATAGCTTATACAAACATTTAACAAAATAATAAAATAAAATTCATTTTAAAGTAAAATTGAAAAATATAATAATAAATTATCTTAATAAAATAAAACTTAATAAAACATAATAATGAGTTACCTTAATAAAACATTATCATGGAATTTTGAAAGATATTTTTTATAGGTTTTTGACTCTTCAAATTTAACCTACAAAAAATCTTATTGTTGATTGACAAAATTTTGCTTCCACAAAATCTTGCTATAGGCTTGGGTAAATTAACCTTAAAAAGTATGCTTTGACTCAAATGCCAAAATTAGCCTTAAAAAGTATGCTTTGACTCAAATTTTGCTTCGGTTTTCATGGACTTCCACGACTTTTAATTTGGCACAAGTTGGCAGAGTTGAATTAACCAGGTTGGACACTTGTTCGATGCTTTTGGAGAAATAAAACTAAATAGCATTTACTCAAAAGTAGTAAAAAAAAAGTTCATACTCCGAATGAAAAAATACACACAAAAATTGATATTGGTTAATATTGCCCCAATATTTTATATTATCTTATCCATTGCATTCAATAGTGCAGATATGCATCTTCTTTAAATTTCTCTTGCAACATTTTCAAAAAGCTTAAAAGCAGATGGAACTGCCGAAGGAATTATTTGTATAGAATGGACAAGCTTGAACATTAAATATAATATAAAATATACATTTAATATTTTTCTCATACACAAGCATATTCTTCACAATCGTCAACGAGATGGAAATAAACATCAAAATAAATGTATTCTCTGTATTCTTCGCCAAAATTAAGGCATCAAACATTTACATTCTGCATCACAGACCACCATACCATATCTAGTATTGCATTTGATAAGCTTTAATTTGTTGATGACCTTACAAATATAAAATCACCATTAAAATTGAGATACTCCTCTCACTAGACTGATCAAATGATTGTACGCCAACTTTCTTTAAAATCACCCACACAAAACCAAGCAATCAAAAACAAATGCCCTCATTTGGACAGCTGAAAAGAAATTAAAAAAAAATTTAAAACTATGTGAAAAGAATCGAACCTGACTACCACACCGCTCCAGAGAAACCCATTTGAGGCATAGCAGAAGCCGTGACAGGCACAGTAGGCATCGCCATGAGTACACTTCAAGACCTTCAAGAGATTACCTTAGCAAGCACATATCTTCTCATTCTCCTCCCCGAAAATGATACTGTCATTACCATAGCAGACAAAAATCCAAATCATCTTCAACTGAAAGGTCACGAGATCGAATCCCAATCCGACACAGTTTCAGAGAAACACGTTTGAGTTGTGGCAGAAGTCGTAACAGACATAGCAGGCATCACCATCGCCATGAATACACTCCAAGGTCTAGGAGAAATTACAATTTCGAGACAAGGAATGAAATACCAATAGTATGGAATGATCGGTCATGTCCATTGTTACTTTAAAAACATTTTATCAATAGCCTCAATGTCAACATATTACCAGATGAAGCACACAGCAGGTACAAACCCTACCTGTGCCCACTCAAAAAAGCCCTTTTTTTGCTACTCATAAAGATGACCAGAGGTTAAAAGATATGTACCATCGTTCCCACATGGAGACCGCCATTAACAAAAGGAATAAATATGCAAATTCACTGGTGAAAAACTTATTCAAAGATAGTTGGGCTTATGATTTTGTTGAGAACTGATTGTACATATATCATCAGCACTCGATTGTCGATAAGCAATCCCCAAAAAAACAAAATCAAAACGCTAGTATGAAACTGTTAAAAGGTAGATAATACAATGGGATCTGACTGACGTGCAAGTTTTCATCTAAACACGCATTGAATGCATTCAGCCTTGCGAATTTTCTTCATTTCCCTGAATTTAACACAACAAAATAATCCTTCTGAACAACCAAATTGAATCACAGGTATGAAACACCATATAGTGTAGAAGAACAAAATAATTTTATAACAAATAAGCCGCACTGCACTCCCCTAAATGTCTTCTGGACACCATCCGAATCATGTGAACTGATATGGAGGAGAAAGAAATAAAAACTAGGGTTTCGTTTAGGGTTTGTACTGTAAACTAGTAAATAAATATTTTCTCTCTTACTTTTTAACTGATTAGACAATTTTTGTATTTTTCAGAATGAAAAAATAATTTAACCCTTAGCAAAAATAGGAGCAGCCAATAAGAAAAAAGAAATATTATTCTAAAAATTCAAAATATAAAACAAGGCACTTCAAACATTAGAAATTATGTTTAATATTTTGCATAGGCACTATTTTTTAGGCAAAGTAATAGCAGTTAATCACTTGAAAACATAAGTCTCAGCCTATAGATAGGCTAGAATAATAATATGTTAGAGAGTACAATTAAAAGAAAAGTCAAGTCATAATAATATGTAGTATGTCATAATAAATATAATTTGACACATGAAATCTTTATCATAAATTTTCTAGGATCTTTCATTGTACTAGTAGCTTTTTAGCAAAATAAAGAAAACAATTAAGTTATGAAATTACTTATAGTGAATAAATTTGATCTTAATGATTGATATGTCTTCTTTGTTGACCTTTAAATAACTCACATTAACTCTATCCATAATGTTAACCCTTTCATCCTAATACTAATCGAATGCGACACCCTGCCACTATCTCTAATCTTAATCTAAATAATTCAATTCATAGAAGATGATAATCCAATCCCTTTTCACTTTACAACTTTCTCCTTTTGGATTCACCAATTTGATTGAAATATTTTAAAAGTATATAAATTATTAAATGACATGTAAACTATTTTTAAATTTTTATACCACCTATTATATATACCTATATACCAATAGATTTTTCATGTATCCACCCTTTTTCACTTCACAACTTTTCACTTTTGGATTGTTCAACACCGACTCACACCTTGCCTACTCGCTCTGCATGAACTCCTAAGGGTCCTCTCGTACAAGAGTAGTGATAGTGTATTTTATGGGGAATGTGTTTTGGAATTATTTGTGCTGGAAGAAAGCATTGATGCCAAGTACTTGGGTGGTTCGAGATCAACCCAAAGAAAGAAGTACACAAGAACAGAGTTGAAAGGATGCAGCGAGTTGAGTTAAATTAATCAAGAAATTCATCATCCCTATTAGAATTGTAGGGGAGCCTTTAGAACTATAGAACTACAACTTTGGGGGTAGGGGGGGCTAGAATAACCATGTAGGGGGATTAAGTCTTTGGGGGGTAGTGCCCCATATCTATACGGGGGGGCCTTCTCCACCCACTTAGGATAGTAGAGCAACGACCCATACAATTTTAGGGGCCTCGCCTACCTTGGAAAGAGATAGATGGGAATAAAGGACTTACCCTAGCATATTATAGATTAGATGGCCTAAAGAAAATACAATAGAATCCTCCTCATATAGGCCCGTCATGAATTATAGACAAAATATATGTATTTGTAGCCCTTCTCTTGCACTCTATCTACCTCTCTCTCCATCCATCTCTAAACATGTCTCCCTCTCTCTATCCATCTATGTATCTCTTCTTCTCCATCCTCATGTACATTTATATTTCCTTGTCTTTCCATCTTTGTCCCTTCATATTTATTCTTCCAACTTTCCTTTATCTTTATCTCATTATCTCTTTAACCCTCTCTACCCCTATATCTCTCCATCTCTGTATGTTTCTCTATATATCATTTACTATCTCTATCTTTACCTTTCTAATATTTATGTCTTCCTTCTCTAATTATGCTTCTCTCTTTTCTCTCTTTATATGTCCCTCTCCTTCCTCCATCTTCATTTCTATCTCTATCTCCTTACCCACCCTTCCCTCCTTAATTTCTCACTCTTTATCTCCTTTACCCTCTCAATCTATCTATCTCTCTTTATTTTATTTGGTCTTTTATTTGTTTTTTCCTTCTTTGTCCTCTTTTATATTTTTATTTTTTTATTTTTTATTTTTTAATTTTCTTGTGTGTTTTTATTTGATGGTTGTTTCCTCCTTTTTTCTTCTTATGTTTCTTTATTTATTTACTTCTTTTTTTAATTTTATCTACCCTTTTGGTCATTTCCTTGTTTTATTTTTTTTCGTGTCTTATAGTGCTTATTTGTTGTCCTAGTTAGCTCTCTTAACTTTTTTTTTTCTTCCTCCTACCTTGGACCATGTGCCACCCACCCTCTCCTCATTTTTTAGTCAAGGTTTGGTCTGCAACTAGACATCTCTTGTTTCTTAGCTCTATTATCCTAATGATGGTTCATGGAGTGTGATTCAAAACATTGATTCAAAAAAACCATACACAATCTATTCCAGAAATCTATATCTGAATAAAATGAACCCATTCATTTAGTACAATAATTATGCAAAAATAGACCAATGTTTTTCCAAATTGACTTCACACACCTCTTTAGCATACTCATTGCACACCATAGTGCAATTGCTAGTAATATTATTATGTCAAAGATAATTATTTATCAAAAATTAATATATATAATTATAAAATAAATAATATATTTTATTTTTATAATATTAAGTTTATTTTTTAACAATTACTATAAAATAAATAATAAATATAGTCTTAAACTTTGAAGAATTTTTTTTGAATAACTTAACACTACTAAAATTGTATTAACTTTTTGACGCGCATTGGTTGATATTTCTATGCTCATTAATCAATTTTTTGACCAAAGGCCTTGTCACAATATTTTGGTCGATTGATCGACAACCAACTTGAGCATCTTAATTTCAACCCTTCTTGGTGTCGAAAAAGAGGTCAAATGCTTGTAAAATGTGGCGTTGAAAGATTTGATTTTCCACAGTGGCTCACATCATAGTTCGACAAGGATGCTATGTCATTGACGAGGTTTTGGTCATTTGAAATATTTGTTGATGGTTGGAGTCATCCAAACTCATTTTCAACAAGAATAACATCGAATGTGTCCACTTGGAGTCAAAATTTTGACCCATTTTGTCGTCAAAAAAAGTTTTTAAATGTTTGAAAATGTGGCGTCGAAAGGCTTGATTTTCGACGATGATTCTATGTCATCGACAAGCTCCTTGTTGAAAGTCACGTCAAAGTTGGAGTCAGGTAAACTAATTTTCGATGACTACAATGTTGAAAGTGTCCACTGAGTGTCAAAATTTTGACAACAGCAGTTTATTTTTAAAAAAAATTGGTATGCAATTATGAGATGTCATTTCAAATAGCTATCATATCATATAATTAAATATAGATGTTATTCAACAAATTTTGAAATTTTCTTGAATTACCTCATGTTTTGGGAAAAAAATATTTATTTTTATTTTTGGGGGTTTCAAAAAGTTAAGCTTCATGATTGGCCATGAATTTTAGCTAATTTCAATTGTTATGATTCTAAGACCTTCACAAAAGACAAGAATCCTTGGTGGGAAACATAGTTATATAATGTGGGAAACAAGTTTTAGGAAAAACTTATGGAGGGGAAATGCATTTAAAAGTACATAAAATGTTCAAAAGAAGAAAATTAGATGCTATTTTCCCATATTCAATCACAATTGACAAAATTATTTTCTTCTTTGTTGCCTCTAGATTTACATATATATTTTTATATCAAATTATGTTCTTACCCTAAAATTAATTGCCACGCTTTTCCCAAAAATAGAGAAATATATGAGGCTTAAAATAACAATTCTAAGAAGAGAACCTTGTTTAATAAGAAAAAGATGGAGATCCATGTAGAATAAATCAGAAAAGTAAAGTTAGGAGATCTATATTATCACTACACTTGTTAAAAAGTGGCATGGACAAACAATGCTCTTGGGAAGTTGTACCCAAATTAAAATTACCTATTTATACAATGTTTGTGAGTGGCTTCCATACTGCACCTACCTAGATACATTTCTAAATATTAAAAACATAGCATTGATAAATTCAGCTTACCTTAAAAATTAAAAATTAGATGCTATTTGCCCATATTCAATCACTATGTGATAGACTACAATGTCTCCAAATTTGATTTTCTTAACAAAGAATAAACTTGTATACTAAATTATATAGATACATTTGAGTGTTGCCACAGGGGAATTCTATCTCCATCTGATGTGTTGGCTACTCATCCTCATATGTTGTTAGTGGAAACATTTTTGCCTCTGAAATATGCTTCTTGAGAGCTAGGAATAATTTCATAATTGGCTGATGCATTTAATTCTTTAACAAGTGCAACATTTTGGTCACCTACATTCACAAGTGCAACACAAAAGGTTTGATGTCATTCACAATGGATAGTATGAATACTATATAGAAATGTAGAAATGAAGATAGTCAACTATATCAAGGATGAATATGTTTTCTTTTTACTTGCCTTTATTTCTTCACAGCTACGATCTCCAACCTCATCTTTAACATCATCAACAATAAGAGAATATGAGCAATGCCTAGATGAGACACATTAGAAAATTTTATATTTCCTAGTTGTTTTGATTACAATTCTTCAAGGCTTTGTGCATAATCTCCAAAATGATGACAAAATGAATAACTCCAACTTTCAAAACTAAATGGGCAGGTGTTGATTGGTTTAGTTTGAGCTTCACTTGGTTTTGAGAAAACTTTAATATTCTCTACTTAACAAGGCCAACCACGTGAAGGTGGAAGCTCATTTTTCCCCACCCCCTATAATCACTCTAAATTTCCCATTAACATCTAATTACATATTTCATTCATTCATTCATCCATTTACGAACTATAACATTCTGTATCGTCTTAAAATGGAAGCACTTCCATGTTAAGAACATTTAGCCCTCCTTAGGGGATGTTTTGGGGCCATCATCATGTTGTCCTCTATTTTTTGCCCCCTTCCCATCTTCTATGCCTATTTAGGGCTATGTTTGGGCCTCCCCGGGCATTATT
Organism: Chamaecyparis obtusa; assembly: GCA_027943335.1. NCBI lineage: Eukaryota > Viridiplantae > Streptophyta > Pinopsida > Cupressales > Cupressaceae > Chamaecyparis > Chamaecyparis obtusa. The sequence goes on from BSBK01011228.1 coordinate 161,200, forward strand.
TTCCTCTTTTGGCTCATTTTCCAGGGGTCCTAAACCCCTGGGTCAAGGTCGACCTCAACCTTGACCTAGGACCTAGGTCAAAGTCGACCTCATCCTTGACCCAGGTCCCCCTTTTCATCAAAAAGTTTTTCAGATGCAGAGGGAAACTTAAAAGTTTATTTTCCCGCTTCTGGGTCAGCTGTTTCGGGTTTCGGAATGGTAAACTCTTAAATTGTATTTAATCTAGGTCAATTTCTAGGGGTTAAGGCTTAATTGGAATTTAATTCTCCTATGTTGACCTCTCTAGAAGTTTGTTCCCTAGACTAGTATAAAAGGAAGCCTTCCTCTCTCATTTTCACATCCATTATCAAGCATCTTTTGCAATCCTTTGTCATATCTCAATTAAGAACTCCATCCTTCAAGAAAGAATTTTCAAGGAAACATTAAAGCCATCATCTATATTGAAGCATTCAAGTTCTTCATTGAAGATCAAGGATTCAAGCATTCAAGCCTTTAGAGGAATTTTGTTCAAGCATTCAAGATTCATCATTCAAACCCTAGATCTATCCATCATGGTGGTGTGATCTTCCTTCAAGATCTTTTTGTTCATCTTCAAGATATATTCATTCTCCCTTCAAGGTGGATTCCAAGCATAAAATCATGGATGTTTTGATTTACATTTGTTAGTGTTAAGTCCAAGCTTTCATATTAACATACTTGTTTACATTTCAAGTACAATTGAATATCTATTGAGTATCATAGCTTCATTGTTAGATCTATTTCTACTACTTGCTAGCATTCTCTATTTCAATTCTATTTTAAAAGTTGATTCCAAACAGGGGTTTGATCAAGGCAAACCCCTCATCCAAACAATGAAAACCCTCTTTTTCTTGTAGGTACAGGTGTAGGATAGCAAATTGCAGTTCAGATCTAAGTACCCTTTTTGGTGAACTTTCGAGATCTGCGAATTGAATTTTTGTCAGAACAGTGCAGGTCAAGGATGACCTTTTGGGGTAAGATTGTACCCCAGGGTAAGATCTTACCCCTGTTTTAGGTCAAGGACAACCTTGCTCAGAAAGACAAAAGGTTTTTGGGTTTTCTTTGTTTCTGCATTTCCAAGCCAAATTTGGTTGCAGAGTTTCCTGAAACTGAACATAGACACCAGAAAATAGTGATTTTTGAATCTTCTCCTCATCAAGATAAGTATTTATGTCTTATTAAGTTTATATGTCCACAAAATTTTCCACACACAAATCAAATCAATCATAATCCCTTTAACACAAACCATAAAGATATAAAAATATCACTCTCTAAAAGTATATTTTTTTCATCTTACACATTCAATCATTATAATCACATAACATTCATTAACATGACATAAACTTCATTAATACACAACATTCATCAATAATTCATTAACACATCAATCATTATAATCACATAACATTCATTAACATGACATAAAATTCATTCATATGCAACATTCATGAATAATTAAAATCAACACATTCATTAAGATAATGTTCTTGCATTATCAAACAAGGTTTATAACAATCATTTCTTTTTTAGTTTTTTCTTTGATTTTTTAAGTAAAATGCTAATAGGAACATCAATATCTTTGACATTCTCCTTGTCTTCTGGTTCTGATGTTACGATATGATGTATCCTCATCTTTTTTGGAGCATGAGGCTGCTACGCCAAAGGGGGGTCCACTGCAATAACAAATAAATTGGTTAAATTCACAACATTTTTTATTAATGTTAAGTATTTTATTAGTCAAAAGAACATAAAAAGGATTTTTCTTTACCTGATAGTGCCACATCATCTACAATCACATTTTGTTCAACCCCAACCTCAACATGTTGAACACTAAGATCATGCTCCACTCTGTCACCATGACATTCTGCATGCTCTAAAATATTCACAAAAAGGTTACACCAATTGCAATTTAAGATGTTAAATTGTATTAATAATTACATAATTAATTTTCAATAGAAAATGAATACCTCCATAATTGTGATGCACATCAAGGCCTTTGTCATGTGCAGGTTCTATGCCAGGATTAGAAGGGTGCAGTGAAATGTCATGCACATTGTTATCATTGTTTACTTTATAAAACAAAAATAGTCAATTTATGTTCATCCAATTAACATCAAATAGGTTATTTCTCAAATAGATTATGTAGGTCTTTCTACCTCATAAACCATATGCTAGATCAATTACCATTGGCATAGCTTTGGAATCTTCATTATGATGAGCTTCTTTAACTATTGAAGCAATGCCTTCCCATGTTAAGAAGTGACCATTTTATTGAGATCGTTCAATCCATACCATCATCCAATCAAGATTGTTCACAATATACAAATGTAGTGCATCCCACTCACAAGCAACTATATAAAATAAATAGACCACTTATAAACAACTTATATTAAAGATTTATAAGAATTAATTAACTACAATAACATCTTATAATTACCTCTCACTTTCCTCAATCTACCTTTCCCCATCAAGTACTTCCCTTCGAATTTGTTAATGGAGTTGGGATCCCAAATATGATCTACATGGATATTTTTTGCAAACTTGGGAAGATATTCACTAATGTACACCATGGTCTAGTATACCATATATCCCTCCACCACATAACCCTCGGGATGTGCTCTTTGTTGAACCAAGCCCTTCAAAAATTTCAAGTGTCTCTCAACCATCCACATTGACCTAGTTGGTACAAGTCCACACAATTCAATCTCCTTAACTTGATGTATGAAGTAGTATTCTTGTGCATTGAAAAAAGTTGAAGGTAGACACTTTTGCATTTCACACATAAGCTGAGGAATTTTTCTCTTCTAATGTTTTATATCTTTTTTATCAATTTTTTTAGATGACAACCACCTAGAAGAGATTCAACATGCAACAACATATAAACGATACTTTACAAAAAATTATACAATAAATTTCCTTATAAAAGTAAAGCAAGACGCAAATATAATTTATCTATACAACAAATCTAAGAAATAACACTTCTAACCTCATGTATTTCCCAATATCATATATAACTTGTTTGACATTTTTGTCAAAGTGGTGTGGGAGAGATAGGGGTAGAACGTACTGCAATAATTATAAAATGATTTTTTCAATATATTATAAAATAATACAATGAAAAGTACCTGAAGATTTACAAATATAATGTAAATAGAGAAGAATATGACATAACTTGATGAAGGTATGTCAATCATGTGTTTTCAACCCTGATCCAAAATCACCTCTCTTTGATATGAGACTACTTATGTTTGCAGCAAACCCTATGGGAAATTTAGTTTTTTGTATGGCTTCTTTTATGGCATCACTTTATTGTTGCATTAATAACCAAGGAAAGGCACTCGTAATAATCTGGTCTCCAATACTATTTGATTCAATGAAAAACTTTAATGCATGATTGGATTCATGAATGTCATTACAAATTTTGACAATTTTTTCTTTGTCATGCCTTCCATCCAATATTTTTTATAATGTCTCTGTTGCATTCTTTCCAATATGCATAGCATCAAATAAATGCACAATTGGGAGGTGCTCGTAGTACAGTAACTACTAAATTGTCTAGGATAGCTTTTTAGTTCTTTTGGAAATTGGTCATCATGTTGGAAATTTGGCTAAGGTATATACATGAAATTTGTCGTTATGGCAACATATGTTCCCTATGAAGATCGCATAAGCTGGAAAGTAAGTATGGAAGATCATAGACTAAAATTGTCTAAGTATGAAACAGTGTTTTTGACAGAGCACCCGATATAGTTTGTTTGGGCGACGTTCACTGGAGCATGATCAGAGTTTGCACAATTGGACATAGACTCTATGGTGTCTAAGGATACCCCATCTCAGTGCACAAAAGAGTATGGATAGTACAGACAAAGTTATGATTATTTTACCGATGACAGAGTATAGCCGACAGAGCAATTTTGAAGGCAGAACTAGTAAATGAATTAAGGGGTTATTTTTCTTGTCAAAATAATGACTTAATATTATAAAGAGATGACATCCTATATGTTTACTCTTGGATAAAGATATGCAATCTGACAGGAGAAAGATATTATGTTTGTATCTTGTATAAATAAAGATGTACCGAACATACTTGAAATGTAACTTGTAACTTGTAATAGTTGTATATTGTGATAGTAGCGAAAGTTGTTGATGCAAAGTTGTAAGCAGTACCATATTGTAATCAGTAAACATTTGTATTACCTGTTTGGGCAGTGAGCTCATCTAGTAATCAATTTTTGTATCTACAACTCCTAACAAGGTTGAGGCTTCTAACAAGGCCTATAGTCCCTTAACCAGGACTGATACACTATATGATTGTAACAGGCTCCTAACAGGGTCAACATCCTTAACAGGATATCTTTTGATTAGTGGATCTTTGTGGGTTCCATCCCCACTGGGGTTTTCCCTTGGCCAGGGTTTCCTCGAGAACATATCATGTGTTATGACTTCTTTACATTTACTGTTATGTATGATATTTAGTTTCTTATGCTTTAAAGTAATCTATTATATCCATAAGTGGGCAAAAGTAAAAGTTTGTGAAATACTAATTCAACCCACCCCCCCCTCTCAGTATTTCCTATTTCTAAAAATTGGTATTAGAGCACAGTTACTCGGAGAAGGAACATTCAAGGAAAGCCTAGCAGCTTGAGTAAGATCTCTATGGATATGGATTAGTTACAGAAAAATCTTGAAGAAGCTCTTGAACAAATTGATATGCTTACTTATGAAAGAAACACTCTAAAAAGAAAGTATGATGATGCAAAGAATCTTATTGAAAAATTGAAAGGTAAGATAGAAGATCTGAAATCTGAAAAGGAATCTGAAACTCTTGTTGAAGATTGTGATGATTTAGAAAAAGAAAATGTGATCCTTAAACATGAATTGAAGATAGCAAATCTGAAGCTTAGCTTGAAAGATGGAAATGACAATCTGAGATCTGAGAATGAAATTTTAAAGAATGAGAATGAAGATCTGAAATATAAACTTGGCAAGGTAACATCTGAATTTGATAAAGTCAAATTGCAGTATGATGAACTTGAGAAATAAAACAAGATTGTGAAAGGTGAATTGACTCAATCTAAACAACAACTTGAGAGACTATATTTAAATAGTGAAAAGATTAATGAGCAAGTATCTTATGGAAAACCATTCTATGAAAAAATTGGTCTTGGATTTAACATATTAAAGATAGTTAGTGAAAGCAAGAAACCAGATCTGAATGTATGTGAAAGCAGTGAAGAAAAGAAGTTAGATGAAAACAAATCTGAAGATGCACCTAAGCAAGAAGAATCAATGAAGAAAGAAGATGCAATAAAGAAAGATGAACCATCCAAAGGTATGCAAAGAGAATTCAAAGGTAGATGTTTTGCTTGTAATACTATTGGTCATATGAAGAGAGATTGTACAGGTAAACAATTCAAACCTCTTAATGGTTATTGTTATAATTAATTGTCATGGTTTTGGACATAGAGCTATTGAATGTAGAAGATCTAAAGTTATTGAGAATAATTACAATAGTAGAATGCCTAGAAATACTAACAATGCATATCAGAGATCAACTGAAGACATGAAAAGAGGAAATGGAATAGTATGTTACAGATGCAACAAAATTGGACATATTACTAGAAATTGTAGGACACAAATCAATCAGAAAACACCTAGATATGGAACCAATGGAATCATTTGTCAGATATGTAACAAGATTGGACACACAGTAAGATTTTTTAGAATGAACAATGGAGGTTATCATCAGAACCCTAACCCTAGAAACTATGCAAGAAGGAATGAAAATGCAGGAAACAAAGAGAAAGGTTGTTGTAGCAATGAAGATGAAGTAAAATTTTTTAAAGGCACAGATCAAGAAGGTATATTCAGCACTGAAGGTAATCAAGAAGGTAATGTATCTAATGGTAAGAATGAGTCCTTACCTAACCCTTCTTTAAGCACTTAAATTATGTAAATTTTTGTAGTTTAGGAACTTAGAATTAGTGTAGAATTAGATTTTGAATGAGTTAAGTTTTGTGCAGTTAGATGAAGGTTTTTTATGTTATACTAATGCTATGGTTAAGTGCGCAAAAAGAAATATTGTGTTTTGCGAGGTCGAAAGAAGATTTATGGTTGCAGGTTTACAAAACCAGCTTTTGGCATTTTAGCGGCAAAAGAATTGAATGCAATGTCAGATCAAGTAAATGCTAAGTATTAAAAGATTAAAATCAAAGTTAGTGTGATTATCAAGTGATTAGAAGTGATTTGGAAAGTTAAGAAAGAAGTTTGGAAGTGATTTGCAGAAGTTTGAAGCGTCGATCTAGCGAAAGCCCTAATTTTGTGAATTTAAGATTAAATCTAGAGAATGCAATGGTTACACATATGATTTTGACAAATAAGAAATTTGATACTATTCATGGAAAGATACCAGAAGATTTGTACAACAGACTTGTGAAAAGAAAGATGAGAGCACAAGAAGAAGATACTAAAATGAGAGAGAATGTGATAAGATAGTTATGTGACATAAGAGATGATGACCACCTTAAACAGATCCTCAAGCCACTTGAAACCCTATTAAGAACCAAAAGAAGAATTATACAAATAATGGGAGGTCAATATGAACAAGTAAAGACTGAAACTAAACAGGCAGTTGTGCAAGTGCTAGCAAACTTGGTAGCAGGAAAAGATAGCAAAGATTAATCAGTTGTAGAACCAGCAGAGAAATAGAGTTCAGAATAGGTAGAGGCAGTAGCAGAGGTAGTTGAAGTTGAAGATATTCCCTCTTCTTCTATAAACATTGGCATAGAATCTATGGACATTGAAGGAACAAAAGTTACTTTAGATTCAGATGATGCGATACTCAACAGTTTGGATAACATTGTTGACAATTTGTTTTTGGGAGAGCAAGAAAAGAGTACTAAAATAGAGACTACATGAACAGAAGAGAAAATGGAAACAAAGACCCATACACCTAGTGAACCACAAGAAGACATTAGTCTTACTCTTAAGACTGAAAAGGAGAAAGGAATAGGAACATTGATTGAAGATTTGAGCAAGGAGGTTGATGATGATGATCAATTAGAGTTGATCACTTCTTTGAACAAAATTATTGGAAAGAACAAGAAAGTTAAGAATTTGGAAGGTAGCCTAAAAGATTTGACTGAGAAGCTACAAAGTGTTATATCTACAAAAGTCTTTGATTTAGACCCACTTGAAAGAGAAAAGATGGTAATAAATTCTTTTGATGTTGAGTTCACTAATTTGACTGATATTGCTAAGGTTAAGGCTTAGGCAGCTTATGAAGCTGAGACATGTTGCAGAATATAAGTCAGAATATCAATAATGACATTGACAGCCTTGACAGACACATTAAGAACTTAAGGAAACATCTTGAGACTGGAAAGTGTTTGTACATTCAATGTACAAAATCTGAAAATATAATTATTGAGGAAGAGAAGAAGCTAAAAGAGAAGCAAGATGAAATTGCAGCAAAGACAAACTCAATGGCCAGCACAAACATAAAGATCAGTGCAGTTGAGAAAAAGATCAGAAAATTATGTGATGAGATAAGGACTTTGAATGATGAGAAGAACAGGAAAATTATGAGGATAAACATCTTGAGAGAGCAAGTCTCAATCAAGTTGACTATTATAGTATAGTAACTAGAAGAAAGTCTTACTGCTAAGACATCATTTCAGAAGTTCAATTTTGAGTCCCTTCAAGCTTGTCAGATTGCAGCATACGGATTGAGTACTTTACTCAATGTAGCAGAATCAATTAAGAAGGCATGGGAGAAAAATTTTGAGGCTTGGAAGTTAGATTTTGCAGATTGTGTTGCAAGCCTACCGGCTTTGCAATAAGATAGTAAGGTAAAAGTTTTGACACAATTTTGTATATCCCTTTCCACCCTTTATTTTGTCATTGTTGTCAAAGGGGGAGAGATACTTAGAAAATTGTCTATATATGATAAGGAAGGATACTCATAGGGGGAGTTCTATGGAGTATTATGAATTATTATAGATTATGAGTATATTTTGAGGAGATATAAGGATAATATACTTATTTTATACTATGGCCACAATTTTGATACAAATTTTGAGATTTTGACTTGTACACTTAGCCAATTTTCTCATATGTTGCCACCAATGACAAAGGGGGAGATTATTGGCAATTTGGCTAAGGTATGTACATGAATGTTTTCATTATGGAAACATATGTTCCTTATGAAGATCGCATAAGCTAGAAAGTAAGTATGGAAGATCGCAGACTAAAATTGTCTAAGTATGAAATAGTGTTTTTGACAGAGCACCCGATATAGTTTGTTTTGGCAAGGTTCACTAGAGCATGATCAGAGTTTTCACAGTTGGACATAGACTCTATGGTGTCTAAGGATACCCCATCTTAGTGCACAAAAGAGTATGGATAGTACGGACAAAGTTATGATTATTTTACTGATGACAGAGTACAGTCGACAGAGTAGTTTTGAAGGCAGAACTAGTAAATGAATTAAGGGATTATTTTACTTGTCAAAATAATGACTTAATATTATAAAGAGACAACATCCTAGATGTTTACTCTTGGATAAAGATATGCAAGCTGACAAGAGAAAGATATTATGTTTGTATCTTGTATAAATAAAGATGGACCGAACATACTTGAAATGTAACTTGTAACTTGTAATAGTTGTATATTGTGATAGCAGCAAAAGTTGTTGATGCGAAGTTGTAAGCAATACCATATTGTAATCAGTAAACATTTTTATTACTTGTTTGGGCAGTGAGCTCATCTGGTAATCAAGTTGTGTATCTACAACTCCTAACAGGATTGAGGCTTCTAACAAGGCCTATAGTCCCTTAACCAGGACTGATACACTATATGATTGTAACAGGCTCCTAACAGGGTCAACATCCTTAACAAGATATCTTTTGATTAGTGGATCTTTGTGGGTTCCATCCCCATCGGGGTTTTCCCTTGGCCAAGGTTTCCTCGAGAACATATCATGTGTTATGAGTTCTTTACATTTACTGTTATGTATGATATTTAGTTTCTTATGCTTTAAAGTAATCTGTTATATCCATAAGTGGGAAAAAGTAAAAGTTTGTGAAATACTAATTCATCCCCCCTCTCAGTATTTCCTATTTTTAACACATCAATGCTTGATGACTTTCACGAACATCAATTACATCATTAGTAAATAAAAGACAATATCCAAATATAAATTTCAAATAAAAACCATCTGATGGGATGATATTACCTCGACGATTTATTCTATTGTATTTCAACTTCCATAGGTGAGGTGTCATTCTTTGTGGCTCTGATGTTGTCTCTTCTTTCCCATTGAAAAGATATTTTTCAATAATTTGATACTTATGATTTTTGTGGAGAAAGTGTCTATGCTCATTGACCACCTTCTTTCCTAAACTTTTTGAATGATGAGATTTCATCTTTGGACCACAAACTGGACATGAAAATTTTCTTTTTGTCTGAAGACCTACAAGATCGTGTATAATTGGATGAAATATATTAATTTTGATATTTAAAATTATCATGCACAACTTAAACATACAACAAAAATGTGTTAGCACTATAACATACCAAAAATGTGTTAACAGTTTTACATACCACAAAAATGTGTTATCCCAGGGGCATCATGTACTGTCCATACAAGCATTGCATGGAATTGAAATTGTCTTTGTCCTATTGGTCTAGATATTTCATACATGGTGGCCCCATTCCATAACTCCAACAACTCGTCAATAAGGGGCTCAATATATACATTCATATCTTTCACTTGGTACTTACCTATTCGAATGGACATAAACATTACATAATTAGTATGAGCATTTTCATGCAGTGTTTATAAATTAATTTACATGAATATTAAATGAAAAAATACCTAGTACAATCATTGCCAACATTATGTGCTCCTTTACAAACATCCAAGGAGGAATATTATTGTTAATAACAAAAATAGGCCAGACCGAGTGAACTAATCTCATCTCTTCAAATGGATTGACACCATCCGCTGCTAATGAAAGCTTGAGATTATGAGGTTCTTCTTTAAAGAGTGACCAAGTATCTTCTATGTCCTTAAATGTAGAACCATCTACAGGATTTTTAATGATGTCATCTTAACTTCTATTGTGTGCATGGTAATCCATAAATTATGTCAAGCTAGTGCACCTGAATAATCATTGTAGACGTTGAATAATGAGAATGTACCAAAGAACCTTGTGAGGCACCCTTTTTGTTGTTTGATCTGATTGATATCTACTAATGTGACAATTGAAGCATTCTGTTGTAAATTCATGTTGTTTATGATATACAATATGATTGTTTGGACATGCATTTATTATTTGATACTCCATTCCAATATCTTTCATAATGGAAGATAATTCTTGGTATGAGCGAGGTAGAATGTTTGATGGTGGTAACAAACACTCACCTATCAACCTATGGAAAAAATAAAATTTGTTAATATAAAGTATATTAATCATATGCTAACATAGAAGATGACAAAAATGACATACCTTATCATACATGAGATTTCTACATTGGATAAACCATTCATAACCTTGAAGTTCACTCAAAACAATACAACAGAGAGAAGAGTTGTTTGGGAACCTTGATATAGGGGCTCATATTCCTTTTCAAGTATAGGTATATCAAGTTTATCTTTATCATCATGATCATATGAGCTAGTATCATCATTTTCATCATCTTGATTAGTTGCGCTAGTACCATCTTCTTCAATCATGTTCTCTAGCATCACTACTACATTTGGTGCCAAATTTTGACAGAAGTTTTCAACGAGTAACTTTTTATTACGAATTTGGTGTTTTTTTTTGTAATATGCCTTGATGATGTCGGTATTCCAATGGGTGTTTAATTGACCATCGGAATTTTGACAGATTTAGGGTATAGATAAAAAAAAAAGTGAAACAGTCTCATCATTTTTATTTTTATTAGATAGAGAAGGAGTGGGAGAAAAGGAGTGAAAGCTGAGTGTGAGAGAAGGTATGTGATTTCTTCATCTTTCAAGCCTATGGCATCATATTCAAATGCATTTCATTTTATTTGATCATGAATGCTCTCTAAAATGACAGCATTCTACTGGTGTCATGCCCTAGTCAGTGCTTTATCTCTATTATTTGATGTTATTGGTGCTTGTGCTCAAGGATATCGATTCACTGTATTCAAATATTTGGATTCACATTTGTTGATATTACTAGCATATATGTCTAATGATGCCACTATATATTGTTGTCATTGAAATGACCACATTCTACTGGTGGTGTGCCCTATCTCATGCTTTAACTCCATTATTTGATGTTATTGGTGCTTGTGCTCAAGGATATCCATTTTTTTGAAATGTTGACTGTGGTTATCAAATGGATAGCCAGTGAGCTTCTAGCTAGGTGCCATTTGTATTAATAGCTTAGGGCATCAAATGTATTGTATCATTGATAGTTGAGACTTTGTTAAAAGGAAATAGGACAAAGAATGATTTTTATTTAGTTTCTCTATTTTGATCCCTAAGTAGCTTACAACCCTAGAGAAGTATATGCAAATTTACAAATGCAGTTGTAGGATACATAGCAGCTGATAATTCACAAGAAATCCATGCATCCAATTTGAATATAAATTAATACAAAGAAATAGGGTCCTCCAATGGCCCAATCATCTAGACCTTGATTGTCCCCTCAACCAGTGACCCTTCAAAACTAGGTTATCATGCAATCAGTGAGTGATCCTTCATTCTCCTAGTGAGCATCTAGCTAGGTGCCATTTGTATATTTGATAGCTTAGGGCATCAAATGTATATTGTATCATTGATAGTTGAGACTTTGTTAAAAGGAAATAGGACAAAGAACGGTTTTGATTTAGTCTCTCTATTTTGATCCCTAAGTGCCTTACAACCCTAGAGAAGTATATGTAGATTTACAGATGCAGTTGCAGGATACATAGCAGCCGATAATTCACAAGAAAACCATGCATGCAATTTGAATATAAATTAATACAAAGAAATGGGGTCTTCCAATGGCGCAATCATCCAGACCTTGATTGTCCCCTCAACTAGTGACCCTTCAAAACCAGGTTATCATGCAATCAGTGAGTGATCCTTCATTCTCTTGTTCTACCCTACATCCAAACATATTGGAAATACACAATACAATGATAACAAGTCTTTCACAATCCCCCTTCCCTCAAGGAACAATATCAACCATCCCTTCCACATAGCATTTCACTATTTTATGAGTGGATTGTGTAGGAACAATTAACATTAAACAAGGAGAAAACTCCTCAACACATCTTGGAAACCATTGAATTCAATAATAAATGAAACCTAACACCAACACTATTCCTTCCATAGTTGCAGGATACATAGCAGTCGATAATTCACAAGAAATTCATGCATCAAATTTTTATAAGGATATCCTACTAATCAATAGGAATTTTCTTGAGATGACCAATAATTATGCATTTTGATGGCAGTGTGCTAGTTCAAAAGGATAATATAAATCTGAAACAATTTTTTCTAATTTTCTCAAACTATAAATGTGGTTAAAGGGAAAATATTATGTGAAAACCCCACAAACCAAGCTAGCAAATGATTGTACATCAAATTATTCCTATATTCATTCAAGTATTGCTATGCTTTAGATACCTAACCTTTGAGCTTCATTTAGAGGAATGTGTAGCTTTAAGATAGAGTTACTTCTTGGGCCTTACAATAGGGTGGAATATGATCAAGAATTGTTTAGGTTGTATCTTTGTTAGTCCCATTGTTAGGTTCTTATAGTTCATGGTTTGAATCTATTATGGTTGTGTAAGGGATTTGTAGATTATTTTTCTAACATAATTATTGGACACCATGATTGAAACAACTAGTTGTTGGATATTGTACACATGAATCATATCTGTCAATGGTTCTTTATGTTCAAGAATTTGTTGATCAATCTTTGAAATTTATTGTCCCAGCTTTAAAAGAGTGATAAAAGATATAGTGAGTGTTATCTTTTCCAAGTGTTTTGTGGGTGCCATTATCTTCTAGGAGTAAATGTTGGAACCAAATTATGTTCTTTGCCTCTAGTAAATATTGTAGACATAATCATCTTCTTGGTGAAGGGTTGCTTCCATCCCCATGAGGCACTATTGCATGGTTTGCATTCCCTTGTAGTATAGTGAACCTAATTTAATACAAGTGTGCACTATTTAGGGATCCACAATTTATGGCCCCTACACTGTGGTTGTTAACCTAATTAAGATAGGCCTACCTTTGCATATAATAAGAGGCCAACATGAAACAAACATCCAGAGGTTAGGGGGTTGTTTCCTATCCATAATTTATTATTTAAGTGCTAAATGATGATGGGTATATCATGTAATTCATACCTAGTGTGTCTCTTTCTTTCTCTCCACATTTCACATTAGGAGTATATGTTATAAAATACTAATGAAATCAACTATTGGTCAAATCTAATCAAAATTGCAATATAAAGATTAAAATAGATCTTGAAGAAATATGGGAACCATTTTTGATAGATATTGTACAAACGAAGAGAATACTCCGAAGAGGAAATGCTTAAATGTGGAACAATTGAAGGATAATATTTTACTTTTATATGCACATCTACAATGTTTTTGATATATTTCTGAGATAACAAAACCATAGAAAGAATACAATATAGAAGAAAGTAAAGAATAATGATCATACTTTGAGATATCATGGAAACTTAAAGGAAAGAATGCTTGGTGGGGTTATCATGAAATCAGTGAGTGATCCTTCATTCCCCTCTTCCAGTGACCCTTCAAAACCGGGTTATCATGCAATCAGTGAGTGATCCTTCATTCTCTTGGTCTACACTGTATCCAAACATATTGGAAATACACAATACAATGATAACAAGTCTTTCAAAATCCCCCTTCCCTCAAGGAACACTATCAACCATCCCTTCCACATAGCATTTCATTGTTGTATGAGTGGATTGTGCAGCAACAGTTAACATTAAACAAGGAGCAAACTCCTCAACACATCTTGGAAACCATTGAATTTGATAATAAATGAAACCTAACACCAACACTATTCCTTCCATTCACTTCTACCAAGAATAAAGCATTTAATCCATTCAACATTACATATAATCATTAGACAGTTACATTTCCTGACTATGTAGAGGAACAATCATGACCAAAATGATCAAAACTACTTTCACCCTTACACAAGCTATTCCAAACTTCAAGTAAAATGAGAAATATGCTATATCAAATCATTCATATTCATAGTAACCATTCGAAGGATCATTTTGTCAATGAACTCTCTAACTGTACCCCTGCGGCATAGAAAAGAAACCTCAAAATAGAGAAAGGAAACTTAGTAAAATCAATCTATGTCATTGTTTGTGAGGGAAACTTAGTCACGACATCAATATCATCTCATCATGGTCTATTCACCATGTTTCAACACCCCATTCACTCTGATCTATTCAACTTACACCATTCTTCTTCTCTAGGACTCAAAGGCTTGAAACAGTATATGTGGTAAAAATTCATGAAATACTAAAGAAGACCTACTATTTGTCAAACAAATCTTCATTGTCCCCCACAAAAAACTAAGTAATAACTACTCTACCCTTAATTTGTTTAACAATGCACCATATTAGATAAAGTAGGTTCTATCACACATGGCACGAACTCTCTTCAAACTCACAATATGTTGCATACATAGTACAAAACTCATGAGATTCTAAAGAAGGCCTCACTCTTAATGAGTTATAAACATGCCATTATTTTTGTTTTTCTTGCGAGTTATGATAATTTTTGTAAACATGTCATTGGTTCAGTTTAGTGCATTCATTTTTGTCAAACAAATCTTCATTGTCTTCTAATTGTCTTCTTTATAGAGTAGCATGTATTAATTGGCTGACAAATAAAGAAGCATTTAGACAATCAAAAGACAATGAAGATAATTTTAAATGCATCTAACACAAATTTTTTTTACAAAACTGAACCAATGGCATGTTTACAACAAAAAAATAGAGTGATAATAATATGTTGAAAATTGTATTCTGTTTAATACACGCCAAAGGACTAGTCTCAATAATTCTTAAACATACTTTATCTGATATGATGATGATGCAAGAGCATCCAGGGTGTAAGAGCAATCTTGCATCACCCAAAAATATTTATGTTTTTATATTCAATAAGGGTTATCTTGTGCATAGCTGCTATTTATGGAAACTTGATATTTTTAGTAATTTGGTCATATGATCTCAAAATGTTCTAATTTACATGTGGAGGTTTATCTCAGTCATATCAGCCTGCCAGTAAAGTTTCATGGCTAGATCAGGTCTAGTTTTGAAGATATTGAAGATTTTTGGTATTGGCAGCAGGGTACAAAAACTTTGAACTCAATTTCGAAGTCTTTAGAGGCCCCAAATGAGGTCAAAAATTTGGGTGACAGGTGCTTGCGTGAGTTAGGCTTGTAGAGCACTTCGTGGTCTTTTTGAAATAGGTTTATAATAGTCAATCGGGTCAACTAGTGATGACTTATGGTCTCCGAAAGTCAAGCCACCTTAAATGGCGGAAAATAATTTTCCTTCAAAATTTTTGTTCGGGTTTCAAAAGTTATTTTGAGCTGACTTTGATGTAATAAATTGAAAAATAAAATAATTCTAAGTTTGGTCGGCTCTAAGGGCTAAATTTATGGAACCTTCTCGGGTGGTGGAAAATGCCTATATAAAGAAGGCCCATAGTGTTGTCTAGGGCAGTTCTGGGTAGTAGATCTAGGTATTGATTTGAGGCTTTGTCCTACAGAATATTGTAAGGGAATGCCCATGTGACTTTGCATATTTTAATTCTGAAAGTTTGTAATTCCACATTTGTGGAGATAATAAGAAGCCAATTTTCTGTTCTTGCATATTGTTGTTGTTTCTCTATTTTTTTTATGTGTTTGTGGTATTAAGGGGAGCACCCTTCATAAAATGAATTCTTAAACAATTAAGGTTGGAGTAGACATAGTTATCACACAGTATTTTTGTGTGGTACATTGAAGATTTGGTTGATTAAGAGTGAGGCCTTCTTTAGAATCTCATATAAATTTGGATGATTAAGAAGAGAAGAAAAACACAATTCATTACTTAAATTTTTCAATTTCATGTATTTTTTCTCCTATTTATTAGGTGCATGAGTTGAAGGTTGCATGTAAGAGTCTTATAATGCTGTGTTACCTTTGGATCTTGAGTTTTTGATACTCCTATGATGATCTTTCTCAACAAGTATTTTATTCTATTGTTGTTTTTTGAATAACATATTGGGCAAATACAAAATTGTGTACTTCTACAGGACAGTGAACACAAAATTGAAGCATCAAACAAGACTTGGTTAAGTTGCAGGTGGAACGTGCACTCAAATAGTAAATAATGTAGAATAACAAAATAAGTAATCTTTCATGTCTACATTTTGTTATTTTCTAAGATTACATCCATGCTCTATATTCACAGAATGGTTCAAAATTGAAATTTACAATTTGATAAAAGTATTGATAGGTGTTGTTCCATACACCCTCAATCAACAACTTGCCTTCATTTTATTTTGATTTAAAAACTACTATATTATTTAAATATCTTTCTTTCTTGCCACAATAGGAAAGAGTTTGAGGTGGAAGACTACAATAATAGAAGTGTTTCAATTTGGTATACTATACTACAACATCATTTCATAACTAAGTTTTCAATTTCTATATATAATTAGGTTATAGATAATCTAAGTAAAGAAGGATCATGTTAGACAATCCAAGTGAAGAAGGTAATGGGGATGCAATCAATAGATTATGGTCAAACTTTAAAAGAAAAGGCGATGGAAAATTTTATTGTCCCTACAATAATTGTAAGGGCTTAAACATTAGAAGATTACTAATCAAAATAGCTAAGCGACATTGTAGGGATAATGGTCACATTGAAAGAGGGTTTTATTATCATGAATTGGTAAGTTTTTAATTATATTTATTTAATAATTTATATATATATATATATATATATATATATATATATATATGAAATACACTTGATGATGAGATCATTATCATGGTTTATTTGTATTCATCATTTTTATATAGGTCAACCTCCCTAGGGGAGTACGTGATATGGACCATGGAGGTGTGAATATTGAGAATATGGCTTTGGAAGTGGAGGATCATGGAGGTGCGAATATTGAAGCTAAAGATTATGATCCCATGGAAGATGACGATGATGCGCCATATGATGGTACTAATACATTGATCCATGACACATTTGGTAATGGCTCAACTGATGATGATGATCAGGATGATGTTAATGTCATCTATGATATACCTCTACTTGAGAAGGCAGCCACGCCCCTTTACAAAGGCTCCCAAACAACTCTTCTCTCTTCTATATTGTTGTTGTTGAACTTGAAAGTTATGAATGGTTTATCCAACACAGAAATGTCAGGTATGCTAAGGTATGTCACATATGTCATTATAGTAATTAAATGGTGAAACATGTACCATAAATATTTTAATATTAACAACATATATTTTTTTCTACTGATGGATAGGTGAGTTCTTGTTGCCACCATCGAATATTCTCTCTCGCTCATACTGAGAATTATGTGCCACTATGAAAGATATTGGAATGGAGTATCAAGCAATAGATGTTTCTCCCAATGATCATATTATTTATCATAAAGAACATGAATTTGCAATAGAATTCCCTAAATGTCATACGAGTAGATATCGAACAGATAAAATAACAAAAAAGGTGTCTCACAAGGTTCTTCATTACATCCCCATTATACCACATTTCTAAAGATTATTCAGGTGTAGTAGCTTGGCACAATTTATGGATTAACATGTACACAATAGGAGTCAAGATGACATTATTCGAATGTCTGTGGATCATTTTGTATTTAAGGACATAGAGGAAAAGTGGCCACACTTTATCAAAGAACCTCGAAATCTCAAGGTTTTAGTGGCAGCGGATGGTGTCAATCCATTTGGAGAGCTAAGATCTGTTTACACTGTTTGGCCTATTTTTGTCATCAACAATAACATTCCTCCATGGATGTCAATAAAAAGAGAGCACATTATGTTGGCAATGATTGTTCCAGGTATTTGATCATTTAATAGTTATCTTCATGTAATTATAAATCTTGTAGTAAAATGGTCATAATAATTATGTAATGTTGTTGTTCATTCAACCAGGTAAAAACCAAGTTAAAGATATGAATGTTTATATTGAGCCTTTTATCGACGAGCTGGTGGAGTTATGGAAAGGTGTCACTATGTATGACATCTATAGACCAATAGGAGACAAACAATTTCAATTCCATGCAATGCTTGTATGGACAATACATGATGCCCCAGGACTAACACATTTTTCTGGTATGTTATGGTGAATTCAAGTTGCACATGATAATTCTAAAAATAAAAAATTAACATATTTAATCCAATTGTATCATTACCTTGTAGGTCTTCAAACAAAGGGAAAATTTGCATGTCCATTTTGTGGTCCAAAGATGAAATCTTGTCATTCAAAAAGTTTAGAAAAGTAGGTGTTTGAATATGATAGAATTAATTGTCAAGGTACAACCATTCTACCTAACAGTTTATGTTTAGAATTTGTATATTTTTATTATGTTTTGTTTGCTTATTATGTTATCGATGATTGTGAATGTCATCAAGGAAACACTACTAAGCACCTTCCAAAAGGACTAAAGAGTTATCCCAGACATTTAGTAGGTTTTCCTACTAAGAGCAACTGCAAATTGTGCATTTGTTTGATACTATGCATATTGGAAAGAATGTAACAGAGACATTGTGGAAGATATTGGATGGAAGGCATGACAAAAAAAAATTGTCAAAATTTGTAGTGACGTTCATGAATCCAATCATGCAATGAAAAATTTCATTGAATCACATAGAAATGGAGAACAGATTAATACAAGTTCCCTTCCTTGGTTATTAACAGAACAACAAAGTGATGCCATAAAAGAAGTCATATGAAAAATTCAATTTCTCACAGGATTTGTTGCAAACATAAGCAGTACCATATCAAAGAAAAGTGAATTTGGGCCAAGGTTGAAAATGCATGATTGGCATACCTTCATCAAGGTAAGTCATGTTCTTTTGTATTTACAATATATTTGTAAACTGCATGTACTTCTCATTGTATTATATGAGAAAAGAATGACATGATTATTTTTATAATTATTGCAGTACGTGCTACCCCTATCTCTCCCACAGAACTTTGACAATAACATCAAACAAGTGATATATGATCTTGAAAAATACATGAGGAAAGCAATGATATCTATTTAATTTGTTTTATATATATATATATATATATATATATATATATATATATATATATATATATATATATATATATATATATATATATATATATATATATATATATATATATATATATATAGTAAAGTCTCATGTTTATATATTTTTGTGTCTTGTAGGTGGTTGTCATCTAAAGAAATCCATAGAGCAGATATAAAATACTGGAAGAGAAGAATTGCTCATCTAATGTGTGAAATGCAAAAGTGTCTGCCTTCAACCTTTTTCAATGCACAAGAACACTAACCTCATACATCAAGTTGAGGAGATTGAAATGTGTGGACCCGTACACACTTGGTCAATGTGGATGGTTGAGAGGCACCTAAAAATTTTCAAAGCTTTGGTTCAGCAAAAAGCACATCCTGAGGGTTCTATGATAAAGGGATATATGGTATACCAGACTATGGTGTATGTTATTTAATATCTTCCTAAGCTTGCAGCAAAGATCCATATAGATCTCATTTGGGATCTCGACACCATTAGAGAATTCGAAGGGGAGTACTTGGTGGAGAAAGGTATAATGAGAAAAGTGAGAGGTAATAAATTATAAGATGTTATTGTAGTTGTTAATTAATTCTTAATCTTCAAAATTAATCGGTTGTAAGTAGTCTATTTATTTTTTGTACAGCTGCTCGAGAATGGGACCCAATACATTTGTATATGGAAAACAATCAAGATTGGATGATGAAATAGATTGAATGATGTCATCATTTAGGTCGCACATTAACATTGTAAGTTATGTCTTAATTGGTTAATGAAGTTCATCGTAATGGAGATCCAAATGTTACGCAAATGGAAATAGATTTAGCACATGGTTTAAGAGATTTCTAGTTATGTATAAATTTGTTAATCACTCGTATGTTTATGAACTCTCGATGCATTAATTTATACATGTTTTACATATTTTTGCAGGTCAAACACCACAAGGCTATGTTTTGCAATGGTCATAAATTTTGCATCAAAAAGTTGGATGACACAAAGAAAACTTATGATTCTAGGATAAGTGCAGTCTTTCAAGTGACTAATATTTCATCTAGAAATGACTTACATCCTTGAGAGTCTGAAAATCGATACTATGGCATTTTGGATGATATAATTGAGTGTGACTTTAATTCCTTCAAATTAGTTCTCTTCATCATCAGATGGTATAGGCTACGACTTAATCAAAATGATCTTGATAGAAATGTTATTGAACATGACAATGGATTTCCAATGATTAATACAAGGTGGTTTGAGCCAGTTGGGGATGAATCCTATGTTCTTCCAAGCCAATGTGAGCAGGTATTTTACTCAGAGGTTCCACATAAATCAGGTTGGTCATTTGTTGTTAGACATGATCCAAGAGGAAGGCTAATGAGGTATAATGTGATGGAAGAAGAAGATTGCGAACAACTAGAAGATGATGTAGATGATGATCATGAACAATAGTTAGTCGATGATGTTCCTAACGCAACTTTTCTTAAAGAAGAAGAAGATGATGATGATGATGATGATGCTACTTATGATGCTATTGATGATGATGATGATGATGATGATGATGATGATGATGATGATGATGATGTTGATGCCGATGATGATGACAATGACGAAGATGAAGACGACGATAATGACGGTGGTGGTGGTGATGTCGACATTAATGATGATCATGGTGATTAGTTGGATGAAGAAGAAGATGAATGACATGAATGAAATGTATAGTTACGTGATCACTGTTTAATCTATTTAATATTGATTTCTTGATAAAAATGTGCAGTTATGCAATCAATGCTTAATCTAATTAATTTGTGATGTACTTACTATGGGATGCTTATGGTTTTTAATGTACTTAATATGTGGTTTTGAGTATATGTATCATGAATTTGTTAGCTAACATTAGATAATTGAATTATATATGTAGGTACCTAGACTCCTTTCACGAGCATCCCACACAGTCTCATGGATCGATAGGTATAATTCAATACACCCTATAGAGATTAATGTATTTCACAATTTGCAAAATATCTCACATTACTTTATATCTCTCTCATTTGATGGAGTGCAGGTAGAAGCAAATAGGTATTGTCCAGATGTTTCTTCCTCGAGCAAAGAAAGTGAGTCATTTAGTATGTCTGAATTAGGAAGATCAACTAAAGGTCAAAAGACTAGAAGGAAATTCAATAAATGCATGAAATTTTTCCTTACTCAAGGGGGGTCATGTTCTTATGATGATAAGAGAAAAGGCAACATCAAGGTGCCCTCTAGGTACCAAAATCTATAGAAATAATGGGTCCCCAAGGAACTTCCTCCAATAAACACTGATTTTAGTGTTAAAGGCAAGATATATCATATTGCACCATCGTCAATACATGGTTTGGGCCTATTTTCCATGGATGGCATAAAGGTCTCTTACAACAAAGTTTTTGAATTGATAGAGTATGTTGGACCTTGTTACGATTACAAAAGTTGGATGTGAATTATTCAATATAAAAAAAGTATGCATAGGTATGCACTCTCAGCAAATTATATTCACAAAAAGACAATGAGCAAAGTAAAATAGTGGCTATATACATTGACGAAAGGCCAAAAGCATCAAGGAATATTGTAGGTTTTATAAATAACACGTGACCTCTGTCAACTATTAAGCAACCCAATTGCATATTTGAGGCGCACGAGGGAAATCATATATTTGTATGTGCGATAAAATCAATAAGTGCAGGGGAAGAGCTACTTATTGATTACAATTTAAATCTCATAGATACAAATGATGTCACTATCATTAGGGTGCAAGTACATACTATGTACCATTAAATAATTGAGTTTTTTTGCCAACCACATTTAGAGAATCTCCTCACCATCCACCTCATCTTCATCATCATCTTCTAATGAAATTTATTAATGTAGTCCTTTCTAATTATTGGTTAACTTTAAATAATAACACGAAACCACAATATGGAGCAACCACGTAGTGGGGACAATGATGATTGGGCATGCACTTCTTCCTAGTAGGTAAACCTCTTTGTTATTGTACTACAAATTAGATAGAAGCAAAATGTTAAATAAAGTTTTTTATTATATTCTTTTCATCACTGTTTCAGATTAATTCTAATAGTATTAGTAATATTGTTGTCACAGATAGGTCGTCAGCAGAGAAAGGGAAAGGAACCCGCAGTCCCTGAAGAGGAGTCCTTTGACGAGGACCTAGTTGTTGATTTTGGTGCTTGTGATGAGCTAGCCTCTACAATTAAAAACTGTCTCCACAAAATTGGAAAAAGATTAGCTGAATTGGCATCTATATTCTCTCTGACTCTTTTGTCACAAAAGAGGGCAACTAAACTAATGCACCTATCTCAAAATTACCAAGTATTAATATAATTTTTAATTATAAAAAAAGTTCAATAATAGTTTTTATGTTATAGTAGTATTTTATGTCATTAAAAAATAAGTGGATGTGTTGCTTTTACAGCTTTTTTTGTGTAATTTTGATCCTCACGGCCATGATGAGGGTACTGCAATTGGTTCAGGTAGATCGCATGTTGGACTATATTTTTATTTTTTTTTCTAACAATATTGTCCATGCTAATCACTGATTTTATTATGCTCTAACAATCTTATTCTTCAGCACGTGTCAATCATCATTTACTATCATTGCCTCATACGATGGCAGGCTCAGATGTACTACATCCTGCAATGTTGGCAACACGTAGTATGGCCACAAATGCCATGGCACTACCTACTCATACATAGATTTTATTTTCTCTATCATTCTAGATATATGTTTATTTCCCTTGAAGTTTTCTTTCTTAGGGCCATTTCGTAATCGATTCAATTTATGCAACAAGAGATGCAACACTTGATAGTGAATTTCCTAGATGTACTAGTATTCCTAGTACAGGAATAGTGAAGGATTGCATATTGCTTGTGAGAAAAGAAGGAGGAGTTCCCTTGAAAATAGAAAAACTTCCAGGTACTTTAAAGATTGGACCTTTCTTTTACTATACAATCGTATGTTAATTACATCTTGCATTCAATATGAGAAGCTTACATCTATTGTATTCTTATTTTATACTATTATATCCTTCGACTAATGATCCCATGATTATTTTGTAGGGAATGATGTTATTTATAGTAAACTTAATGACAAGTGTTTGTGAATATTCGGGCCCACCATCTGTACTGGGTGGAACATCATATTCGAACTAAAATCACAATCCACTATTTTGATTTCATATCATTGCTAGGATAGTTATCATTACATCCATTTTTTAATCTAACACTATTTTATTTCTTAAAAGGTGGAAAACCCAAAATCAAAAGTTAAAGGATGATCTTGTAGAGAGTATGACAAACTTTTTGGGACCTCGTGCATTTGAGAAGGGTAAGCTCCTTCAAAGAGTCAGGATATGTTTGAGGTATATTAGGGACTAGTACAGGTGTACATTAACCAAAAACCCACATTACTAGCGCCCCCCTTGCATTCCTGATTTAGAGTGGAAATCTCTTATTCTGGATGTGAATGAGAAAATTGAAGTAAAAAAAAGAAATACACCACCAGAGAACAGAAGAAGGTATGTGATACTATTAAGAATGTAATTGTGTACTAGATACTTTTCATATTTATATGAACTAACATATTTCAATCTCTTCATAGATTGCCTGACACATCAAAGGCAACAAAGGAAAGATTGCAAAAGCACGGGCAACACAAGCTAGGCTCTGGCGATTATTCAAAACTTGTTGCATGAGTTGTAAGTGTTAATATTGTCAGAATTGAATGAGGAAAAATACAAACTGTAGATGGATTTTAACACTGAAAATAATTCTTTGATCTTTAAATATTTATTTATAATTTGAAATCTTTTTTTGTTTTGATGAAACAATAAAATAAAATTTGACGATACCAAGCACAATGTAGGGCACAGAGTTCAATGTAAGTCTCACAAAAGAGGACAAGAGAATTGGCTTCCAACAAGGCTATAAAGTCGTGGTTGAAAGAATAAGAAGTGCACAAGGTTCTATTGATGGATCCGTCACGGTAAGTAAGCTAAATAGATGATATTTCAAATTTAATTATTTACCAATTAGTTTATTTGATGTTAAGTTCCAACATAAAGTGAGTAAATTTGTTTTTAAGTAAGAAAACAATGATAACATGAATGCGTATGAAATTGAAATGCAGCCTGCTGATTCTTGTCCTACACAACTTGTGCGTGTTCATGACAATGAGGATGTGCATCATAGTAATACAAGTAAACATCTTAAATTGATTGGTGTAGTAATACAAATTTAATTGCAATTGGTGTTTGTATTAATGTAACAATTTGTATTGTCGTTGTAGAGAGTGTAGAGGCCATTGTTAATGAGCATGTTGAGGTTGAGGCCGAGGCCAGACAAACTAACCTCAATTTTGATGATGTGACTAGATCAGGTAAAGAGCTATACGATTATGGCCTATAAAGTACTAAAATATTTTTAAATGTTTTTAATTATAATAAAATGCTTTTAATCTAACCCTTTTATATGTTATTGTAGATGGCCCCCCTTTGCATCAACAGAGAACTAGGCATGCATTGAGATCTAATGAGAGGGTAGATGATCATCATGATGATATTGATACTCATCTTAACGATTACATCTTAAAAACTAGAAATCAAAAGAAAAAAAAGAAATGATTGTCATCTATGCACCTTAATTGATAATAACTGATTTTTATATGCCAATGAATTTAATTATGTGGTAGTGAATATTCATAAATTTTATAATGTGTTAATGAATGTTATCGTGTGATAATTAATGAATGTCACATTTTATTAATGTGTGAATAAATGTTAATGAATGTTATCGTGTGATAATTAATGAATGTTACATTTTATTAATGGATGAAATAATGAATGAATGTTAGATGTTGATGGGGAATTTAGAGTGATGTTACGGGGGAGTGGGGCCAAATGAGCTTCCACCTTCACATGGTTGGCCCTGTTTAGTACAAAATATAAAACTATTCTCGAAAAAAAGTGAAGCTCAATAAGTTTGTTCCTTATATAGGGTCTCAAGTGTAGCTTTTATCCCACTCTCAACATTGCAAGGCTTCAAGTGGTGTTTTGATATTGGTTTCTCCATCTCCCACTGACATCTTGTCTTTCTCCTAAGAACTCTCACTGAGCTCTGATACATGGATGAGCAGAAGATGTCCCTTATAGGCTACACATAAATAATATGGTAGATCTAGGGAACAAATATACTACAACATAGAATGAGTCAACTTGAATCTATAGTTTCTTCATTCACAATGAAAATTTAAATTACAAGCCATATTTTAGATTTAATATTCATATTCATCTTCATCATGATCATAGCCATCATGGTCAACATTTGGTTCAAATTCATTTGAACCACACTCCATGTCGGGTACCATTATAAGGCATGGAGTGTGGTCATACCCATGTTACCATAATAATGAGTTAGCCTATAAAATTATGAATAAAATACCTCATGCATCATATTTATAATACTACAGGTGCACCCAGGATTGGCCCAGGCACCCAATTTCCTACCAAAGGAACCCAAGTCGAACCCAGAGGAGAATAAAAGTAGAACCGAAACCTAGCCCCAAACAAAGAACCGTATGACTTGGCTTTTTTATAATTCAAGTTTATTTTTGAATTCTTCTCCAATTCCAACCTAATTATTACATATTTTGTTTTCCAATTTTCCTTCTTCCTCACTCCAAATTCAAGGATCACCACCCATGACTTATGTTGTTATTTCCTTTTACTAATTGTGTTATTTCAAGCATCACCACCCATGACTTGGTTAAGATGATGAATTTTGCCAATGCCTTTATTACCAAGGAATCACCACCCGCCATTAATGAATATTAATGATCATTGTTTCCTAAGGGTAATTGATGTTTGTGTATGATAATCACCCAAGTCTTTGGCTGTGGTTTGCATGTTGTGAGGTTTATCAAAAGTGGGGGTATGACATGCTGGTTGGATTATAACATATTGACACTTACACCATGAAGAAGACAAATGATTAAATAGAAAGAGAGGACCAACTGAACCATCTTGTGGTCAATCTATATCACATTGAAAAACAACATCAGGATCGAGAATCAAAATAATCAAAAGTTTCTTCAAGACCATGAATGATCAACAGCATTCCATCAAAAAACAAAACACTAATCTATATTATCATTAAGCCATAAAATATGTCTTTAAAGTTTAGAAGCATCACAAAAACTTTCAAGAAACATAGTACTATCCAAAATGAATACCCTCCAAATGATTATGATTATGTTGATTTTGATGTCTATAATTTATGTCTAATGATTATGATGATGTTGATGTTGATGTCTATAATTTATTTCACTTATTGATGCTTGCATAGATTGAATTTTGAATTGCAAGGTTGGAGAACACTTTCAAAGTTTAGGGTATGATCTACATGATACTCTTAGTTACAACTCAAATGCAACTCAAAATATTTTTGATGTTGGGCAACCCACTGCAGAAACTCATCCGCGGGTGAAATTTAATGCTATGAATCTTGGCATTGTTAATGTTATTACTTTTCCTCACATTTCATATTTGTGAAAATATTTTTTGGCACTATCTTCTTTTTCAATTCCTATATTTGCAACTGCTTAGATCATTAACTTAAGCATTACATGTCTTTGTTCAAAGTTTATTCTAACACTATATTATATCTTATTCTTATTACAATGTTCTTTGTTGTGGGGTAGGATGTCAATCTTCATTGTCTTCATTGTGGGGGACAGTGAAGATTTCTTTGACAAATAGCAGGTCTTTTTTAGTATCTTATAATAACATGTTAAACTGATAAAGGTGTTATGGGCATTTAATCTACAATTACTAATAGACTAAGCATATTATTACTATGCTTAATGTTCCATTTAAATGCATTTAACACAAAAAAAAAAAAAATTTACAAAATTGAACCAATGGCATGTTTATAACAAAGATGTGTTGAGGAGTTTGCTCCTTGTTTAATGTTAATTGTTCCTGCACAATCCACTCATACAACAGTGAAATGCTATGTGGAAGGGATTGTTGATAGTGTTCCTTGTAGGAAGGGGGATTGTGAAAGACTTTTTATCATTGTATTGTGTATTTCCAATATGTTTGGTTGTAGGGTAGACCAGGAGAATGAAGGATCACTCACTGATTGCATGATAACCCAGTTTTGAAGGGTCACTGGTTGAGGGGATAGTCAAGATCCGGATGATTGTGCCATTGGAGGACCCTATTTCTTTGTATTAATTTCTATTCAAATTAGATGCATGGATTTCTTGTGAATTATCAGCTGCTATGTATCTTGCAACTGCATCCGTAAATCTACATATACTTCTCTAGGGTTGTAAGCCACTTAGAGATCAAAATAGAGAAACTAAATCAAAATCATTCTTTGTCCTATTTCCTTTTAATAAAGTCTCAACTATCAACGATACAATACATTTGATTCCCTAAGCTATCAATACAAATGACACCTAGCTAGAAGCTCATGGGCTGTCCATTTGATAACCATAGTCAACATTTCAAAAAAATGGATATCCAAACATTTGAAAACCAATGGCATGCTTACAACAAAGGTCTAATAGAACTCCCAAAAATTCTTAAACATACTTTATCTAATATGATGAATTCTTACACAATTAAGGTTGGAGTAGACATAATTATCACACATTTTTTTTTGTGGTACAAGGAAGATTTGGCTAGGTCAAGTCTTCCTTCGTGCTAGCAGTCTACAAAATTAGACCTTTATTAACAATTGATCATATCAAATAGCTATTATGTTTAAGAATTGTTGGGACTGGTCCTTTGGCATGTAAACAAAATAGAATTTTCAGCATATTATTATCATTCTATTTCTTTGTTGTAAACATGCCATCGATTCAGTTTTATAACTTCACTGTTGTATGAGTGGATTGTGCAAGAACAGTTAACATTAAACAAGGAGAAAACTCCTCAACACATCTTGGAAACCATTGAATTCAGTAATAAATGAAACCTAACACCAACACTATTCCTTCCATTCACTTCTACCAAGAATAAAGCATTTAATCTATTCAACATTACATATAATCATTAGGCAGTTACATTTCCTGACTGTGTAGAGGAACAGTCACAACCAAAATGATCAAAACTACTTTCACCCTTGCACAAGCTATTCCAAACTTTAAGTAAAATGAGAAATATGCTATATCAAATTATTCATATTTATAGTAACCATTCAAAGGATCATTTTGTCAATGAACCCTTTGACTGTACCCCAGCGACAGAGAAAGGAAACCTCAAAATAGAGAAAGGAAACTTAGTAAAACCAGTCTATGCCACTATTTTTGAGGATATAGTCATGATAAGTGCCTCTCAAACCTCTCCAAACATGTAATATTGTCTTTAAATACTTTATTGATCTCTTATAAACATTAACCAAATCAAACCTACATTTGAATCCACACACAATAACCTCAAAATGAAGGGTTTTGTATCCTTTAATGAATCTCAGTCACTAGTAGCGCATGGACAGTCAAACCAGTAGTCTCCAAAGCATTCAATAAGTGACTAGATTGTATTTAATACATACTATTCCTTCCATTCACTTCTACCAAGAATAAAGCATTTAATCCATTCAACATTACATATAATCATTAGACAGTTACATTTCCTGACTATGTACTAGAGGAACAATCACGACCAAAATGATCCAGACATTTGAAAATAGTGAATCGATATCCTTGAGCACAAGCACCAATAACATCAAATAATGGAGATAAAGCACGGGCTAGGACATGACACTAGTAGAATGCGGTCATTTCAGAGAGCATTCATGATCAAATAAAATGCAATGCATAAATGAAATTTGTGGTCGAATATGATGCCAGATGCTCGAAAGATGAAGAAATCACATACCTTCTCTTACACTCAACCTTCGCTCCTCTATCCAATCGAAATAAAAATGATGAGGCCATTTCACTTTTTTTTTTCATTGCCAAATCTTCCTTGTACCACACGAAGAACATGCCATTGGTTTAATTTTGTAAATTTGTTTTTTGTGTAATTAGTAATTGGCAGATTAAATGCAGATAACACCTTTATCAGTTTAATTAGCATGTTATTATCATATCAGATAAAGTATGTTTAAGAATTGTTGGGACTGGCCCTTTTGTGTGTATTAAACATAATAGAATTTTTAGCATATTATTATCAATCTATTTCTTTGTTCTAAACATGCCATTGGTTCAGTTTTGCAGATTTTTTTTTTGTGTAAAATTCATTTTTCATGAGTAGGGGTCTTGTTCTGAGGAGATTGATGAAGATTGTGCACCTCAAAAACCAATTCATAAGGTACCAATCATGTTTCCTATTCGCTTATATTTTTGGATTGGTAAATCTCCCTATAAGTTTCATTTCCTTTCTTTTGATTACTATGGATGAGATATATATCTTACATTTAACATTCAACTTCTTTACATTTTAGAACATGTAGTGTTTTTTTTGAGGATTTTACCAAATCAACTTTTAACATAAACCAAAAACACCAAACTGATATCTTGCCCTTTCAACTTGACAAAATATTTGCATTTGACCAATAACTGCAAGCAACTGAATGATAAATCCACATACATGTATCTTTGTAAAATACCTAGAACATCAAAAAGATGGCTAAGTGGCTGCCACCATGATTTTTATCTACTGAATATGGGGAAAAAAAGCACCAAAAAAAATCAAATAGAAAACATGATTGGTCATTTCAGAGTGCATTCATGATCAAATAAAATGCAATGCCTTCTCTCATGCTTGATCAGCATTCACCCGCTCATTTTCTCCCACTCCTTTTCTCTACAATTGAAATTAAAATGATTTGGCCATTTCAAAACAGTGAATCGATATCCTTGAGCACAAGCACCAATAACATCAACTATTTTGATTTGTGGGTACCCTAATGTTGGCAAGAGTTCTTTTATTAATAAGATTACTCTACAAGCTTGAAGAAGCGATATATTTTGGCAAATGAAGAGTGAAAAGATGATGATATTCCTGAGATCATGGATGGACACAATGTTGCAGATAGAATGGGAAGACATCTTTCTAGCCTAGCCCTGGATCCTTTGATAATTGGGGTAGAATCCAAACCCAGGCTAAAAATATGTCTTCCTTTTTGTTGTGGAATTATCCCTTCTTTGGCCTCCACTCATTCCTCTTCTCAAAAATGGTTATCTGGAAACTCTGGATACTGTTTCTCATCCATGCACGAAATGTGCTAGTGATCATATAAAATTACTTTAGGCCTCCAGCATTGATGAGATGTACAAGTGTAAAATGTTTTTGGAAGACTAGGATCAATTTGTGCAGTGTACATAAATGCAAGGCAGTGATTATTCTCGACGATCGACAAGTATAAGTCTTACAAGCCTTACCCAGTAGCTAGGACTAAAGATAACACAGCTCAAGAGACCATCATAGGTTGTCTCTTTCTTCGGTCTATATTATTGACATAATGTTTTACCTTCCATTAGCTCATCAAATCCGAGGATTTGAAAGAATTTAATAGAATATTTTCATGACAACGTATATTATTTAAGTTGACGTTGCATGAATTTATCTACTCTGTGGACTTGTAGACTATGAGGACGGTGATAAAGAAGCATCTCCTCCCATGGCCATGCTTCTTTATCGTCATCCTCATAGTCTACAAGTGCGTAAAGTAGATAAATTTGTGTAACGTCAACTTAAATAATATACGTTGTCATGAAAATATTCTATTAAATTCTTTCAAATCTCTGGATTTGATGAGCTAATGAAAGGTAAAACATTATGTCAATAATATAGACCGAAGAAAGAGTCAACCTATAATGGTCTCTTGAGCTGTGTTATCTTTAATGTGCATATCTGTCAATTTTTTGACACTTTATAATTCATTTTGATGGAAGTGCTATACATCTAACAGATACAATGTCAAAGAAAAATAATTTATGATAATTCTTGTGACAGTAATGCTATACATCCAATAGGGCAACCTGTTGGAGATATGATGCACTATCATCACTCTTTCGACAATTTAAATGTCGTAGATATCCAATTTTTGACAGAATGTTATGATAGTAATGCTATGTCACCGATAGGTTTATTTGTCAAAAGTTGGTGGCAGATCTGTTGCTATTCCAACAGTTCTAATGTCAGAAAGGATATCTTTTCAACAGTTAGTTCTGACAACGATTGTATATTTCTGATAGGTCTTTGTGTCAGAATTCTGATAGATGGACCGTAGGAAATGCCATAAAAAAAAAATTTATCATGTGAAAGTTTCTGACATAAAGGGGTGTCGGTAAACCGATGGATGTCTCTTTCGTTGTAATTCCAAATGCAAAAATTGTGATGGACACATGTATCAAAATGCTGACAAATTAGCATTGCAAATCTTACAAATGGCCATCAAAATTTGACCTCAAATGAACTAGTGCATATGATTAGTTGTGCCAATACCAACATCTTCAATTGTGTTCTCTGTCACAGGATCATCTTCTTCCATGGGAGCATTACCTTATGCTTTGATATTCACACCTCCATGTTCCCCCAGTTGGAAATCCACATTCACCAATGAACAAAAAATATTTCTCCCGTCAATGTGACCATGTTGCCTACAATGTCTCTCAGCTTTTGTGATTAGAAGTCTTTGATTCTTTAAGCCCTTATAATTTTTGTAGTGACAATAACATTTTCCATCACCTTTTCTTTTGAACCGAGACCACAATCTAGAAATTTTCTCCTTATTCTATTTTGGGTTCATATTGTCAAGTGTGGTCTTTCTTGGCACTAGAAGAGTAAGAGTAAGAGTCAAAGTTGTCTTGGCACTAGAAATGTTTGCACTAATACAAGAAAAGGATCTCAACAAGCCCTAAAAGGTGCATTAAGTATTTGAAAGATCCTCTTATCCAACATGTATGCTAAAAGAAGCCTCTTATCAAACATGTATGCTAAATGAAGCCTCTAATCACACAACCAATGAATAAATAGAGGAATCTATGGAAAAAATAGAAATTTCATAAAATTTCAAATGCCAATTTCTTTAACAATTCAAGTGTCTCAAGTAGACAAGATTCTCAATGAAACTGCTTTGATAACATATAGATACAAATAGGAGATTGGAGTTGATCAGCCTTCACCTATGCATATAAGAGTTGATCAGAGAAGGTATATGCACAGGTGAAAAATATGCAGATTTGACCAAGAACTATTGGGAGCTTGACCCTGCAACAAATGGACTTGTGATGATTTTCACAATAGTACATTTGTTGCAGGGTAAGCTCCCAGTAGTGCTTAGGAAAATCTGCATGTTCATTACATGTGCATATACCTTCTCTAATCAACTCTTATATATAGGTGAAGGTTGTATATGTTGTATATGTTGTGTGTGTGTGCGCGCACATGTGTGTGTGTGTGTGTGGTTTAGCATTGTGCCCTAGGTCCTCCAAAGTTGCTCACAAGAATTATAAGGACCTTTGTTTATAGTTTGGGCAATTAAAATGTTGATAAGATGTAAAAAATAAAAAAGAGGGCCTTTATCATTGATATTAAAATGACAAATATGCCTATCTAATGCTTTTATGCCTTGTAAATGATTGTTTGAAAGAAAAATGGTGAAGAAAACCAGCCCCAATTTTATGCTCATAGTCTCATGGCTGCCAAAGGAGATTCAATATTTTTAGTTTAAGAGCACTTTCATTGATAGCAATAGCAGATCTTGGAGTTTATAATAGTAGATTCCAATAAATAATAATGCCAAGATCCATTAAAGGGTAGTTCAATATATCTTAATCATGGGGCAGCATTTGTATTGAAAGATAACAGCAGATTATAGCGTGAATGTCATATTTTGAAAGTTTCAAAAGTATTAAATGATAAAGGGAGGTCTATGATTTTCATTGTCAATAGCCTGACCTGATGTGTGGGTGTCCTTTCCTTCATGTGGGACTAGTTTTCACACCCCATCTTATGTTTTTTCTTTCTAATATTTTATTTCCAATTTTTCCAACAACTTCAATGTTCAACATGGATTGAATTGATAGGATGTGACAAATTCTAGAACTATCACAAGCGAGACTCAGAAAATCATGTTTATTCTATCAAAGACGTTAAAGAATGTCCTCCAAATTTTTAGAATATTGAACATGATCAATTGATGCTTCCATCAACTGATGACTTTCTGGAGAAGGTTAAATTAGAGCCTTTTATTGAACCCAACCCCTATTCTTAAAAGGCATCTTATCAGGATACTTGATATCATATTTATTGTGCTAAGATGGGAAAAGGTTTTCTCACCCATAAAATTTTCTAGATTACCTTGAACCATGTCAACATTCAAGTTACAAAAATCTTAGTCCACTTATAGGCAGAAAATCTAAGAAATAGAAATACATTGGGATAATAATGTATTAAAGGAATGTTTTGATCTTTTCAACATAAAATTGGCACATTATAGATATAAAATAGATAAGGGAAGGAGATGTCACCTAGAGAGGTTCATTTACAAAGTAAGAGCTACTAATAAGTAAAGTGCATATGGGGATGACTTCCACCCCATCAAGGATTTAATAAGAAATTGTGCCTCTGAAGCTTAAGTATCAAGAAGAAGGGAAATATATGGGAAAATCCAAATAGTTGAAGAGAAAAGGAAGAGGGTAGACCTCTCATACTAAGTATAATGTTTGGAGACTAGAGATCCAGCTCTTAGGATCAAATTGATATTGTGAAAGGAGGCAAAATTTCTTTCCAATGTGTCAAAGCTTCCAAGGAGTTCCCCAAATCCATTAAAATAAGCCCCCTCTAATTCAAACAAAATAATAAGGTATGACATATCCCAAGGTGTGTAACACCCTTGCTGATGTGTCACCTCTCCCTTCACCAACTCCTCAATTATCTATGGATGAGGAAGATACAATGGAAACATGAGACATAATAATAATTAAAAATCCTCCTCTCAAGGTTGAGATAGAAGACCCCAGACTATATAAATTATAATTATGAGTTTCGAAACTTCTAACCAACATTTGGATGATGTACGGTTATTGACCGATTAAAGATTCACAAAAGATGATAAATTTATAACTTCAAGAGAGTCTAGAGACTTTATCTTCAAACTCAAAGGAGAATAAATTACAAATAAAGTTGTAAAGATAACTCTTGAAAATAAAGATCGGGTCATATATGTCTTTTGAGCCTTTCTCCAATGATTTATCCAACTTGAACATTCTTCTTTTTTAGTGGAAATTTTTCTTTTTTGTTCAAAACTACCTTTTATATATTCTTTTATTTTTCAAATAAATATATGACACATGTGCTTGGTCTCAAGCTCATTGCTCCATTGTTCTCATAAAAGGGAAATCAAGGCCATTTTGAGAGGGTTTTGTATGTATCAAGGATATTATGGATTCATCTTTGTAGTGTTTCTCTAATATATGTTTTGTTTATAACTTTTTTTTCAAGGAGAGAATTAAATTCTTTAAACAATTCATAATAATTTTGAGTTTATATTATGGATGTAAAGAAAAAATCTACAATTTCCATGTCAAAGGTTAATTAATGTAAGGCATTAGTGTAAACATCTATTGATTTGAGTTAGTTTGTTAAAAAGATACACTTGTTTCATGTAATTTGACTCTGTATTCCTAAGATAGGCATAAATATTATTGAGGAGCCCTTTCCTAATTTAGCAACAATCATTAAACATTAAATCCTTTAAATTTTCATGTTATTCTAGGAGTACATTAAGTTAAAAATTTTCTCAAAGATGGTAAATGTTTAATTTCCAAGAATGAAGCCAATTTAAGGGAGATCATACATTTCCTTGGTATATTTTCATTAAGAACCTATCTTTCATTCAAAATATTTGATCAAAAATAAGATAACATCAATGTATATTGTTAAGAGATACCCACCTAGGTTTTGTAGGACCTAAATAGAAGATAAAAATTGTGTGATTTTTTCTTATTAATTGGTCATTGATCCAAGGAATTAATAATTGAGCTTGGATAATTCATATAATTTCTTTGGCAATTAGTTGGAACAACCAACAACATGATGAACTTTTATTGTCTCGATATTAATTAGATCCCAAATTGATGCAAAGGTGGTGTGGTATCATCCTATCCCAATACCCTAATCATTTGAATAACTCAACAATCAACATGTGAGATACAACTTCCCACATCAAATCACCATTCAACGATCCACTTCCTAGGCCGTTCCTGTGCACCTAGAGCCTCCAACTTGCCAAATCTTCAAGCAAGGCTTCTCCACTTGTTCTATAATCTTAGAAAATAATAACATATCCCATTCAACATGTTCAAATAGGTCTCCATGTCTGGTCAATAGGTTTTCTTCAAAACTCCACCCAAGATCCCAATCCCCTTATAGCCCTGTCAAACTAGTTATCAGCCCTTAACTCAATACTTTCCCAAAAACATAAAGAAAATATTGAAATTTTTAGATACCCTTTTCAATTCCACAAAACATACCTCAAACCCAAGGTAGGTTACTTTGTACCAACTACTAGATCCATTACCCATGCAGCAACCAAATAGACCTAAAATACACTCATTTACAAAGAAAATCATAAGAGGACTTTCTCCCTTGACTCCTAACCATAAAAAAGTCTTGTAAAATGGATAGAAACACTATATTATCAAGTTTTTAGGGCACCAACACTTGCCTATACTTCTAGGTATCAAACCCTCCCTTCTAGGGTTTTTAGGCTAGGGCTTTACCACAAGGACTCTTTCAAACCTCTCTAGATCCTTCCAAGGGACCTAACACCTCCACATGGATACTACCATACCAAATCCATCTTAAAACATATCCTTCATTAAGATTATATGTTCACATTAATGACCGGTGTTGTTCCATGCACCCTCAATCAACATTTTGCCTTCATTTGTGGTCTCTTCCACAATAACTATGCACATCCCTGAATTAAATCCTATACAATGATATTATACACATTTCTAGGTTCCTCCCACAAGTCACAAGGGTTACAGAAAGTGGGAGAACCTAAAATCTCATAGAGACTTCAAAATAAACAAATGTTGATTGCAAAACTTTATTCAGGAACAGACAAGTCTAAACTGACTTCATTTTCCTTAAATTTCAATGAAATGGTATACTAATGACATGGAAATAATAAAAAATCAAAATAAAATAATTTCACTTTATCTCCCACACCATATTAAATGGTTCCAAGCATTTAAAGATACAAAATCAGGGAATGTGCCCTTGCGGCTAGAATAAGACTATTTGCAAGAATGTAAGTTTGTTTATTGATTCAAACCATTACAATGGTTCCTTCACATACACACCTCTACATACCTATTAAAATCACATGGATATCCTTCTAATAGATCCTCAAACTTGACAACCACCCAAATAACTAAATCCAAACTAGCTGCAACAAACCTAAACCGACGGTCACATAATTACAAGTTGTAAAAGTTGTCAAGTTGACAACTAGAGTTGTCAAATCAACCATTACACTCCTTAATTGCATTTATATTATTAAAACCACCTTCTAAAGGTCCTTTTATGATTCATTCCTAATATCTAGACCTATATAACCCTTAAACCCACTACTAGCCCTCACTAGGCTTATTCTGCATATAATGCAACATTACATCTCTTTAGCACTTTCAATGCATTTTTCCATCTTTTAAAGGCTCAAATGGCCATATTACATTCAATGTTGACCCTATAGGTCTCATCAACCTCATTCACTCTTGGATCATCAAGTGACCCCAAGGAGTGCTCTCTTAGCCTCAAGGTGCCAACAATGGCTTACATGCTTTATTCATGATCATGTTACAAAATGATCAACAAAACATTATCAAAACATAATTAAATGACCAAACTTGATCTCATTACATTGCTAATGACCCTTTTATGGTCATGTATTCAAATCCCTAGGATCCATTAGTGACCCTAGTCCACCTCCATGTCCTTGGTTCTCTGCACCACCTATGAAGAAGTGTAAATTTATAAGAACACATTGAATGCAATCATGAAGTAATCAAATCTCTTCTTTGGTTATATTCTGATTAAATAATATTTGAGTGTTCTAATTAAATAACCTTTTAGTGATTCTTGTTTATTTAAATTATTAACATTTCTTGATTACTATTCACAATCCTAATGACCTAAGATTTGCCTACAAAACACACGTCATTAATCATTCAACATAGGACTATTAGTGTGTAGCTTGATTGAATGATGGTTATAATTATAAAATGATGGCCTCAAGACATGAAATTTAAACTGAAATGGAAGAGGTGGGCTAAAAAATGAAATTTAGTTTAAAGATTCAATCATGCTATATGGAACAGTCCCAAGTTGGGGAATTTTATGAATACCGATAATCTAGACCAAGGAATACTATAGTGGTGGTTAGGTATAGATTTACAAGTTTTGATTAGTGTACCTAATGTGTTTAATCATTGTGGTTGCACATCTATGTAATTTAATGTAAAGGATAAAATAGTGTATGGGGTCCTAGGGCAATGGCTTGCACATAAAAGAGACCCCAAAGCCAATATTTTACACTTACATGAAATTGTATTGATATAGAAAGTAAATGTAGATGATTAATATTGAAATTAAGAAATAAAGGTACTTACCTACGAAAAAGAATCGGCTGAAAACCCTGTCAAACGATCTCAAAAACTATTGATTTTCGCATATGTAAACGGAAACTGCGAAATCTACAAAACCCAAAAATCTTTTTCCAATATTGAATCAAGTTGATGTTGGGTCAAAATCAAGGTTGTACCTAACCAGGTCAAGTTCGAGGTTGTACCTGACCAAGTCAGGATCAAGGTTGTACCTGACTAGGTCAAGATCTACATTTTTATTCTGAAGGTCAATTTTGAGTTTGTTCACGGATCTCAGAAGTTCAATGAAAAGGGTATCCAAATCCACTCTCAGATCTGAAATTCTGCACCGGTACCTGCAAGAAAAATGGTTTTGTTTGTTGGGGGAAGGGGTTTGCCTCTGTCAAACCCCAATTTAGGAATTAACCTTGAAATTGAATTGAAATTATTGGAATAAACAAAGTAAATGGAATAATTCACCTTGCTTGAATTGAAACCCTTGTGGGGGATTCGAATCCTTGAATCCACAAGAATGGATGAATGTAGAATCAAATGTAGGATGTCTCCAATTAATTGTCTTTAGATCTTCAACACCAATCTTGAATGGATCTTGGAATAGGAAGAGGCTTGAATGAATGGATCTTCAACAAGAGGGCTCCATAGAGCTTGAATCCTTCAATGGCTTCTAATGGATCTCCTTGGTGAATTGGATGCTTGAATGCTTGAAGGCTTGAATGCTTGATCTTCTTGCTTGCTTGCACTTGAGAGCTTGATCATGAAAGTGGATGGAAAAACTTGATGGCTTGGTGGAGAAAATGAGAGAGGAAGGCTCCCTTTTATAGTGATCTAGGGCACAAGAGGGGCCTCGTAGAAAATAATAATTAAGGGCCCATGGCACAAAACTCTAGAGAGGTGCACATGGAGAGGAAATTAAATTAAATTCTTGACACAAAACTCTAGGAGGGGACCACCCTTAATATAGAAATAAAATAATTATTTAAGAGCCTTGTTACAAAATTCAAGGTAAGGCCAACCCCAAAGTTAATTTGAGTATTAGGCACAAAACTTGAGAAAGGCTAATCTCCAATAATAAATCAGGAATCCTAAACAAATATCGAGAAAGGTCCACCTCAAATATTAATTTGAGAATTTGACACTTAATCCAAGAAATAGTGACCCCAAAGAGGGAAAATGCAAGACTTTGATGAAATCCTGAAATCGAAAGCAAACCCTGAAGATCTCAGACCATAGGGTCAAGATTGAGCTCAAACCTAATTAGGTCAGGGTCGAGGTCGATTCTGACTTAGTTAGAATCAAGGTTGACTTTGAACCCATAAGGTCGACTTTGACCTTAGGGTCAAAAACCTCAAGTTCATGGTCTAGAATGCTAGGAAAATGCTAGGAAGAGGTGGAAAATGGGCTAGAATAGGGGGAAAAGCCAAATCCAAGTCAAATATCCATTCAAGGCATTTGACATGACCACAAACCACTTACTCGAAGGGCTAAACACTCTTACCATGGAAGTGATTCCATTTTAAGATGATACATTAAGCCCCCACTTTATCAAGAGTATGGACTCGATGCAAACTCTTGGTAAAGGAGATCATAAAGAAAAAGATAATCTTATTGAAATCAAAGGGACAAAGGAATCCTCAATCTCCCAAAGTCTCGAGTCTTCATCAACTCCAAGATTGCAATAAGAGAGACATCACTAGAAGAAGATAGAAAAGGGAAGAGAGGAGTGGTTAGCTCGCCCAGTAAGATGTGTGTATCTCACTGTGAACCACAAAAGAATAGGATGGCCCACAAAGAAAACACTTGATAGTCACCCCATAAAGTTGTGTGCCTTCTAGTGGCTTTGTGCATGTATGTAGTGCATCTTCTGATGGCTTTTATAAAGTACCCATGGATCCACCTTCTTGTATCACCATGTAATACAAAATGCATGTCTCCTCAGGATTTAGCAACTTATGTGCGTTACCTTTGGAAGATTTAGCATATTGGAAATGCATGTCCTTTCAGGATTTAGCAACTTATGTGTGTTAGGTTCCAAGATTTAGCATATTGAAAAATTTGAAAAATGTGTGTCTCCTCAGGATTTAGCAACTTATGTGCATTACCTTCTGAGATTGAGCATGCTGCAAAACAAAAATACATAATATAGAATGAGGGAGGCCATATATATGCTCCCCTCCTTAATATGGAAAAAACATACTATTTTGACATGTTAAGGAAAGAAAAGAACAAGGATAAAGCCTTCTTTAGCATCAAGACAATATTCATAGACAACACCCAGTCCAAGCCAAGATGGTCACAGCTCCTATGAGGCCATGGAAGGGATGAATGCAAAGAGATATCATGCAACAAGTGAAAAAGTAACCCTTGTGAGGGATAGCACATTGCTCAGTTTCCAAGGTGAGAGATATATCAACCATGGAAAACCAATGTCAAACAATAAAATAGATTGTGATCAAGGACAAAGATCCTCAATGCAAACCAAAAATTTTATGTATGATTGGATATCACATAATAGATAAATATTGCTTAACCAAGGAAAGAGGTGAATCCCAGAAAGACAGAATAGAAGGAGATGACATCCTTACCCCCCAAGTGTAGGAACAAAGATGGAAGGGGACCTATTATATCACTCACAACACTATGCAAGACAACGAGCCCCCAAGTATTAGGCTACCATTGTTTACATAATGTGGAGCTCCATAATAGGAACATAAGTGTTATTTAGAACAAACAGGATTGAAATACAACTCATTATCACATGATATATAAATAACATTACTATCAATGAGCTGCCTAATCTTATAATGTAAAGCATGGCATTCATTAGTAGAGTGATCATGAAATCTATGATATAAACAAAAGGGAAGAGTCTTCAAGTGTGGACTACATTTCTTTTTGCGTTTAGGTCTAGTAATCATCTTAGAACAAAGGAGTTTAGGCAAAAGAGTTTTGAAGTGTTATTTGAGATGTTGTTAACATTGATTTGTTGTCAAGGATTAAATCCTAATCCATAAGAATGCTCATGCCCCCTAGTGTGTAAGGGCATTTGAATTCCCTATTTATGTTGACCACATCCTTGAGCATTAAATCCTTGTTTAACTAGGAAGTGATAACTAGGACCATAACAAGAAGCCATATCAGATGAAGTCAATGGAACTTCAGTAGTCACTATATCCTCATTAGTAGGTTTTATAGGTTTATTGTGGGTGGAAGCGGTGATAAAGTTATTACAAAGGGGTTTAGATGTAAAAACTCATTGTTCAAACTCTCTTTGTTTCTTCATAAAATCAAGATCATTAATTTTATACTCTCCAATAAAGGTAGGAGTAAAATCCAAGGTTCCCCAATCATCACTAGGAAGAGCATTAGAGGAAGGAGGATTACTATTAGAAATAGGAGTAGTGTGAGTTTGAATATTAAGACAAGGATTAGGCACATCATCCACATGAAGCATATACATCTTGTTATTATGTATAAACTTGACTTTACGATGAAGGGTGGAAGGAATGGAATGCATCTCATGCAACCAAGGTCTACCCAAAAGAAGATTATAATTGAGAGGTCCAGGCATAACATGAATAGGTGTATTTAGGATGACCGGTCCTACTTTGATAGGTAAGGTAATGATGCCTAAAGTGTTCTTAGCAATGTTATCAAAGCCACGAATAGGATCATTGTCAGGTTGAATAGTTGAGAGATTAGCATTAATTTATTTTAGCATGTCCATGCTACAAACATTAAGCCCAGATCCATTATCAATCAAGGTCCTATGAATGATACTTTTATTGATAGTTATAGCAACCATAAGAGCATCATATTGTTTTTGAACTTCCTTAGAAGGTAAATCCTTTTGAGTAAATACATTTTCAAGAGGACCCGGGGTAGCATGCATGCATTGTAAGAAGTTATTGATGTTCTCTTGATTAGGAAGTGGAGTAGGAAGAGTTGCTAGAGCTTTTTGCAAGGCTTCATAGTAGGTAGCTGAAGTTTGAAGAAGCTCCCATAAAGAAATCTTGGCAAGAGTATTTTGCAATTGAGTTATCAAATCATACTCCTTGCTAGGAAGATGGGGTGGAGGAGGAAGAATAGGTTGAGAAGGTGGCAAAGAATTAGAAACCACCGGATTAGGTTGAGGATTATTCCTTGTACGATATGTGTGAGCTATCGAATCTTGATTATTGAAGGACTCCATAGGTTTACCTTTGATAATAATGTGAGGACAACCTTTGATAGTCAACAAGGGTTTAGGTTAAACCATTGTAGTTGTCTCAACACTACAAATAGATTCACAAGAAGGAATAAAAGAGGACATCCTAGGAGGAGATGAGGTAAGGTCTTGATTCTCCATAGGATCATCACTAACAGGGTGAGCATTAAGGGAATTCATATCATTCTCCACAAATGCCTCATCACTAGAAGGAATCTCAAATGGAGGTAAAACATCTATAATGTCATCTTCTTTCACTAAAATGTCTACATGTGTTTTAGAAAAAGAGTTATCATCATGTATCAATATGTCATCTATTAATAAATCGCCCTCTTGTATCAAAGATTCTTCATGAGGAGGGGATAAATCAATGTCTTTATCCAAGGGATCATCTACAATGGTGTCATGAGGAAGAGAGTAATCAACATCCAAATCCAAAGGTTCATCCCAAATAGGAGGATCATCATCCCTACCAATAAAGGACATCGTAGGATCCGTAGAGGGTAAATTATGTTCTAAAGTAGGCTCATAGAAAAGACATTTATTAGGAGAAGAATTAACATCAATCCTCAACTCATCTCCATAAGGATAAATATGATGAAGAGATAGATTAAAGTCATCTTCTTTCTCTAATATATCCTTACAAGGAAATTCAAAAGAGGACAAAGCAACATCACACGCACTAGATAAAGTCTTTCTAGGTGTAACATCATGCAATGGTAAGGTAAGAGGAGAATGTTGTGTAATCCCAAAAGTTATAGAAGAAAGTTTGGAATTTATATTTGAAACAACTTGTGCAACATGATAACAAATAAAGAAATGCATAAAAAAAAGATCTAGATATATCCCCAATGCATT
Organism: Chamaecyparis obtusa; assembly: GCA_027943335.1. NCBI lineage: Eukaryota > Viridiplantae > Streptophyta > Pinopsida > Cupressales > Cupressaceae > Chamaecyparis > Chamaecyparis obtusa. The sequence goes on from BSBK01011228.1 coordinate 204,286, forward strand.
CAAATGAAACTTATAAGCATGAGAAGGAAATCAAACACAATAGGGCATCTAATTTCACAAAGCAATGTAAATGTTTTTGTATTTTTTAAGAAATTTTGCAATTTATTTTTTTGGGGGGGTTTTTGAAATGTAAATGCAAGAGCATAAAAGAAATCTAATCTTAAGGCAAGAAAACAAATGATCTAACACCAAAAAGAAAGAGAGTAAGTATGTCGGGTTCACCAAAATGTAAAGTGAAGGTGAACACACAAGATAATGTAAAGGAAGATCTAACACAATAGGGCATCTAAATCCACAAAAGAAAAGGGGTAAGCGTGTCGAGTTCACCAAAATGTAAAGGATAAAATAGTGTATGGGGTCCTAGGGCAATGGCTTAAACATAAAAGAGACCCCAAAGCCAATATTTTACACTTACATGAAATTGTATTGATATAGAAAGTAAATGTAGATGATTAATATTGAAATTAAGAAATAAAGGTACTTACCTCTGAAAAAGAATCAGCTAAAAACCATGTCAAACAATCTCAAAAATTATTGATTTTTGCATTAGTAAACTGAAACTGCGAGATCTACAAAACCCAGAATCTTTTTCCGAGATTGAAGCAAGTCGATGTTGGGTCAAAATTGAGGTTGTACCTAACCAAGTTAGGTTCGAGGTTGTACCTAACCAGGTCAAGATCAAGGTTGTACTTGACTAGGTCAGGATCTACATTTTTATTCTAAAGGTCAATTTTGACTTTGTTCGCGGATCTCAGAAGTTCGGCAAAAAGGGTATCCAAATCCACTCTCGGATCTAAAATTTTTCACCTGTACCTACAAGAAAAATGGTTTTATTTGTTGGGGGGAAGGGGTTTGCCTCAGTCAAACGCCAATTTAGGAATTAACCTTGAAATTGAATTGAAATTGCTGGAATAAACAAAGTAAATGGAATAATTCACCTTGCTTGAATTGAAACCCTTGTGGAGGATTCAAATCCTTAAATCCATGAGAATGGATGAATGTAGAATCAAATGTAGGATGTCTCCAATCAATTTTCTTTAAATCTTCAACACCAATCTTGAATGGATCTTGGAATAGGAAGAGGCTTGAATTAATGGATCTTCAACAAGAGGGCTCCATAGAGCTTGAATCCTTTAATGGCTTCTAATGGATCTCCTTGATGAATTAGATGCTCGAATGCTTGAAGGCTTGAATGCTTGATCTTCTTGCTTGCTTGCACGTGAGAGCTTGATCATGAAAGTGGATGGCAAAACTTGATGGCTTGATGGAGAAAATGAGAGAGGAAGGCTCCCTTTTATAGTGATATAGGGCACAAGAGGGGCCTTGTAGAAAACAATAATTAAGGGCCCATGGCACAAAAATTTAGAGAGGTGCACATGAAGAGGAAATTAAATTAAAGTCTTGACAAAAAACTCTAGGAGGGGACCACCCTTAATATAGAAATAAAATAATTATTCAAGAGCCTTGTTACAAAATTTGAGGTTAGGCCAATCCCAAAGTTAATTTGAGTATTAGGCACAAAACTCAAGAAAGGCTAATCTCCAATAATAAATTAGGAATCCTATACAAATATCGAGAAAGGTCCACCTCAAATATTAATTTGAGAATTTGACACTTAATCCGAGAAATAGTGGCCCCAAAGAGGGAAAATGTAAGATTTTGATGAAATCCCGAAACTGAAAGCAAACCCTGAGGATCCTGGACCATAGGGTCAAGATCGAGCTCGAACCTGACTAGGTCAGGATCAAGGTTGACTTTGACCCCATAAAGTTGACTTTGACCTTAGGGTCAAAAACCTCAGGTTCATGGTCTAGAACGCCAGGAAAATGCTAGGAAGAGGTGGAAAATGGGGTAGAACAGGGGGAAAAGCTAGATCCAAGTAGAATATCCATTCAAGGAATTTGACATGACCCAAAACCACTTACTCAGAGGGATAAACACTCTTACCATGGAAGTGCTTCCATTTTAAGATGATACATTTATATAAAAATTATTATAATATATGTGTAAAAATGTAAGGTATGCAATTTTAATCTCTTACATAATCTATGTTAATCTAACATATATTATTGTATACAAACATAAAAATCAAGCATCTGGAGATATCACACAATCAACAAGTTAGTGAAGACCACATTTGGTATCAAATCTACAATATATGTATGTATGGTTGGTAGCACCGAATATCTTCCTAAATACTTCCACTTTGTTTTCCTTATGGATTACTCAAATGGAGCCTTGGCCTTAGATGCACAAATAAAAAGTGTTTTAGTTTAGAAACGAGTCATCTTTGATCCACTATAATTATCAAACTTAAGAAATCATGCATTCATCTCATTAACTCCATGGTTAGTCATACAAAGAATTGAGAGGAACACAGATACAAAAGGATATTAATCATAATGGTATGACAAGGAATTTTGCATAATCAAATTGGGGAGCCTTTGATTTATATATGGTATCCATATTCATAACTACACAAGGAAGCATATGTCATTCATAGGTTATAGAGTATAAGTTCAAGGATTAAAGCATGTGTCAAACACAACATTAGATTATTATTGGAAGTTGGCCATTCATATGTTTTTTATCAAGAATCCAAGAAATTGTCCCCATTTCCTAAAGGTAAATGGACTAAGGGACATTACAGATGGTTGCTTGGGCATATTCTTGTGTGATCACGGTGACGAGCAAGGGCTAGGGGTGCAAGAATGATTGTGGAAAATCAAGTGTGTTATGGTGAATAACAGTGGCTTATGGATACCAATGGTCTACCTACTATCAACGTGGGTTTTAGAGTTGGATTAAAAATAAAGGTGGGTAAACATCTTTGCAACATACGCCTAAGTGGGAGAAGCATCCTTCCCTAATATGCAAATACTTTAGAAATTTTGATCCACCTCCCACTCCAAATCACTCCTATGAAAGTGCCCTCCTCCTTTGTC